>PIJE02000486.1:214758-308554 GCA_002895965.2 Coryphaenoides rupestris
TGATGTTTGGCAGAGGATCGCTTGGTCTCTCTGGAGTGGCTCACATCTGTCACCCACTCCTCCGTGATGGAGAGAGAAAAGATTGGATAAAAGGAGAGCGAGAGAGGGAGACAGACAGAGAGAGAGAGAGAGAGAGAGAGAGAGAGAGAGAGATAGAGAGAGAGCAGAGAGAGAGACACAGGTAGGAGATAGGCCTTGTAGGTGCACCAGACCGTATGATGAGCATGACAGTTCACATCGACGAAGATGGAGGCGAGGCAGACACTCCATGCTGGCCAGGTGTGGGTGTCGGTGTGTGTGTGTGTGTCTCTTCTGTATCTGCACCTTCTCAGCCATACCCTCGGTAGTGTGTGCCTATTTTTTGTTTTTTTTTCACTCCCTTCACTTAAGCCTCTCTCTTCCGTCCGATGGCGGTCCTAAGCGACGGCCGCTCTCTCGCGCCGCTGTCTAACCTTTAATAGATTTCGCCAGCGCCGGCCTCCCATTGGCCAGAGTGCCGGGGCCTCATCCTATTAGAGATTAGCATACGGATGAGTGCAGTAGGAAGTGCTCTTTATATGCTAATGAGGAGATAATGTATGCGCCGAGGACACACCAGTGCCCCAGCGGGAGAACTCGGGGTGGGCCGGCCAACGGCATATGTGTGTATCTATATATATATATATATATATATATATATATATATATATATATATATATATATATATATATATATATATAGATAGAGAGAGAGAGAGAGATGAGAGGAGAGAGAGGAGAGAGGAGAGAGAGAGAGAGAGGAGAGAGAGAGATGAGGAGAGAGAGAGAGAGAGAGAGAGAGAGAGAGAGAGAGAGAGAGAGATGGGTGGGCCAGCCACCTGCATCTCTCAGACGTCCCTGTGTTCATTGACACCATGTGCGTATCAAAGCATGAACACAATGCAGGAGTTGGGGCTGAGTGTGGCATGTTTAGCTAGCGCATTAGCCAAATCACTCCTCTTACAATTTGATGTTAATGAGACCACAAGGATCACCACGGGGTCCATCGGCTCCGCTACGTGACTCCTTTTAGGAGGTGTCTGTGGCATCGATGTTATTTCCCTGTGGTAGCCGTAGCTAAGTTAACCAAAGCGTTGGCAACAGCAAGGTGACCTTTACCCTCGCTCATGCCTCATCGACTTTCCTGTAGGTGAAACGTGTTTTGTTGTTACAAAAGGTGAACAAGTTAACAAGCCACGCCGTCGTGTTTTGTTGATCGGCCGGTCCATACCGGCTTGCCGGCATGTCTGATGAAGCCGTTGGTCAGTTGGGCTGTCAGACAGACAGACGGGCAGACGGACAGACAGACGGACTGGCTGAGCAGGCCCTCACACCCCCACGTCTCTCCTCTGTGCTTCCAGGAACAGGGCGTGGTGGGGATGTCGCGGCCGCCCGGCACCGTCCCGCCCCCTCACCCCGCCGGGGGTGTAGCCGCCGGGATCGGCCCCAACCAGGGGGCGGGGCCGCCGCCGGGTTACCTGGGCAACCAGCAGCAGGCGGCCATGATGAAGCAGATGATGGCGATGGAGCAGGACAAGAGACTGCAGCAGTTGCACATGATGGAGCAGCAGAAACAGCAGCTGCTCCGAGACCAGCGGCAACAGCAGCTCCTGGCTGAGCAGGTACGCAGGGGGGGCTGTGGGTGTGTGTGTGTGTGTGTGTGTGTGTGTGTGTGTGTGTGTGGTGTGTGTGTGTGTGTGTGTGTGTGTGTGGTGTGTGTGTTGTGTGTGGTGTGTGTGTGTGTTAGGCCTACATGTAAACCATATATTTGCTGGTGAATATGTGATAATAAATATAGAATATCACAATACAATACTCCAGCATAGTGGTGGGGGTGCAGGAAATGGGGAGCAGCTCATCCTCAGCTCCTCTATCTGCTGACAAATTATCCTCAACAATCCCCGCCTGTGCATTCAGCGTTCCCTTGTATCTCGAGTGTGTCTGTGCGCATGTGTGCACGTGTGTGTGTGTGGGTGTGGGTGTGTGTGTGTTACCCACCTGCCGTCATAATTTGTTGTTTTTCTTTTCATTTGCTCTCCATGTGGGAAATTCTGTGTTTAACAGTTCTGAACTCTGAAGTCAACACTTAATGCACTGCTTGTTAATTGGATAGTGGAGCTCACACACACACACCCCTCACACACGCACGCACTCACGCACACACACACACAGGCAAATTCATTGAGGAGGTAACAGATCCTTCTGGATTTTTTTGTCAATGCCGTTAAATTGCTATTACACGGGCACTTAAATAAACAAGGCCTTGTGCTACCAAGGAAGTGATTTAACATTCACCAGACAGAGCAGCCGCTTAGCTCACTGTCAGCAGCAACCACCAATAATAATAATAATAATACATGTGTGTGTGAGGCACACAGGAGCTCTGAGGGCTTCTCACCCGGGCTCCGTCTATAGCAGGGACGGCTGGCAGGTTCGTGATCAAGCCATAGAACATATACGAGCACCGACTGATGGAGCATATATCAGTCGGTGCATATGATGTAGCATATGCAGACCAGAATTACTCCAGTATGAGGCGACGTATACCTGTATTGCTATACCTGTATTGTTTTGTTGCTAACTGTGTGTGTGTGTGTGTGTGTGTGTGTGTGTGTGTGTGTGTGTGTGTGTGTGTGTGTGTGTGTGTGTGTGTGTGTGTGTGTGTGTGTGTGTGTGTGTGTGTGTGTGTGTGTGTGTGCGCGCACGCGCACGGTTTAGCTTCAACAGCAGCAACATCTTCCACGGCAGATGGGTCAGGGTCAGAGGAATCCTTACCCCCAAGTCAATCAGTACCAAGGTAATGCACATGCGCACACACACACACACACACACCCCATATCATTCTACAGCTAAATCTGAATTTGATGGAGCTTTGAGGCCAAATGTATGCATGTATATATACAGTGTATCTATATATATAAATATGAATACACACACCACATGTTTGGCTCACACAATGGTAGCAGGGTCATGCCGTTCCACTAGCTGACATTGGCACTGAATGCACTGACCTATCAAAATGTTGTGTGAGTCTAAGAGCTGGAATGCATTTGACAAGGCAAATGGCAAACAAAGGAAACACATTTTCAATGCAAGAGCCTGTATTTTATTTGCCTCGCTATCCTGATAGCGTGAACATGTTTACTCGACAACAACAACTATCTTATCATCCACAGAGACACACCCTGGAGTGGCCATTTAGCGCCAGTAGTCTAAATCTTATCGTAATGGTGTACGTCTTGCACAGAGACGCCCTGACATACTTCCACAAGATGTTTGCTAACGCTCCTCAGCGTTCCCCTGCCTCTCTTTTTCCCCTCTTCCTCCTCAAATGTTCCCTCCCTCCCTCGCTCCCTCCCACCTTTGATAGATAAGGCATATTCCACTTCTGCCTGTTACCACGGCAACCTGTCTGTCCTGGATCCCCCAGAGTTCCGGTGAAGTCGGCTGAGAGGAATAAAGGAGGGAGGGAGGGAGGGAGGGAGAGAGAGAGCGACGGAGGGCGAAGCAGATAGAGAGAGGGAGGTAGGAGGGAGGGAGAAGGGAGGGGATAGTATTGCGGTGGTGGCACCGAGGGGAGGGGAGGGGGGTTGGGTGCTGGTAAGCAGACGGGAGGCGGTGTGCTTGGTTGGGGCTACGGAATATGGACAAGAACGAGTGGGCGACGAAATAATGAGGACAGGTGAAGAGTGATGAAGACGAGTGAGGAGTGACAGGACACCAAGAGTACAAATCGGGGAGCTTGGTGTGGCCCTTAAGAGCCGTCAATGCGTCTATATGTCGGCTGGAGAGCTGGGAGATACTGGCAAAGCACTTCCATAGGGTAATCGCTTTGAATTGCCTCTCGACTTCCTACTCACAACTACACGCTTGTACGGAGTCGGTTTACAATTACGACGACGGTGTGCACAGGGAACGTGATTGGCCTGAAGTCCAACATGTGTGATTAGTTAACGAGAATGTCCCTGAAAACATGATTTCTATTTCCTGTAAGTAAAAAACCTCCGGACATCAATGTAGTTCAAGCGCAAATGCAGACATTCACACATTTTTCTGATATCTGCGTGTACCTTTAAAAATTAAGCATATTTGCGGATTTCTTTTTACATTTATTGAGAATGTGCATTTATTTCAATTGAGGGACATTTGTGTCCCCTTGCCCATGCAAGTCGGCCACGCCTAACTCACACCTGTTTATACAGAAACAAATGCAGTGTTAACAGCGATTAACTGGTCAAATCTGTGTTCAGATGGCAATGTGTATAGTGTGTCATCATAAGGGGAAGCTAGTGTTTACTGGCCAGGTTATCTAAAGACTCCAGATCACGTTAATTTGGTCTCAAGGCTCCGTTACGCTTGTGTTTTAAATGGCAGCGGTTCACAGTTGAGGCAGCGCTCGCTGGGAGCTGCAGGATTAGAGAGGCTGTGTCAGAACTCGCTTTATTCAGGGATTTAGTTTAATTTCCACACTAGCTTGTCTCTCCGGGCACGCTGACATTTTTTTCAAACCAAAAAAAACACCAAAAAGTTGTGGTGTGGGCCAAATTTTGTTTTATATTAATTGTATATTAATTGTATATTAATTGTTGTTTAACTTGTTAATACTGTAACTCATAGCCCTTTTTAATGACCAATTAAATATTAAACCCCTTTCCTTCAACTTGATCAAATGTTTTGTCGCGCACTATTCTACAACATCTCTCAACACTCTTAAGGATCTCTCGGTCTCTACATAACATCTCTCTCTCTCTCTCCACTCTTCTCCCACACAGGTACTCCTCAAGAGATGGCCTCCAGGAACCAGACACAGATCCAGAACATCCGGGCCGCACGCCTGCTCCAGCAGCAGCAACAGCAGCAGCAGCAGAACCAGCAGCAGATGGTTCAGATGGGCTCTGTTCAGACCCAGGGGGGCTCGGTGGGACCCCAACCCGACATGAGCCTCACATACAGTGGCCAGGGATCCAACCAGGCCTCCTTGTACGGTCTGAACCCCGCCATGAACCAAATGGTCCACCAGCAGCAGCAGCAGCAGCAGCAGCAGCATCAGAGCCAAAGCGTCCAAGCCCCGATGGGCCTCCCACCCCAGCACAACCCGGCTGGAGGTCCGCCAAGGCAGGCCGGGGCAGGCCCCGGTGTCGGGGGCATGCCTGGAGGAGCCGGAGGTGGCGGAGCCGGAGCGTACGGGGGACAGGGAATGTTGATGAACTCCATGTCCCAACAGGCCCTAAAAGGGCCTCCAAACTCAAAGGCCCAGGCACAGAGACTGCAAAGCATGCTGGGAGTTGGAGGCGGAGGAGCAGGCGGTGGAATGGTGGCAGGTGGCTGGCCACAGCAGCAAGGACAGGGTCTCCAGGCCATGCCGGGCGGTGTGGGCAGGACTACAGGCGGGGGCGGGGGAGATATGGTTGGGTTTGGCTCCAGCCAGGGCTACGTAATGCAACAAGGTCAGCCCCCACGCATGCCTAAGCAACACTTCCAGGGACCGGGGCAGGGGCAGGGGATGACCCAAGGCATGGACCCCAGAGTAGGCCACCCAGCAGCGGGTATGGGGGGTCCAATGATGGGCCCGCACATGGGCGGTCAGCCCAGGACTAACCAGACCCGGCCCATGGTCATGAACCAGGGGCTGATGGGGCAGGGCATGGCCGGGATGGGGGGCTTCGGTCCTGGGCCTGGTGGGCCAGGAATTGGCGGCGGAGGTGGTGGAGGTGGGCCTTACGGACCAGGGGGTGTCGGGGTGGGGGGTCAGCCTCAGGGCTACCAGAGGACAGCCAATCAGGACATGTCGTCTTACGGATACGTGGGCGGGCCCTCTGGCGGAGGAGCCTTCGGACTAGGGGACGGTTCAGGGGCGGAGCTGGACTCAAGTGACGGTTGGATGGAGGAGTTTTTCCCCAGCCAATAGCCAACGGGACTTTGGGCTGCATATTTTCTACAGTATAGACTGAAGACACGACAGACTTGCGGTTGGCATGGTTTTGTTTTTGTTTTGTTTGTTTATGTGTGTGTATGTGTGTGTGTGTGTGTGTGTGTGCGCGCGCGTGTGCGTATGTGTGTGCGCGTGCATGTTTGTTTGAGACCAAGCTGTAGAGGCACAGAATAGCGTTAGTGAAAATCCACTCCCCTCCAAAGACACACGGGTGGACTGGACATTAATGGCAATGGGGAAGACAAAGTGTGTGTGTGTGTCCATGCGTGTGTGTGTCCGTGAGTGTGTGTGTGCGTGTTTGTGTGTGTGTGTGTGTGTGTGTCCATCTCCTCTCTGCAGCCCCACCCAGTGCTACGCTTCAGATCTCTGTCCTCTGTGTGAACGGCAGAGCAGAACAATGGGGAGAGAGGGAAGGAGGGAGAGAAAGGGAGATAAGTGGAGGTGCTTTCTCTCCCCCCTCCTCCTCCGATTCCTCCCCCCCAGCGCGCTATCTCGAGGGCCGCTCTCTTGGCTGTCTACACTCCCCTCACTAGGTAAACTGTGAAAAAGCCCCCAACACGATAAATAAGGTCTGACTACAGTGCCACACAGGCTCACGATGCCCTCTAGTGCCATCGCCCGGGACTAAACATGAGTGTGTGTGTGTGTGTCTGTCTGTCTGTGTGTGTCAATGTGACAAAGCGGAAGTGTGCGAGCGTGTGCATGCATGTTACATGAGTACGTTTGCTTGTGAAGAAAGATGTGCGAATGAGTGTGCGTGTGTGTATGTATGTGCACGGTACGTGTGTGTGTATACCTGAGTGTGTGGACCCTTGTGAAGAGACATTGAGAGACAGTGAGAGAATCGGCAGCTATGGCAGATACTTGGACTCTACACACAAACCCACACGGTCAGCCAGAGAGGATGAGCCCATGGTCTTGTCCGAGAGGCAGCTAACAGACAGATATTTTCTTCTCCTATACTTCTCACCATTTGTCAATGCAGACACACACACACACACACATATATATATATATCTGATGTATGTATATCATATATATATCATTTATATATACATATCACAGGATGGCTGGATTGAATTGAATGTATTCAAACACCACAAGTGACTTTGTTTTAGTGAGAGAGAGAGAGAAAGGGGTGAGAGAGAGAGAGAGGGAGAGAGAAAGAGAAAAAATTGTGACCTGAAATAGGACTGGCACTTTTTCTTTTCTTTGTAATTTTGCTGCGTTTTATTAAATGTTTAGCCAACGCTATTGATGTCATCCACAGCTGAGAGACAAGGGAGTTGTAGTCCCATTTATTTCCAAGACCCATCTTGGAACCCATCTTGTCCTCCCATCGCAGCTCAGACTCCCGCCCCTGTTATGATCCAACGCTGGATGTCCGTCACCTCGTCCCACTGCTCCCCCCCCCCAAATCACACTGTGGTTCCCTTGTACCGTGGCCACAACAATCCCCATCGCTTTGCAGCTTGGACAAAAACGTTGTAACACAACTGTGAAGAGAGAAGCGCCATCCTAGCCCAGCGCCTCGCCAGGAATATAAAACCACTTCCAAGCTCTGAAAGTGGTTTTATTTTCATCGGGCTTGACTGATCGGGGATGCGATTTCTGATTGCAAACTACAAACCTAGGAATACAGAGTGGGAAATGTAAGTAATATTCGGCAACACATGAATCTGTGCTTCCATCAGGTTTTTTCTTCTTTGTTTTTCTTCTTCATTGGTCAAAGATGTGAAAAGGCCACGCCCTCTTCACATCCTTAACCAACGAAGGAAACCCGATGTATGTCATTCATACAAGTCATCGCCCCCTACACGCCCCCCACGGTGCACTAATTGATCACAAACACACAATGGCTACAACACTCACTCCCGCAACACACAGTCTCGGTCGTGGCGATGAGTGACGTGCGATTCGACAGTCATGCATTTTGAATGTGCTCCGCATGTCGTAACGCCGCCCCACCATTTCGACTCGTCAGAAAGGCCGATGTACCGCAAGCAAGCCAAAAAGCCTTTTTCTGTGTAAACTAACCTTTTGTCACCATCTAAACACATTTCCTTCTCGTGGTTTGTCGGTGTGGTGTCGTCCAGCCCTTTAAATACAACTCTTGGTCATGGTCAGGTGTCCCTGTGCGAGCGTTTGTGCCCCCATGCACCGCGCTGATTATTCTTCTGTGCGTTTCCCCTTTTTGTAAACATTTGTCACGTTACTATGGGCCAACCAGCTGCTCCTTGAGGGATCGTCGGGAGTCTCAAACCGACGGTGATGTTTTGTTTTCCAACCATGTTCCCCTAATTCTCACGCCATGTGAATACCAGTGGACGTCTGGGAGGGACACTGCCGAGTACCATGTGGGATGGGGTTCAACCGGAGGCCTAGCTGCTGTAAACGAAGGGGGGGGGGGGGGGGGGTGGGGGGTGGTAGAAATACTCGCAGCTCAGAGGTTGAGAGGTCTCAGAAAGGCATCATTTCTACTGCTTCTTGGCCGCTTCAAAACCAAGGGTTGGGGACTGAAGGGTAGAGGGAAAGACGGAAGAAGAAAAAAAAGCTTTCTCCAAATATCAACCGGGACCAAGACCGAGTCAAATGTAGAGGACCTTTTAATGAAACTGTTGTTGATGTTCTCGTTTGGATCGTTCTGTTTGTCCTTGAGGTTTTTTTTTGTTTTGTTTTGTTTTTTTTACTGGTGCTGACATATATGTGATTATCAGAAAAAGTATATAAAAGATGATGGCTATTTGTAAATATGTTTTTACAGGTTTAAATACAGCAGATAATACAGTCTCTACTCTGTAAAGAATTTAATGTTTGTTGGAAGAATAGACAAATATTTTTATTTTGAGATGTTGTTTTATTTTTGTTTTCACTTTTAACCCATCTGAGCTATGCCATTGCACTTCAGACAATGTCTTACTACTAATTTGTATTGTAAACCTCCCTCCTTATGTTTTTCTCCTATTTTCTAGTTTATGATTTGATTCTGTTTTCAAAGCAGTGCTTATTTTCTTTTTATCCTGTACAGTTCTGGAGGAGTTCTGTAATGTTAACAAAAAGAGTTACAAAAAACGTTTTGGTTTTTCAAAAAAGATACAATAAAGAGAGATTGTTCTCACTGATCATATTAAATGAACATTTGGTTGTTCTCCAATGTGTTCGCTCAGTGAAACACTGAAAGAGAGAGTGTGTGTGTGTGTGGTGTGTCAATATAATACAACCGTCTTCCAGTAAACTGGCAGGCCCAAATAGCATGTTTACTTCCAGCTTTCCTGATTGCAAAAATGGCAAATGAACATTCAGTTAGCGTTACCAATCAGACTGAGTAATTACAACGGTAATGTTTTACTCTATTAAGAGGTAATTTTGCAAATTGAACTTGCACATGCCAAAAGCCGGAGACGTAAATGTTTTATCAACAAGTCATGGTGGATAGGAAACTCAGCCTTCCTGTTATGTATTCCTGTTCAGGGGGAAACTGAACGGACGCTCTGCTCCATGCCTTCTCCATTTCTTTGTTCACTTTTTCATTGGCTTCATCTTCACTTTCCCTCCTGCTCCTCACCACTTAGACTGCACTACCTCCATAGCTTCTCATCACTCTCCTCCATTGTGTTTGTATTTCTGTTAACCCTCCTCTGTTCCTTCATTACTTTTGTGCAGAAACCCCCATGACACACACACACACACACACAGGCACAGCACCCCCGTGCACATATACATGCACTTATTTGTTCGCTCACCCATCTGACATTGATGAATGGAGTCTTGCAGAGATGACAACATCATTACTCATGTTGAGCCGCGACACCGCCGAGGACGGAGAGGAAGAGTGAGAGTGAAGGACGAGGCGAGAGGGAGGGAGGGAGGGAGGGAAGCAGGTAAGGGAGGATGACGCAGTCGGCAGACACTGAGAGGACAGAGTCGCGTTTGAAGTGCGGCGTTGAATACAGTATAGACCTGATGCCGGGTGACCTACAGGCCCACTCCCCAGAGACCACACGTGTTGATCGAGGCTGGGAAGTGGTCGTGAAGGGCTACTGACAGTTTTAAGGTCTGGGCAGGAGGTGAATGTTTGTTCTTGTTTAGTGTGTGTCTGAGAACATTTCCACAAACTAGGACACAGGGATATTAGTAGTGGCCTACGGACAAAAGTGATTAATAGTCTGCCAGTCTAAATCCTAAGTCATACGCTCAATAAAGGCACCAAGTAGCTCTTTTAGTCAAGGGTATTGTCTGGCAAAGTATGTGTCTCCACGAACTGCAGTGAGTTATTTGTGTGGGTGACACACTGCATGCAAACAGAATATATGTTAAATAAACAAGCTTTTGGTATATTTCAGCAGGACTAAAGAGTCTGGTATGCAAATCAAAATGTGTATTCAACAAACGTTGCTCAATGCTAAGAATTAGGTTGCTCTGTACACAAACAAGAGATGTGAACTAAATGGTTGGTAAATATTTTGAGGATGCACTGACTGACTGACATGCATAAGCAGCAGCAGAATAAATAGATGGAAAAGACGCAGGACTACAGATTCGGGGAAAGCAGAATGTATGTGTATGTGTGTGTGTGTTGTCAGTTTGATGAATGTGCTAACGGCCAGTGTGGTGGGGAAGTAAAAGGCCACACGATAAGACCTAACCTACTGTGTCGCAACATTCGTTCCTGTGATAGTTCTCTGGCTTTAAGTCTATTTCATGTTTATGCATTAAGTATAATCCATGACCCTGAAACATCTTAATGCAAAGTAACCTCAGTGACTGGAGCCACACACTCACACAGCCACGTTTTCTATTGTAAGAGCGCCCTCTATTGGGTCCTCGGTGGAACTGTCAATATATGCCACATTTTGTGAAACGCATTGTTCTGAATGCTATCCCAAATAGAAACATGTAATAGAAACAAGGTGAACACTGAACAACACAATATGTCTAAGCCGGCCGTCTGTAATAATAATAATAATTATTATTATATTTGGACGGAGTGAATATTTCGCAATCATAACCGCAGCGGTTCAGTCTCGAATGACGTTAATGCGATATATGTATGCCCAGCAGCAGAATGCGTGAGTTTGATCATCCGTCATTATAAATATCAATATTACACAAACACGTCGCAGCCATTTTGACTACAGTAGACATGTGGTACGTTCCAGTTCTACTGGGAAGTCGGATCTTCCGTTCTCCAAGTCGGGACGTTGCAGGGAGAACGCCCCTGAAGTCGCAATTCCAACTCAGAAAGTCAGAAGATTGAAGAACCTCACCAACCCCGACATCAGTCAACTCGAATGGAATCACGCAATTCCAAGCCTCGACTTCCGAGCATAGCTTCCGACGCATAATTACGCGTCCATTTACATCGGAAGTCGCAGCAGGGAACGTTGACCGTGTTCCAGTTTACTCGGGGTTGGTGAGGTTCTTCCGACTTTCCGAGTTGAAAATCCGACTTCGGGGGGGGCGTTACCTCTGTGACTCCCGAAATTCCGACTTTTGAGTACAACTGGAATGCACCAACATGTGTTCTCATGTGAGTCGCGGCAGCAGCAGCCAGGGCGTGATGGGAGCCCAGAGCAATCGAGCGGAGTGACTGAGGAGGAGAACAAGGGCCGAGCTGTCGAGATTATCTAGCTAACTTTAGCTACATGTGCTGAGGTCGAGCAGAGGAACTGATCTCAATCACAACAATGCCGACAATAACTCTACCGCCGAAGGAAAACGCGCTTTTTAAGAGGATTTTGGTAAGACACCAGTGGCCGTTCTGTGCATTGGCTCGCTTTGTATTTTCTAGATCCGTCGGCGTACCCGTCTTATGTTAGCTAGCAAACTAGTTAGCATTAGCCGGAGCTAAGCTGCCTTAGCAAAATGGCATCATTGAATGGACTAGCCGAGCTAGACATGTTTCGCGGTGTCACTGTTGTAGGCTTAAAAGTGGATGAATATATTTGCTTTGCATCAACTTTTCCTGTCTAGTGTTCAACACCAGTGGCTGTAATATGAACGACAGGACTTAATGTTTGCTTTAATTAGGTAGTTTTATAATAGCGAGGGCCTCTTCACTTGTCAAACAGTCATGTCCCACGATGGCTAGCAAGCTAGGTACACTATCTGTGGTTGTAGTTGGATTAACCATGACAGCACCACCAACATTAATAGCTGCTTTTGGGACGCTTCGTTCGTATAGGCAGATGTTTACCAGTGGCCAAGTGACACCTGATTTAATCACATTCACACAGCCACCACATCCAGGTGGCTAGCTTGTTAACATTAGCTAGAACGAGCAGACAGCAGTGGTCTTGATCTGTCACTTTTAGAAGTACAGTAGAAGTAGTGGTCACAGTGTCCACAGTTGCCACATGTTGGTTCTGAAAGTGGTCTGCACAGAGGAGTGCATGAACCAAAACGTGGCTGTAGTGAATGGGGAGAGCTGGAGTTATAGTGTCAGCACATTTTTGTCTCGTATCATCACCCCCCCCCCCCCCCCGGTAGCTAAAGTTTAGGCCCACAGTAGTAGCACCATGTTACAGCATGCTCCCCGACCATTCATCCACCCCTATGCTATGCTGTCAATATATGACCACCGATCAAGTTAAACAGAGTACTGCATGGTGGGCACCGTCAGTAGCAGATTCGCAATGGCAAACACTCCAAAGAACACAATTACAGTAATGGATGAGCAACAGTAATGGCAATAATGTGATTGTTACCAAACCGAAACCTCACCGCCTTTCATGTATGACCTTAATTGCACATAATATGCAGGACCATATGCACGTAGTTGTAGTGGACTGTGTGCGTCGACATACTTCATCCAACATTGTGTTGGCGGCATAATATGCTATCCAGGAAATTGGTACTGTGCCGTTCAGGTGCAGCTTCGACAAACAGGGTGGAATTGGAAGAGCATTAAGTGGATTGCGGTCTACCCTTCTCCATGTTTGAATTTAAACATTGACTTTGGAGGGGAACACTTCTTGGTTAATGGTGCTTTGGACTACACCTACCTGATGACTGGTGGTTGGTGGATGGGCCAAGTTGAACTTTAAACTACTTCAAAAGTATACTTGATTCTTCACCATGCCCTTCACCACGGAAATAGTTGTCTCTGCTGCTTACATGAAACATCTATGCTTATCAATTTGAAGAGTACACTCCACCCACTAGTGCCAAGCGTTCTGCCCAAGTGCAATTTTCAAAGTTGGGCAGAACTCCAGTGTGTTATTGGCAGTGGATTTAGTTCTATTGTGTTATTCCAGCATGGTCGGGGCTGTTCATTGCTGGCGTACCCCCAATGGTAACAAGCTGGCTAAGCAAAGCCATTTTAAAATATAGCTTTGCAGGTTATTTAAAACAAAATGTGTTGTGCTGATTAATAAGCGGAGGACCTTCAAAAGTTTCCAAAAGTTCCGGCTGTCACCGGCGCTATGCTTCATGGACTGTTTCTTGAAATGACTACTCACAACATTGGAAAGTAAAAATGTCTACAACTTTGTGTCAGCCATGCTAGTTAGTTGTAACGGTATTACACAGGGTCTGTGCTGGCGAGTGCTAGAATGTTTCGACCCTCATTAAAGTATAATTCATTGGCGTGGCGATCGCTATAACTGACACTCACTGAATTGGCTTGGTGTGCTGTGTTACCCACACATAGTTTCATTGGCTTGGATTCCGGGGACATTACTGTGTCATCAATTCCTCAGTCACTGTGTCAAATGTTGACACAGTGTGTCTCAACGAAGAGAATGTTGTGATTTTATGTTGTGGATATAACACATTAGTTAATGTAGCGTACATGTGCTTTTGAAAAGCACGTACGTAGTACAGACCGGTCCCAAGCGTGATTCTTGCACCCCTCTCTGTGGCTCAAGTGGCCAATCTATTTTGGGAAGCCAAAAACGTGTTCACTGAAACTCGTGTGTGTGTGTGTGTGTGTGTGTGTGTGTGTGTGTGTGTGTGTGTGTGTGTGTGTGTGTGTGTGTGTGTGTGTGTGTGTGTGTGTGTGTGTGTGTGTGTGTGTGTGTGTGTGTGTGTGTGTGTGTGTGTGTGTGTGTGTGTGTGTGTGTGTGTGTGGACCCTGAGGGTTGGTTCTTGTCCCTTCCTGGGGCAGGCCCTGGAAGGTAACTGTATGTAAACACGCACGTGATAGGACCCATGACAGCACTGGCCTAACCACATGGACTTGATCTTCCAAGCCTTCATAGCAAAACCCACAAGCCCATTTGATGTTGGAATTGAACACTTTGACAATCTTCCCCACCCCTCGGCACATTGATCTCTGGCTTGGCATATCAAGCTGACACCATTACTTATGAAGTTGTCTCTCTGTTTAATCCATCACTGTCTTAAGGAAACACTGTCCATCACAATATTTTAAGTGGCTCTGCATGTGGCTGCATTTTTGACGGTCATTATTAATAAGCGTTCATGGATGTTTTGCCTCTTCTAGATGAGGTGCTGGTCCTGAGAGAGGGATATTATCTGATGTCCCAAGAGCATCCCGGGGACTAGACACTTTAGGTCTCCAAGCTATTTGCTGAGTTGATTCTTTGCATGTTTGGTAGATGCATAGGATTAAGATTAAGGTCCCATTTCAGTATTAGTTCTTGGGAGGGGACCGTAAATCTGATGTTTTGCTCCATTAAAAAGACCACTGCTCCCAGTGTGCTAATGACTAAAATCCCCAGCGTGTTGTACAGTGCTTCTGTGTTCCATGTGTTTAACTGATGTCATCTTTTATTGCCGTTAGTGGGGTTCATAGCGAAATAAATGCCATCTGCCGCCACCACACACACACAGAGATTACACACATATGTGTAATCTGTGATCATCTTAAATGGACAGTAGAGAATGCTTGTGATTGTAAAACATGTTCTTAAATGCAACACCATCACAAAGAGCTGGTAATTTAATTTGGGTGGTGGGCGAAGTGTTGCAGAGTATTACCAGCCTGTTCTGCAGTCAGACATCATAACGATTAGTCATGTCATGGTATCAAGGTTTCTGATATTTGGGTGCATTAAATACAAACCGGGAAGGAGGTTGCAGTCCAATGCCAAAACTGCATTAGACTGCAGTACAATCCTCTCTTAACAGGTGTTATGATGCATCAGCCTTTTGCCCTTTGCAACTGATCATCCGGTTCTCCCAGTGGGCTAAAACAAAACTATTGTTTTATTTTTTTATTATTACCAAGCAGTCTGGCTTGTCTATCCACAGTCCACACCGCCTGATATTGGAGCCAAGAAACCAAGGAGCCTGGAGCCTGCACACTCACTTCCTTGTCTCTCCCTCGCATGGCACAGCAGTGGGTTGTTGTTGTTGGTTTGACTCACGTTAACATCCTTCTTTCTGTCCCTCTGTCCACAGCGATGTTACGAACACAAACAGTACAGAAATGGACTCAAGTTCTGCAAACAGATCTTGTCCAATCCCAAGTTCGCCGAGCACGGAGGTGAGTAGCAGAGCACCCCGATGAAAGCTACATCGCTGTAAATAATGACCCATCTACACCTTGTACAGGCCTCACATTCTCCATCCCCGCTCTCTTTGTGCCCTGTGTGCTGTCCCTCAGAGACCCTGGCGATGAAAGGCCTAACCCTCAACTGTCTGGGGAAGAAGGAGGAAGCGTACGATCTGGTGAGAAGGGGCCTGCGCAACGACCTCAAAAGCCACGTCTGTATCCTTGGTCCACCACTCCCTCCCTTGCTCTCCCCCGCTCTCCTTTTTTTTTTTTTACGTGATTGCAACCTCACTGGGCCGGTGTTTGAGTAGCTGACTGTTATCTGGAGTCTGTTCTAGACGGGCACAAAGTGACTTTGTCACCGCTCGCTGCCTTCTCCCCGCACTTTTGTTTAAACCTTGCTGTACGACAGCCAAAATTAAGAATAAACCGAATCACTCAATCACCCCCCGCCCTGATCTAAATAAATGTCTTCTCTGGTGTAGAAACTAACGACTAACCACGCTGTTGGTGTTGAACCTCTGAGTGCATCACTAGCTTATTTATATATCCATATAGTGTGTGTGTGTGTGTGTGTGTGTGTGTGTGTGTGTGTGTGTGTGTGTGTGTGTGTGTGTGTGTGTGTGTGTGTGTGTGTGTGTGTGTGTGTGTGTGTGTGTGTGTGTGTGTGTGTGTGTGTGTGTGTGTGTGTGTGTGTGTGTGTGTGTCAGTCACATACAGGGCGTTTGCTCCTTAACTCTCCTCCCCCAGGCTGGCATGTGTACGGCCTGCTGCAACGATCGGACAAGAAGTACGACGAGGCCATCAAGTGCTACCGTAACGCGCTGAAGTGGGACAAAGACAACTTGCAGATCCTGCGAGACCTCTCCCTGCTGCAGATCCAGATGAGGGACCTGGAGGGGTACCGGGTGAGCCGGGGGTGGAGAGTTGTTTTGATATTTACTTGATGTTAGTTAATGGGCTACAGCGCAATTGAGAAGTGTTCAAACAAGCCTCTCTTTTTAATTCTTGTCTGTGAGCTACTTTTCGTTATATAAAAATTCTCAGTGTTGTAACGGTAATGAACCTTGATCCTTCAAACGTCCTTGAAATTTATGTTTAAGAAGGCGTGGGCAACCTGGTGTTGCATCAATGATCACATTGTTGATAATCTTGTGTTTAGTTTAATCCTAATTACATTTGATGACACATTACATTTATTTTGCGCTCTTCTAAATCTTCTAAATAAGGGGCAAAAGATGATGAACAACAATGATTTCCTTCCATTTCTTGCGATACCATATTTTTTAATGCACAAAACAAAATGCCAATTGCTCTCCTATGTAATCACGGAGATGTCCTAAATCGATGTATGGCCACCAATATATCAAGTAAAATATACATGTTTAGTTTATGAGCCACCAAGGAAATGCATGAAGTGTGCATGTCACATCTATTCCGATTAAGTGCGTCGGTGCATGTAAACACCAGACCGGATCGGAACACTTCCCATGTAAACACCGGAAATCTTCAATCGGAATATTTCAATCAGATTGACAAAAAACGTGTGCATATAAATATGGCTGTTGACTCCAACATCTGATGCGTTGTGCACATACCAAGCGATTACCTAACATTTCTGTGGCCGTGTCCACGTGTTTGGCCGTGTCTGCCAGATTGCTGGAGTGGGCAGACTTATTTAAAGTACACTATCAAGCGTCAAGCTTTTTATGTCCGTTGTCATCTGTTGCGACATCCTTGCCCCTCCATAAAGCAGAGTGAGCACATGGAGAGGTGCGGCGCAACGCTAAATCTCCCCGCCTGAGCTTTACTGAGGTCTAATGTGAGATCTCTAATGTCTCTGATTCAGTTCCCCAGGAGACCCGGTACCAGCTGCTCCAGCTGCGACCTGCGCAGCGTGCCTCCTGGATCGGCTACGCCATCGCCTACCACCTCCTGGAGGACTATGAGATGGCGGCAAAGATCATCGAGGAGTTCAGGAAAACACAACAGGTTGGACACCGCCCGGGTTCCCTTTTATATGTAAAAATAAATACAGCACTATGGAGTCTGTGTGTGTGTGTGGTAGCTGGTTTAAGCAGCCTCACCTGGCCCAGAGTCTGTGGTTGGGGGGAGGCTGCACACCTGAGGGGGCATAGAGTTATCTGTGCACAGAGGTTAAACCAGCCATCACCACACACACCCGAGGTCCGTGTTGGCATGCTAGCTGTTGCCATCTGCTCTGTCCATTGATTCTACAAACTTTACCGCAAATAAACCTGATTATTCACCATCCTGCCTGTGTCCTGTATTGGAGTAACCCTGAAAAGTCACATTAGTGGCGTGTAGCAGCGAACAGCTAACTGCTACAAGTACCTTGCACTCGGAAAGTATTTGTCGGACCAAACTAGCGTGTGGGTTATCACATAGAATTGTGGACCATGGCCACTCGACTCTCGGGTCATTTAAGGCGCCGCTTGGCAGCCTTGGAGTATCATTTTTTCCAGACTTGTTCAACACAGCCCATGTAACGAATGTGTGCTGGTCTCCTGAGTCACCCACTCTCTGGCCTGCTCCTGATAAGACCTGCATCCTGTCGGTATGCCGCCTGCACAGCGACACACAAACACAGGCGCCAGGGCTATAGTGCTGCTGTTTGTGTGTAGCTCACCTACGGTCTAAATATAGAGATGGCTCAGAAAACGGTAGACGAGTTCAACGCTTTACCAAAAGTCAAACGTTCAGGGTTGTGTGCAGTTTTGACAATGACTAACCCAAAGTATGTACAAATAATAAATAAATAATTAAATAATAAATGTTTTTATTTTACAAATGTGCTCTTCTGTGTGTGACACCGCGACACACAGATCATCTTGTCTGAAGCCTTTCACTAATTGCATTAAAGTATAATCTATTATCTGAGACATAAATAGATGCTAATAAATGCTTAAGTGATTAAGGGGATTAGGGATGCACCTACAAGTTTGGTTTTTTTTAGGCCGGCAGTGCCCTATTTAATTTTGTAATTTAGTATTTGTTTTGCAATCGGCAAATTTCAAATTGATCGCCTGATCGCATTTAGGGTGTCTTATCGGACGATGAATCGCTAATAGTCAACCCACTATAAATACATACTCGTGTATCTGATCATTCACAACCTACATTTAAGGGGACCTCTTGTAACTTTACTGCCCATCTGTCTTTCTGTCCTGCCTGCCCTTTCTGTCTCGTGTCTGTGGTGGTCCAGACGTCTCCGGACAAGGTGGACTACGAGTACAGCGAGCTGCTGCTCTACCAGAACCAGGTGCTGCGAGAAGCGGGACTCTACAAGGAGGCCCTGGAGCACCTCTCCAACTACGAGAAGCAGATCTGCGACAAGCTGGCAGTGGAGGAGACACGAGGTGGGGTGCGCACTAGTCTACCCCGTACCGGTCTTTCCCTGTGCTGGTCTGCCCCCGCGCTGGTCTACCCCCGCACTGGTCTACCCCCGCACTGGTCTACCCCCATGCTGGTCTTCTCCGCGCTCATCTTCCCCGCATTAGTTTCTGGGTAATCCCAAGGCCGTGCACTAGTCTCCCCTGCACTGGTCTGCCCCCGCACTGGTCTGCCCCCTTCCCGCATTGGTCTACCCCCTTTCTTTCATGATGGTTATCGTATCAAACTAGGTGGGGGTCTTTCCATTTTCCCTTTCTCGCTGAGCGCATGCAGACCAGCCGTATTGATCTGTGAGCTCTCCAGCGATGTTGGGTTCACTGTAGCAGGAATCAATACTTTGGCTTTGTTCAACAACCTTTTTCTTTCTCCTCCTTTCTTGCCTCAAAACACACGGCAAGATGGAGCTCCTTAATCACCCTTTGACTAGTTGTTGTAGACAGAGTTTGGAAATCCAATCTTGATTCCAGTGCGACTGTTCAGACAATCCCCATCCCTCCCCATACCTGTCAGTGGTGATGGGTCTACATTGAAGACCCACGCCAGTGCGCTGAGCTCACCGCCCTCACGTCTCTCGTAGGGGAGCTGCTGCTGAAGCTGGAGCGCATGGAGGAGGCCACACAGGTGTACCGCCGGCTCCAGGAGAGGAACCCGGAGAACTGGTGCTACTACCACGGCCTGGAGAAGGCCTTGAAAGCAGGTAACACACGCACACGAGAGCTGCTTTTACCATCGCTTATGTCTTGGGTGTAGCGTAGCATTAATGTCCAGCTGGACTTGACTTGGCTGCAAAAATATGAGCTACAAAAATTTGTGCTTTATTTTTCAGAAACGGTTGACGAGAAGCGGAAAATCTATGAGGAAGCGTGGGAACAGTATCCCAAAGGACTGGTTCCTCGTAGGCTGCCGCTCAACTTCCTCTCTGGTATGGCCAATCAGATGCCCCCCCCCCCCTTTCCCACCATGCCATTCGTTGTCTTTTATTGCAAGCTTTATACTAAATGTTGCCCCTCTCCATCCAGGCGCCAAGTTCAGGGAGTGTCTGGACAGGTACCTGAGGTTGAACTTCAGTAAAGGCTGTCCGCCCGTCTTCACCACCCTCAAGTCTCTCTACCACGACAAAGAAAAGGTGACTATGTTTTCCGATCGGTTGCCTCAGTTACTTGGGTTACTTTTTTTTTTGGGTTACTTCAAACCAAGCTTCTATTATAGAACCGTAGCAACCAACGTGACCTAGACCTACATGTTCTTCGTCTCCTGCTCCGCTCTAGGTGGCAATAATTGAAGAGTTGGTCGTTGGCTATGAAAACTCATTAAATGGCTGTCGAATGTTCAACCAGAATGGTGAGTGGAAGAGCCACACTTTTAATGGTGGTTTCTACATGTAAATGTCCAGGTCTCTCCGTTCCTAGTTTAGGCTGCGCTCTTATTGGCTGATGTTTCAGACGGCGGGAAGGAGGAGCCGCCAACCACGTTGCTCTGGGTGCAGTACTTCCTGGCGCAGCACTACAACATGATTGGCCAGCAGACGCTCGCCCTTGAGTACATCAACACCGCCATCGAGAGCACGCCCACGCTCATAGAGCTGTTCGTCATCAAGGCCAAGATCTACAAGGTAGTAAAGATGATGTGCAGCCGTCTTCTCCATGGTCTTGGCTTGCCTGGTTCGGTGACTTGACTCCCGTTTGCCCCCTTTTTGAACCCCTTTCCTCGTGCAGCACGCAGGGAACATCAAGGAGGCGGCCCAGTGGATGGACGAGGCCCAGGCGCTGGACACCGCCGACAGGTTCATCAACTCCAAATGTGCCAAGTACATGCTGAAGGCGGGTCTGGTCAAGGAGGCAGAGGAGATGTGCTCCAAGTTCACCCGGGTGAGAGAATGAACAGGGTTTGGTTTCTTTGCTTCTTTTTCCCCGCGCTTGTCGCCACGTACAAATGTTTCAGAGAGATGCACATAAGGGCAAGCTTTCATTTGATAGAAAAACTTTGCCGTTCAGAGCTCTCTATTCAGAACAGGTATATAAATATGGCTTCATTAGGAGAATAGTGAACCTGAAAGGATTCAAGACAAACTGGTTCAGAAAAGAATCATGAATGATTAAATTACATTTCAGTTGTGTGCAAAATGTAAATAGAACTTTCGTTATAATAGCAAGTGGCAATCACTTCACGTGTTCATATCGCCTCTGATATTTGACGGTTTTAATTTTCTGAACTGCCCAACAGGAGGGAGCGTCGGCAGTGGAGAACCTGAACGAGATGCAGTGCATGTGGTTCCAGACGGAGTGCGCCCTGGCCTACAAGGGCATGGAAAAGTACGGCGAGGCCCTGAAGAAGTGCCACGAGATCGAACGGGTAAAGGAGAGCAGTGCTGCCCCCCTGTCCTCGTTGGTACTCTGGAGGAGGAATGCTAAAAAAAAGCAAATAAAAGCAATTGTTTCTCGGTCTGAAACCCACCGTTCATCCATCCTTCAATGCCGCCTCAACCCTTCTCCTCTCTCCTCCTGTCCACCCTCAGCATTTTGTGGAGATCACGGACGACCAGTTTGACTTCCACACGTACTGTATGCGCAAGATGACGCTGCGCTCCTACGTGGACCTGCTGAAGCTGGAGGATGTGCTACGACAGCACCCCTTCTACTATAAGGCGGCGCGCACCGCCATCCAGATCTACCTGGGCCTCCACGACAACCCGCTGACCGACGACAGCAAGGAGATGCAGGCGGACACGGGTAAGATCACGCGATGTTGCACACCACCACCTACGCAATCTTTTTTCTTTGGCTGTCCCCTGGTGCTGGCAGACGGAGGATTGTTTTTTCCATTCGCGGTGAACTGCACGAAGATGTCACACTTCTGTGGATCACACTTCCCCCATTGCCAGTTGCATCAGACATAAGGCACCCATCTCGTGTTTGTGTTTGCATATTCATTGAACCGTTGGAGGAACGGACGCCTCCTTTCCTCTCTGAGATCTGCTTTGATCTGAGAAGAAGTCGCTCATGGTTGCACTGGGTGGGTATATGTTGTCACAATATTCTCAGGACGGATTTGTTTGTGTTGTTCCTGAGGAGGACATCAGACCGTTCTCTTATACAAGGCGTGTCTTGAAAAGAGCGGGTCTGGCCACAGGAAGGTCGCTGGTTCGATCCCCGGGCTCCGCCTAGCTAAGTGTCGAGGTGTCCCTGAGCAAGACGCCACGTAACCCTAACTGCTGACGTGTTGGTTGTTACCTTGCATGGTTGGCACCGCGGTCGGTGTATGAATGGGTGAATGTGAGGCAACTGTAAAGCTCCTTGGATAAAAGCGCTATATAAATGCAATCCATTTACCACTACCAGCAGCGTTAACGATGGCGGCTCCCTTGCTCCCCCTCCAGCCAACCTGTCGGACAAGGAGCTGAAGAAGCTGCGCAACAAGCAGCGGCGGGCCCAGAAGAAGGCCCAGCTGGAGGAGGAGAAGAAGAACGCAGAGAAGGAGAAGCAGTTGAAGAACCAGAAAAAGAAGAAGGAGGACGACGACGAGGAGATCGGAGGACCCAAGGAGGAGCTCATACCCGACAAGCTGGCCAAGGTTTGTGTGTGTGTGTGTGTGTGTGTAGGGATGGGTACCGAAACCCGGTACCACTATGGCACCGGTTCCCGTACGACCGGTACCTACCGTAGCGAATCAAAACGCATATTTCGGTGCCACGACCGTAGGGAGCGCAGGCGCTCCCATTACTCGCTTTTTTCAAACTACCGTAACTCCTAGACCGTTTGTGCGATCGAAGAAATTCCAATGATTTCTGAAAGCAGAGAAGAGCTTTCCAACCATATAGGGGTATTACGGTAAACCCGAAGGGTTGCGCGGAAGAGTTGCGCAAAATAGTTGTAGGAGGAGTGGCAGGAGGAGAAAGAGGATTCAAGCTTGTTTACATCGTGTTTAGCGGGTTCTGATCGTGTTTAAACGGGTTTTGATCGTGTTTAGCGAATTTTGATCGTGTTTAGCGGGTTTTGATCGTGTTTAGCGGGTTTTGAAGGTGGATGAAGAATATGCAGAGTAGTGTAGAGTAGTTTTCACTTGCTTTGTTTGCTGTTATTTATTATTAGTAGTAGTACTGTAACTTATTTATTGTTAAATTGTTATTTGTTGATATTGTTAATTTAATATTTATTAGTAATGTTTAATAGTGTTTTGTATTTAATTGTAATTCTAATTTAAACAGTGTTACTTTAAGAGTTAATATATTGTTCAATGGTTTTGCCTTAGCAATAAAAAATGTCTGCAATGCGCCCCTCTATAGTTACTGTGCACTGCGTTTGCAGGTAGAAAATCCCTTGGAAGAGGCGGTCAAGTTCTTGACGCCACTGAAACACCTGGTGAGAGACAAGATCGACACGCATCTGCTGGCCTTCGAGATCTACTTCAGGAAAGGTAGGACCAGAACACATCCAACATTGTCCTTTGCTTCGCCCCACATGGGCGTGTCTGCGTTGGAACTATGAACAACTATTCTTGGCACGTAAATAAATGGGATTGAGGTCATTTCAATGTTGCAAGCAAAAATGCATAACTAAGCATTAGGGCAAATTAACATGTGCACTGAGTTAACATGTGCAATGATTGTGGGGATTGAACTCGGGTCAGCGTGCTAATAATGGCAAGCTAATGTAATGGTAATCTTAATTGGCCTTGTTGACTAATCCTGCAGTTAGACCCGTGTTAAAAATCCTTTCCACACACCAGGGATGCACAAAATGCCAATAAATTGGAAGCAAGTGGAAATAATGACCAAACGATGGCTTTATAGGGAGGGATGCTTCGCTCGGCTGCACCGTCAAATTGCATATGCTGCAATTGAGATTTATGATTTTTATTCGTATTTTTAAATGCACAACCAGAGTACCGTGTTGCTGCTATATATTTCACTTTCAGTTTGATATGTTGGGACGTTCGCATTTATTATTGTAACACTTGTCGAGCACGCCAGGAGCTCCACCTACCCTGGCCAGCCACTGATCAAACCTATTTTCTACAGCCTCATCAACAACAACAATTTATTTCATTATATATCCTGCTTTGTCAGAATTCATATCAACATAAGATCATGGAAAAGCACATGCTGGACTCTGCATCATGGTCAGCTATGCTCAGTGCTCCACACAGCATTGCTTCCTCTGCTAAAACAACGCCTGGGATTTGATCTGTTGTCGTCTTGTCTTCTCCTCACCCCTCAGAAAAGTACCTGCTGATGCTTCAGTCGGTGAAGCGGGCGGTGGCCATTGACCGGGATGACCCCTGGCTACACCAGTGTCTAGTGCGCTTCTTCAAAGGAGGTGAGGGGAAGTGTTCACTGCTGGAAAGGATGGTCTAGTGGTTGGGAAGGTTTTGACTGGGTGTGAATCCCCAATGACCGTCCATACGGTCTGCCCCGTAGGCGTCCCTTACACTAAGACGCCTCACGTGCTCAGTAATGACACGCATCTGAAACATGTGCCTGTTGGCTTTGGATGAAAAGCGTCTGCTTAATGTCAGCAATGTTTCCATCCTTTTTCAAGATTCAAGATTTCTTTATTGTCACATGTATGCACAATGGAATGCTTACTCCCCATTCACTCCTGCAGTATTCTTCTAAACAAACAACTCTAAACAATTAGTAATAGTACCTCGTTAGTACAGTAAGAAGTTTTCTTCTGAACAGCATAAATACTAAAACAACTGTGAACAAATTGTAATATAGTACCTAATAAGTATGGTAAAAAGAAGGTGAAGTAAAGTAGTATTACTCTGGCTGCTGGTGCAAAAATGTATGAGCCTATTAGTTTGTATTAATCTTGTGGTTTTTAGCATTATGTTGCTTGACCCCTGGGTAACTTACACGTTATGGTGTTTGGGTACGCCGTGGCCAGCTCTGGGTGCATGTGTAACGAGCCTCTGTGTGCTGCGCTGTGTGCCGCAGTGTCGGAAAGCAAGGAGCTCCCGGAGGCCGTGCGCACGGTGCTGAAGCGGGAGATCACCCGGCTGTTCGGCGACAGCAACGCCAGCAGCTTCAACCAGGCCTACCTCGCCAAGCACTCCAGCTCTATACCACACCGGCTGGCTGGTAGGATGGACTCACTCTCTCACTCTCTCACTCGACTCTCTCACTCTCTCACTCTCTCACTCACTCACTCCACTCACTCACTCACTCACTCACACACACACACACACACACACACACACACACACACACACACACACACACACACAGAGCTATCCTTTTATGTACCTTTTCATTAACTTTTGCATAGTATATGCAAATGAACAACGTTTAGCTTCCCTCCATATTGTCTCATTTACATTAGGCAGAGTCTCAAACATACAATATGACGAGTTGTCTCCCTGCTACTTTTGTTCATTCAGAGTCCTCTTACCCGCCATCTTATGCTAACTCGGTCATTAACTCTGTCAAATAACAGAGTTGGGGGTATATCACATGTCTATGGACTTTTTTCCACACTATATCCCCAATGTAGGTAACTGGAGATAAGGTTGAAGATTACGACAACTACTTTAACACAGAGGAAGTTGAGTCACTTGGTCGGTTGGTGTTTTTTCTGAACCTGTGGTATTGACTCTCCCCCGGTAGCTGCTAAGATGATGGTCTACATGGACTCATCGACTGAGAGTAAAGCCATGGAGCTGGCCACCGCCCTGGATGAGTCCCTCGTCAACAGAACCATAGTGGTACGTCTTCATGCCCGTACACACTGCCACTCACTGCTAGCGTCCTCAGTACAGTCATGTCCCATATTGCTGTTGATGATCAGGGATTTGTAACTTGCTGATTGATGTATAATATACTCTCTCTATTGAAGTCCAGTCTCAGGTAGCGTTACTTTTAAAAGTAACTTGTGACACGACAATATAAGTGCCATTAATAAGTGGAGAAAAAAAAAACGTATGTTACTGCATGCCTCTCAATAATAGCTCCCCGCCCTGTAGGCCAACTGGCTAACAAGACGGGCTGTCAATGTTACTGTAGGACGATTTGCCTACAGAGCCCATGGCGCATGCCGTCTCCTGGGCAGGTACACACCACTAGACACACTGGGACTCATACCGTTCCTGGCAGGTATACTCTAGACACACTGGGACTCAAACTGGTGATTGCGACTTAGTTCACCGCGATAGATCGATGTAATTCAGAGTGTGAATATCTGGAACTCCTATTGAGGGGAAGTTTGATTATTTGTAATACACCACCACAGTAGCACTATGCTGCTAACATTGTACTTAGATTTTTTTTTGTTCAGAAAGTCCCTGGCGGGCGATCCTTAATGTAGAGGCTAGTGGAACGCGGCCTACCTGGGCAAGCCACTAAACGTTCGCCAACAACCTATTTTACTATAATAACGATATGCAATGGTGAAGGCTTTATTTTGGACTATTTTCATTATATATCCTGCTTCAAAACTGCCGAAATGCATATTCAAGATCTCTGCTACAACAAAAACGATATTATACATATGCTCTATATTATACATATATTAACATAACAATAGTTATTAAATAACTGAGTACTTTAAATCCCAAAACAAACGCATTACCTTACTCATTACAACCAGAAAGTAATCGGGACTCTTAATGTGTTTTTGTAGCGCGTCCGTCCGTCCGTCCCCAACACTGCTAAAGACAGTCTAATGTGTGACTCTGCAGCTGCCATGTCGTACTGCTGGGTGTCACAACAACTGAGGGTGGGTGTGCGTGAATCAGCCATGCG
Source organism: Coryphaenoides rupestris (assembly GCA_002895965.2). NCBI lineage: Eukaryota > Metazoa > Chordata > Actinopteri > Gadiformes > Macrouridae > Coryphaenoides > Coryphaenoides rupestris. The sequence continues at coordinate 241,324 of PIJE02000486.1, forward strand.
GGGTGGACACTGCTTCCTGTTGCAGCACTGACCTGTGACAATGCCCAAACATGGGTCTCAAGAAGCAGATGTCAGCCAGAGGCTTTAAGCAGACATCTGTAGGAGGCGGCTATTTAGGAGGCACCCGCTGCCTGCTGGTTTGCGTTCGGCGCGTGGAATCCCAATTCAAAACGGCTGATCGCGGAGGCAGAGAATTCAACAGGGATGCTGTGGTTGTGTGTGCAGATCATGTGGGCAACGCAATGTAAGATAGGAACCATTCAATATATATGGATAGTTTGCAGAGGAAAGTTAAAGAGAAAGAAATACTATAAGAGCGTCTGATAAAATAGTTAAGTATAATTTTTTTTTTCCCCTCCTTTTCTTTTTTTTTTTACAAAAACTGTGAAATAACGCTGTTGTATGCTTGGTCTGTCAACTCCATTGCTGTTAACCAGTAGGCATTGGTGAGGCGCACTCAAAGGCTCTACAGTGGAACAATCTGGTTACAATTTGCACCGCTTTTGTATTTGATCCGATGGTGGCCCAGACACTAACCCAGCTCACTCCGTCACTCCTCTCCCGTCCGCAGATCTGCACGGACGTCCTGGAGAGCCTCCGCAACGGCGCCCTGGGCGACTGCAAGGAGCGTGCCGAGGCGTACCGTGCCGAGTGCCACAAGCACTACCCGTACACGCTAGCTTTCATGCCCCCCGGCTACGAGGAGAACGCCAAGATGGCCAACGGCGACGCCACCACGGAAACCGAGGAGCTGACCAATGAGATGTGAGCGGGTGGCGGCATTGTAGTGTTGGTATTGGAGGAGCGGCGGCGGGTTGTTTTTTTTCTTCTTTTTTTTTTTTTTTTACGACCTGGCAGGAGCCTTGGGGTGCAACACCTGGTGGCCATTTGGGGGCGGGGGGGGGGAGGAGGAGGAGGAAGGAGGGGGGTGGAGCCAGAGCCATGAAGGGAAAAAAAAGCTGAGATGTTCTGTTCTCTGGCTCAGCTTGGATGGGTCTAACCCCCCACCCCCCCCGGCAAACGCTTGGCTCTTTTCCACGTGGTGAAATTCAGGTGTGTGTGTGTGTGTGTGTGTGTGTGTGTGTGTGTGTGTGTGTGTGTGTGTGTGTGTGTGTGTGTGTGTGTGTGTGTGTGTGTGTGTGTTGTGGCTGTGTGTGTGTGGTGTGTGTGTGTGTGTGTGTGTGTGTGTGTGTGTGTGTGTGTGTGTGAGAATGGGAGGGGGGGGGAGAAAAAAAAGAGGAACATGACAAAACGGCCATTGGACTTTGTTTTTGCTTTATTTTTTTTAATTAGTTATTTTTAAATAGTGCTGACAACCACACTGAATATTGTGAGCGGGGTGGGGCTCCGTGACAGACAGCTGGCGGGACGAACAAGACGGATCCTCAGGAGACCCAGAGCAACCGGGACGGCAGCCACTACTTCTGAGAGTCAGCTTCAACAATACTTCCACACACGCATACACACGTACACAAACTCTACTGCGACCAGTGTTCCCTGCATTTTAAAACAAAAGAAGAACATGTTATTTATATGGAAAAACAAACAATGTCAAGCAACGACTCTGGGACAACGGAGAGCCAACGCCGGTCTCCGGGGAAGAAGATTCATGGTTACTGACGCACGTAACGAGACCCCCCATCCCCCCCCCATCTCCCCCCCCCCCCCCAACCAGCAGCAGCAGCACGAGCATCTGTGTATCTGTTGGCAGGGATCTGGCGGCCTCTACGTGTGGAGCACGGTAGCGCGGACGCCCCCCGCCGCAAGTATTCTGCCCATAGAGGCGCAGCTCTGGTGATGACTGTGTCCCCACTATTGACAGATATTTGGCCGTGCCCCTCCCACAGACCTCCCGTCCTTCCTGGGTCCAGCGTAAACTTAGGGAATGTCTGATTCTGTAGATCTGTGTTTTATTTCTTATTTTTTACAGAGCTATACTTGGAGCCCAGCTCCTTGTGTGCTAGCACTGCACATGCTGAAAACTGTAACGGTGTGTCGTGCTCGCTTCCACACTCTCACTGCTACCTTTTCCTTTTTGTTTTTTTTTTTTTTAGATCTAAAAGGGTTGGCTAGATCTAAGCAATACTACAGACACTGTGTAGTCCATAATGGAATGAATAAACTCATGTAATTGATGCTATGATCTCTTGATCCATATTAAATGGATCGGACTGAAACTCTTTGCAGGGCGAGTGGCATTGTTCTTTTGAGTCTGTTGTATAAAGTCTTTGTTACCAAATGGATTTTGAGTGCATGAAACTACCCTGCATCTCCCTCAGGCTCAGGTGAAAAATGAGCCTCCACTCCATCCCATCTCCAACGTCACGTCCTTCAAGGTCAAGAGTTCAATTCATTCTGTTGCCCACAGTTACCAAGGATACCATTCTACAAGTAGCACCATGAACCACAAATGTCTGTAGGCCCGCCTCATCCTCTCCCATTCTGTCATTTCTTCAGTTTTCCCTTTTTAATCTGTCCTTTTGTTTCTCTTAACTTTGGATTCTAATGTGAAAGGTGAAATCTGGGATGGCGTATGATTTCTCTGAATTTCTTTTTTTTTTATATTAAACCAGACAAAACAAAGTTTGCTTTTTTTTTTAATATATATATAATTGCCATAACATACTGAAGGTTCCTGTGCCCTCCCTGTCATTTATGTTCCTGTCTTTCATGCATTTTAAACTTGTGTGGCTCTACTTTATCTCTGGATAAAGTTATCCTTCAGGGCACCTTAATCGTGTTCAACCTCAAACTGGCCAATTGTAATTTTGGAAACTCAATTAAGCAAAAACTGTCAGAATTTAACTTGCACCACTTGGGCACATATGCATTTGACCAAAATGTGTCGATGGTAAATGTTATAAATACATATTCACAAAACTAAACCCCGCCCCTTAATCTGAACAGACATTCAGTTCCTAGTGTCTGCAGCAGCCAATGAGCGTTGGGCAGGGCGTGTCCATGAATGCTCCAGGTGCTCAATTGGAGTCTACTAATCTATTAGTAGTAATTCCACAATGAAAGCAATTATACAAGTGTACGTCACCAGCAATGAAAAGCCATGGCACAGTACAAAGAAATATACGCTTATTTTCACTGCAGATCAGTCCCAGATAATATAAGGGGATCCATTCCTCTGGTTAGTTTACTTTCTTAGCTGCAGCTATGACGATATCTTGCCAGATCATGCTTGCTGTCTGTGTGACTGTTTTTTTTCCTTAACTCCAACCGGTACACACAACCTTCATTGAGGCCCACAGGTATACAACGACACTGAACATGCAATAAAAAATAAGCCTTATTGTCGCATTGACACACCTCCAGCTCCCAAATACTCAGAAACGCATTTCTATCACACTACTTGGACTGGACAGGTTCTTTTGTTTTATGCTGTGATGCTGGAGAATCCTATGTGAATAATTTCATAATAAACAAATGTTTGTTTTTTATGAGTCTGGGGATTCTGGTCATTAGGTCACTCTTATTTCAACTCAAACTTGCACAATGACCTCCAACAAAATCCAGAGTGTTCTAATTGTCTCCTGCTAAATGCCCTTTGTGCCATTTATTGCGGGGCATGTAATTGACTTAAATATATAATATATAATATATAATATATGATATATAGGCGTAGTGGCTGATAATAGGAGGCGCTGGAAGTCCACTCCCACCCCGGGCGTCCTCCCACCCACTGATTCCACACCCGCTCGCCCGCCTCGCAGTCGTCGAAGGGGAACCCGAACGCCAGTCAATCCCGATGGTTCCTGCGGTCTGAAGGCAGCATGGAGTCGTCGCTTGAGTTCTCCAGCTCCTACAACAGCGCGTCGTCCCCGGGCGGGCGGTGCAGGACGTTCAAGGTGATCGTGATCGGCGACTCGGGCGTCGGCAAGACGTGTCTCACCCACCGCTTCTGCGCCGGCGAGTTCCCCTGTCGAAACGACGCCACCATCGGCGTGGATTTCCGCGAGAGGATCGTCGACGTCGAGGGAGAGAGAGTTAAGGTAAAGCGACGATTTAATTTAATGGAGCAACAAACAAAAAAAAATACATTCAAAGCACCGTAACTTAAGCTTAAACTTAAGATGGCGAAGCTGTGTTTCCACTTGTATTAATAGTTGTCATCCATTCAAACTTTTTTTTTTCTCCACATAGTAGCAAAGTTGTTTTTTGTCACACACACACACACACACACACACATGTTACATTGATGAGAAAACGCAAAAGAAATGTGCAGAAAAAGTGCATGAAGACAAGTCGAGCCCCAAATGGTTGTTTTTTTCTTGATACCATCACACACAAACCACGTGGGTGGGACGCCGTGTGCGTCTGTGACAAATGCATTATTTCTCAAACGGTGCTGCTCTCTTCACGCTGTTTGGTAACAAGCACATGATGGAGGAAGTCAGTCACGAAGAGGAAGCACTTTTTTTTCATCTTACAAAAAAATGTATCCTTGTACACACTGGGTTTTGAGACAGAAAACAGGAAAGTTGTCTGTGTGTGCATGCATTGTGCTGATTGTCCTTTTTTGTGAACAAGATTTCCTTGTTTTTACTCTGTTGTCCCCCCCCATCCCCATCCCCATCCATCCCCATCCATCCTCTCCAGCTCCAGATGTGGGACACGGCTGGCCAGGAGCGCTTCCGGAAGTCCATGGTGCAGCACTACTACCGTAATGTCCACGCTGTGCTGTTCGTCTACGACGTCACCTACCCGGCCAGCTTCAGGGGCTTGCCGGCCTGGGTGGAGGAGTGCAGGCAGAACTCCCTGGGCCAGGACATACCCAGGTGGGTGTGCATCACAACGGCTGCTTTGACTCGCATTTACATTACAGTTGTGCATTCAGGGCATTTGGCAGGCGCTTTTAGGCAAAGTGCCTTACAATAAGACGATGACACTCCTGTTGGATTGTTTATTTTTCCACCAACAGACTGCTGGGAATGAGATGTCTTTATATTTTATATTGGAAGTAACAAGGCAATGAAATGGCAATAAAATAAATTATTTGTGCAAAGATGAGTAATATTTTGTAATGTATTGGTGGTAGTGGTTTGTGCTATTTGTGTAAGAGGATGCCTTTTGGGCATCCAAGTTAATAAATGCAGAGGAAACTGAAAGCACGTTCTGTACATACGACCTGCAGTGCAATGAGACTCTGGTAGTATAGGAGCAGGTGTAGGCGTTAGGACAGTAGAGATGGAACCTGGAGTCATAACACCCACCACCCATTACTACTACTACTACAACCCTGCATTCCTCCCCAGGTTCCTGGTTGGGAGCAAGGGGGATCTGCGCAAGCCGGGGGCCAGCCAGGTGAGCCGGGAGCAGGCCCTGAAGTTCTCCCAGGCCCACGGCATGACTCTGTTTGAGACCTCTGCCAAGAACCCCCACAGCAGCTGTGTGGGGCATCAGGAGGCCCGGCGGCAGGACCGCAACGGCAACAGGCCCCTGGAGGAGTCCTACCACCAGGACACGGTGGAGTCCATCGTGATGGCGGTGGCCGCCCGGCTCCGCAGGCACCGGACGCTTCCGGAACAAGTTTACTCCAAGGGATGCAACAGCTCTTTTAAAATCCCAGCGGACAAAAAGCCTCTGGAGAAGGGACATTGGGCGTGCACCTGCTGAGAGGGAGTGAGTGTGTGTGTGTGTGTGTGTGTGTGTGTGTGTGTGTGTGTGTGTGTGTGTGTGTGTGTGTGTGAGAGAGAGAGTGTGAAGGATATTAAATGTACTTTTAAATATTATTTTACAGTGGACTTCTTGTTTCTCAATGTAAAATAAAATACAAATATATGCGTGTACAAATATAATTCTTCTCCATCACATCTCTTGGTAGCATGACTGGAATCAGTGCCGGTTGGCCCCAGACTAAATCAAGTGCCTCGCTGTCAGTATGAATAACACCAGTCTCTGTGATAGTCATGAAACTGCAGATATGGGACACGCACACAGCTCAACACTGCTGTAACACATGTAGTAGACACTTGTTTCAATGGCTGATGACAAGAAGGTGGTTGTATGATTTAGATGTATTTAGTGTATAATGTTGAGTGTTCATGTGTATGTGCACCAATCATGTTTTACAGTGAATTTGTGATAATGCAATAATTCAGGGAAAGACTATAAAGGTTTGTCACAATATTGTAGATACAGAGCATCAGCTGATTGTATTGTAGGTATAAGTAAGGTTTCCCACTGCAGCCCTGCATGCAGAGCTGTCTGCAGCTGTAGCCTATGAAGAAGATCTTTATTAATCCACACATATTGGTCACACAACACACAGCGGGAAGTGGCGGCCGCCAAACACACACACAGGCATGCAGGGAGGGTGGCCCGTGGAAATGTGTCCTCTGCATTTGACCCATCCTGCTGCCCCTTCAGGAGCAGCCAGGAGCAGTGGGCAGCCAGTTGACGGCGCCCGGGGACCAACAGCGCCAGGTTTTACATCCACATCTTGGTCAGGGATGTGGACAGGAGAGGCCTACAGGTTACGTCTGTGTGGAGATGAGACCAGCAAAGTCATGCATACTTGTGCATTGTTGTCGTGGGAGATGGTGGAAAGTATATCATGTGATTTGTATGTGTGTGTGTGTGTCTCTGACAAATGATTCAGGGTTGTCACATGACAATGGCGTGCTTCTCAATGTGGCACACAATGCCCTGCAATACCAGAGGAGAGTGTGTGTGTGTGTGTGTGTACACGTGGCATGAGGCTGCAGTAAGTTAACACAGTGGCGTAACATTCACCAGCTAACTGCTAACTACGGTTTTTCAGTCTGTCTTCCTTTTTGGACTGCATTTACAAATACATTGCTAATTACATCTAGACACAGATATTCATTTCTCATACGCCATAAAGTCAAAGATGCAATGGGAAAGGAATTAGATTTATTCGTCTTGGTATTTGATTTAATGTTACTTTTTCTAATTCAGATATAGGGGTCGCCAGATATCGCGAGGGAGTGTGTGCGTGTGTGTGTCTCATGTACAGTGCATCCGGAAAGTATTCACATCGCTTCACTTTTTCCACATTTTGTTATTTTATAGCCTTATTCCAAAATTGATTAAATTCATTTTTTTTCTCAAAATTCTACACACAATACCCCATAATGACAAAGTAAAAAAGTTTTTTTAGAAATTCTTGCTAATTTATTAAAAATAAAAAAATAAAATATCACATGTACATAAGTATTTACATCGTTTACTCAATACTTTGTTGAAGCAACTTTGACAGCAATTACAGCCTCAATTCTTCTTGAGTATGATGCTACAAGCTTGGCAAACCTATTTTTGGGCAGTTTCTCCCATTTTTTTTTTATGTGAATTTCTAAAAAACTTTTTTCACTTTGTCATTATGGGGTATTGTGTGTAGAATTTAGAGATTTTTTTTTTATTTAATCCATTTTGGAATAAGGCTATAACATAACAAAATGTGGAAAAAGTGAAGCGATGTGAATACTTTCCGGATGCACTGTATGTGTTGTGTTGTCTATGAAACACACACACACAAACACCTTTATGGAATTGGTAAAAATGCTTAGAAGATAAACTGAACTTTTAACGTAAGTATGCCAACATAAATTATAAAAAATGTAAAATCAAATTCAGCCCAAAGGGAAATAACGGTTTAGCAATAAAATATATATTTTGATCGCTTAACTTGTCTATTTAAACTATTATTTCATATTATTTCTCCGTCCTGTCCAACATGCAGTTAATTTCATCTCATCCTGCAGACAGGAGACGTCAAGTGGGCTGCTGTTGACTGTAGACGAGGAGTATACTGACCGAGCTTTATAGCACACGATTAGCTGTGTTATAACACGTGTCAGAAGGAGGAAGACGAAGAAGAAGAAGAAGAAGAAGAAGAATAAAGGGAGCTCTGGACCGTCCTGGTGATTTGAGTGGACTCTTACCCTGGAGATCCCCGCCGCTGCTTCCTCGGCCAACTCTTCAGCTCACAGTCCTGTCGCCAAGCTAACCGTAGCTTTCGTTTATCTTTAACAACACCACCGACGGGGGGGGGGGGGTGTGTCTCTCTGTGTTTGTTTTCAAACCCACAACATAACCCAGAAGGTTCCCGCCCGAGAATGACTTGATAATAATAACCGAGGAGTTGCGCTGTTGCTGAAGCGGCTGCGCGGGTCCGTGAGCAGGTGAGCTGTGCGCGTTTGAAGCAGCGGGACCGTCGATCCTCAGCTCAGAGGCGAGAAGAAGAGAGAGAAGAGAGAATGACAGCGATGACGTCACGACGCACAGTTCATTATCTCCGTAATACACCCCTCTGGGCATTCAAGTCCTGCTTTGCGATTGTATACCATTTTATTTTTGATAATTTCTATTAAAAAACATATTTTATTATTATTATTTTTTACATTATTGTTATTATTATTCATTATTTTGTATTTATGTTTTAATGCCAATCATTTGCAGTGTCTTTATGTGTCCTTAACCATTCTTTCAATGAACCAGCAAACAGGGTAGGCTACATAAATTACATTTATTTGAGAAGTATCATCTGATTCTACGTACGTTTGGCCCTTGTGTTTGTCATCGGGATAAACAAATAAATAGGCCTTGTTAACTTTATATCAGGGGTGGCCAACCAGTCAGAGACGAAGAGCCAATTTTTTTACTGTGTTACTGCAAAGAGCCACATCATACACACATGAACATCTCCCCATCTCTTCCTCTCACACACACATGAACATCTCCCATCTCTTCCTCTCACACACACATGAACATCTCCCATCTCTTCCTCTCACACACACATGAACATCTCCCCATCTCTTCCTCTCACACACACATGAACATCTCCCCATCTCTTCCTCTCACACACATGAACATCTCCCATCTCTTCCTCTCACACACACATGAACATCTCCCCATCTCTTCCTCTCACACACACCAAAAATATTTGTAGCCACTGCCAGGGCAATAACATTTTCATCGTCTTATCTAGTTAATTCGGGGGGTGCTCCGAATTAACGGAGCACCCCCCCCCCCCATCAGAACCGCGAATTAACGGACCCCCCCATCAGAACCGCGAATTAACGGACCCCCCCCCCATCAGAACCGCGAATTAACGGATCCCCCCCCCCCATCAGAACCGCGAATTAAGTTAACGCGTTAATAACGCGTCAACTTTGACAGCCCTAAAAAAACACAAAATTCGATATGAACGTAAGAGCCAAGAAACCAGGCAAAGAGCCGCATGCGGGTTGGCCAGGCCTGCTTTATGTCATCTCACATTCAACTTTACAACGGTGTCGTTTATTTAGCATCAAAACAAACATGTACATAGACCTCAATCCATACATTCTAAGTCAATGACTTCAACAGCAATAACAAATATATGCTATGTGAACAAATGTGAGGAAATATTGTACATTGTAATATTAAGGAAAACTAATCCATATACATTTGTATGTATTATAAATTATAGCTATAACATTACATTTCTATTCCATTGAATTCTATTCCACTGAATAGAAATGTGACATCTTCTGGGCCTACTTTTGGAACAGTCAATTGAGCACAAAAACTAACTGTAGGAACATAATGTGGAAGCAAAGATGTAATACAACCAGAACAAGATGCCCAACCTTCAATACAAGATGGACATCGTGAGAAAACTATGGAATATATCATAAGTTATAAACTGCAGATCTAAAAACCACATCTCCGCTTGTTCAACCCAGCTTGACCCGCGGACAGAAGAACATTCAGGAAGGCACACCTCGCCACCATGTGCTCAGGACTCTGCTGTCACCACGGTCGCCGCCACTGGAAAACACAACGGATTGGTGGGATAATGACTCGCGTTGTCAATCCACAAAGCGACAATGTTACATTTGTATAATATGTGAGTGTAGATTGGACATTTAAACATCAGTACAGTTTTTCAGTTTCTGGTTAATTGATGCTGCATCAAGTCTATGTGCATCAAAAGATGCACTGATGTCCATATTGCCATCTCCATTTCTATGCCACTTGAATCGTACAGGGTTTTTTTTATGTGACTCTGCAACTCTTTACCTTTACAACTGTACTGTTGTTACATAAATAAGCAGCCTTTTACAGTCGAGACAGACCCTTGTGACTGACAGGCAGAAATACAACAGGCCAAGGTCAAGGCCCACACCTGGAGAAGTTCATCATAATGTGATGGAGGAGGTTGGACAATCACTTTGAACTCGTTCCTGAATGTATGACTATATCAGGACGTATATGAAGGTGTCATCAAAAAAGGTGTCATCAAAAAATACCTTCTTTTCCGGATTGACATGGGTTTGCATACACATATTTGTGTACAACACAGAAAACCATTGGTGTAACATATACATGTGTTTATCTTACGTTCCCTCCTTTCTTATTCTGCCAAGTCCATGGCTCCCTCACTGACACCCTGGACCACTGTTTGCACTTGTTCTTCAGACCCAGCAGGTGGCGCCAAAACCTCGTCTGCGTTTTCCGAAGCATGGCAGGAGCTACGATGTTCAGCCTCATTCACTGGTGCCTCTGATGTGGACTGTGGCTCAATCGCTGTGAGACTCTCCCCATCAGAGTCTGCTGCTGCTGCTGCTGCTGCCAGGTGGCCCGTCTCCACGATCGGTGCAGCCTCCTCTGGCACTGATCCCGTCTCGTCGGCCTCCACCTCCGTGGATGCTTCTCCTTCAGAAACCGCCTCCGCATCCTTTGCAGGAGCGGCATTCTCCGCCAGAGCTCCCTCCTCCCCTTGAGTGAATTCTAGAATGACAGGAGCCTCGTTGGCAGAAGCCTCTTCAGCGCCGGGCGTTTCTTCTGGCTCTGCCTTGATGATGGGGTTCGCCAACGGTACTTCAGACTCTGCCACTTCCTCCACCACCACAGGAGCTGTAGAGTCCTCCTCACCTACAGCCTCCTCTGGTCTCACCTCCACTGCAGAGGGAGTTTCTGGATCTCCAGAGTCAGCAGTGGCACCAACGGGCATCTCAACATCAGGAGCAGCCTCACCATCCGCTTCGGCATTCACTTCCTTATGTTCCGCTAGGACTTCCAATGCTTGTAGCGCCAGACAGTTTTCTTCCATTTGCCGGACAGCACCCACTATGCCTTTCTCACCCACAGATGCTGCCGCAATCTCCACTGTAGAACTGGCAAAGACCCTCACAGCTGTTGGTAGATCTGCAAGAGACTCTGGGGAAATATGAAAGGTAGTAGAGCAAAAGTAGCTATAGGTAAACGCAGTAGAAAGCCATTTTGAAATAGCCCTCAAAGCACAAAATATGCATCTTGTGATTTTCGAATGCAATGCTGCAATTATACACCTCTTAACCTTACAAAGACTGGGTGTGATCTAAAACTGTCGGTTTATGCAACAGGAATTCATAGTTGGTGGCAGTGTGCCTTTTGTATGTGACCAAGTAAGGAAACAAGAGAATCAATGGCTTAATGCACTGCACAGGCAAGAACATTGTGGGCTCTATATAGAGCCAACAATTGTGCAGTGTTGAGGTACAACAAATGCAAATGAGGCACATACAGAAAGCACTACAATCCAGCAATACATACTTTAAAATACATTTCTGAAGAATTCTGATTTATTCTTTCCAGAAATATTTTCACCTTAAATATTGCATCCCTGGTTAACCCTAAACATAGGCTTCCAAGGAGAAAACATTTCAATAAATGATCAGAATGGAACTACATACCAATGTAGAACAAATGTAATGTTAGACAAACATTATTTGCAACTTTATTTTAAAAGTGTCATTTATACAGTTAGCATTTAAAAGTACAAAAATGCCATGAGGAATTGGATTGATGATTGAGAACGAGCAGTGAGCTTTTAATGTAGGATGACGTATGAATTTAACAGCCAGATCCATATGGTTGAGACAAATAAATCCAAAATTGGAGCGCTTGTAACGAGAAATGTGATTTATATTGGAACCATTGCGACTAAAACATGAATTGAAGTACACTTATGAACAACGAAATATAATTTAAAAGGAAGCTTTGGTCAATCCCATCAGTGTACCAGTTCAGATCAGAAGAGAACAGAAACTGGTCTGTGGGCCATCGAAAGGCTCTTATTGCAAATGACAACTCACAACTTTAACTACTAACACACACGCACACCACAACAAGAATAATAGGGGTTCCAGCACCTTGTGCTTGGACCTGAATAAGGCACCGACTTAAATCATGTAATGGGAATCTTTTTAAAAGATAGTCAAGAATGAGGCATTTTAATGGCCTTTTACGAGACTCAGCAGGTATTCATTTCCGCTGGTGTGACTACAATTGCCCCTTACCCATGGGATTTTCCCACCAGTCCATGTTGTTTCGCACAGGGTTGAGGAAAACACAACAACTACCTACAGTACTACTGTGCTTGGAAGCACCACTGGAAGCTGGAAGAGGCCAAAGCTTTAGGCTGCCACAGCAATAGCAGCAGCTGAAGCTTGAGCCTCAGCCTCAGGGACACACTCTGCTGGGCTAGGGATGTCCTCTTCTACTACTACTGTACTCTCACTCTCAGCTGGGGGGACCTCTGCCAGTGCAGCCACCTCCTCCACTGCAATGGGAGCTTCCTCTGCAATGGGCTCCACAGCGAGTGATTCACCCTCTTCTGCGATGGTGACGGCAGTGGCATCTTCCGCAACGGTCTCCGGTACTGCCTCGGCAGCCACGGCGATGGATTCCTCTGGGACGACTTCCATAACAGCTTCTTGAGGAATGACCTCCAGGGCTGCTTCTGCAGAAGTCTCCGACACCACTTCCACTGCTGGAGCCTCAGGGGTTTCCACAGGTGCAGGTACCTCCTCGGCGACAGCAGGCACCGCCTCCTCCACTACTGCTGCAGGTTCAGCCTGGATGGCTATGGCCTCTACTGCCGGTTCTGCAGCCACCAGTGCCAGCTCAGCAGCTACTGGTGCCGGCTCAGCTTCTGTTGGGAAAGGGGGATGATAAAAAAAAAAGTGGCAAGATAAGGAGAAACCTTCAGGTTATAGAAAATATTGAGCCATCAAAACAAGGTTTAATTTGAGCATCAAAGTTTTGTTCGGCAATAGAAACAGATCGGTCTATATTCTGAGGGAGATGTCATTTCTAATGAAGCAGTTTTGCAAACATTAGGAGTAGGGGTCGACCGATATGTTTTTTTCTGGGCCGATACCGATACCGATTATTAGTAATTATGGGGTCGATAATCTGCAACACGTTGCTAGCCTCTGGAGGATTAGCTTTCAAAGTAATAAAGGATCAAACACTGAGGTCTAATGATAATCCTGTCAAATACTTGGCCTCAACAGATCATTACCAACTTACAAGAATTTGAAACACAAGCTACATTTCAGCTAATTTGCCTTGGCTCAACCCAAAATAAGCAGTGGGGGTCGATGATCATTTAGGGGCCACGTCCCCATCATGTTCCACTGAAGTCATCAATTAAAGTGAGCCACAAGCCTAAAATCTGGTCTGACCAGAATGATTGAACAGTGTACAAGTCTACTTACTGGGATCAAAAAACAGCTGCTGATAAAAATCCATGTTTATGGCTCAAGGTACTTTAGTAAAAATGTGACCGTTGCATGCAGTATTTAACATTGTCACAAAGAATGCCTTGACAGTAACCATCATAATGGCACGTTCACATGAAAAACTATAGACAAATAATCTGAAACTACAAAAAGGCTTAGCTCGGGTGCTAGTTTAACACCATGACAACATGCTGCCAAACTATGTAGGGTGCAAGGATTTCAGCTCCATTTTGACCATTTCCGGCAGTCTCCCAGCGATGGATAGAGTGTGAAACCTTGAAGCCCACAACAACTTAGCTTGTCTAGGCACACAGCCAGTCTACCTCAGGCTGCAGCCTGCCTCCATTGACAAACCAGTGGCTGATTGAAAGCAGATCGGACAGGCCAGATTAATCTATTCAAAGTGCCCAGTCTAGCAGGCTCGGTATGTGGCCAGTTTAGCGTGCCGAAGCATGAGTTGTTCACTTCAGTGGACTCAAAATATTTTCATGGATTCTTTTACCCATACATTTCTTTATTGAAATGTTAGAAAACACTCAATTTCATTGAGTTGTACACGCATCTGTAAACGCACGTGTTGTCAAATTTAGACATGAAAGTAAACAAAAGCATACCTTTTTTATTAAATAACCATGAACAATGATGGCGACGAAAAAATGGCCGACAGTCAATCATTTCACTCACCCTGTTTGGTGGTGCCAAGCTCGCCAACTCTGTCATTGTACCTCTCGCTGTCTCCATTGACCGTCTTGTAAGCCTGTGGAAAATTATTTACATGTCACATACAAGCAAAGGCCAAAAATAATTAATGTTAGTGTACATAAACTCTTTTCAAATGTAGTGCCCATGTGCTTTTTCTTGCTGTGTTTATAAAAGTGGCTTTAAACCAGGCAGACCACAACCTTCACACAAACTTCTCTTCATACATGTGGCTGCACAAACTTACTATACAGAACAGACTGAAATGTAGACTCAAGACACTCCAACTAGAAGATTGAGTATTACAAAACAAACGTTTTGATGCTTACATAGACCATTGCGGCTGTGAGGCCACCTCCACACAGGGCTAAGTACGTCATGTTGTTTGACCCAGGGATGCCGTAAGCCATGTGTCGCACTGGAGCCACTGAGAAGAAGAGATAGAAGATCATAAGTACTTTGTATGCCCCTCACATAATCTGCTCTTGCAAGTATGAATAGTGGATTCAAAATCTAATGCACCAATCATAAATTGGTTGTTCCACGATAGTGACATGCATATTTCAGTATTTTGGAAGAGCATGTTAGATTTATAGATCATCAGAAATGTGTCCCTTACTGAAGTCTGGCCAAGGGAACAAAAATATTGTTTTATAAAAACGTTGTGTATTGGTTAAGAGGCAAAACAGCGCCATCCTTTAATCCACTTACACGACTGTGCTCTCACACTCGTCAGACACAGGAGATGGAAAGATTGCAAGTGGCCAAGCTAAACATACTCATCCATCCAATTATGTCCTCTCCCCACCCCACCATGTAAACACAAGCAGGAACACAAACATGCATGCTTTCTGCTTTGCGCTCTCTTGAGTTGACACCAATAGGTTGTCAACTCACTGAACTCCACACTATAACATGCATTATTGTCCCCCCCGCCCCCTCCAGGACTTGACAGGGGAATATGCACGCATCAAGGCAGGAGAGTATGCGGGACGTGCTTACAGTGACTTATGATGGCCACCATGCGTGTGTGTGTGTCAACATGCAGCTTGTGTGCCGAGTGAACAAGATTTAGCGGGATTGCCAGTGATGCGTGGAGGGGACGGCCATACATATAACCACAGCCATGGAATTAATCTCTTTGAAAGAGCACTTTTTTTTTTTAGCTTTAACAGCAAGCTCCAAATATTATTGTATGTTATATATATATACTATATATATATATATATATATATATATGACCGTCCCTGTACTAGTAGTTACCACATACACAGTCACCTATATGACAGAGCACGTTCTCCTCTTTCTCTGCCACCAAGAATGGATCCATCGTGGACGCCCAGTAAACCATGCAGAAACCACTCACGAGCATTATCTCTCCTAATGCCCGTGACACAGCAGTGTCGACATGGCCAAGGCAAGTACACAGTATTCTATAAAAAAGGGCATCAGCTAATCCCTGAGACAGAGGCTAAAGCCGGGCGGCAAAACCATTGACACGCGGCTGCCAAGGGTCCAAATACACTATGTTAAATTATCCGATTAAGTACCTGTCAACAGTTTGGGCTAGAATTACGCAATAGTGTGTGCACACGAAAATACAGGTTAAACAAAAAAAACAAAAAACCAGTATGTAGAGTTTGGAGGGACAATGATCAGAAGGCAGCCGGAGCAGGGCTGGGACTGGTTAGAACCAGTCGTATGTCAGTGCGTTCTGTAATGGGTGGACACATGCTACTGTGCACAGTTGAACAGAAGCATGGCATTAATAGGTTATAATCTGCATTTATGACTGCATGTTCAAATACAACACCATTGGATTCTCACTTATAATAATTTATAGATAGACCCACTCTTCTGTTGCATTAGGGCTATATTTATATTATTATTATTAGGCGCAAACTTATTAAAACTGGTAATTATACCAATTAGTAAGGAAACGTAAAAGCCAATTATGTTATATGCAACCTAATATTATAGAACACACGCGAAGCCAGTGAGTAAAGTGTCATGGTTTAAGTGAACTGGGTGCAGGGTCGGTAACATTTTGTGCAGAACTGAGTGTTTCCCAAAAGCAGGAGGAGGACACGCCTCCTTTGTGTGAGAACCAAGCCCCACTTCTAAACATCTTATTTCAGGTGCACACCATCACTTTCAACACGTAAATCAGTGACATGTCTGCAAAAAAGACTACTAAAGATACCGTTCTATGCCAGCGACTTTTTTCTTTAATTTATTTTTTTAAATAGCACGCATGGGCTACTGAACAGCATGGCCATCTACAATGCGCCTTAATTATCACATCACATTAAACAGAAGTGTTTTTATAACTACCATTTCTTTACGGATGCATTGGCTGCCCTTAGCGTCAAGGGTCCCTACTCTCTGCAATGCCCGCCTACAGAAACATGTTTGTTGGGTTCAGTTTGTGGAGCCAAGCGGGGGGCGTGTGGACTTGTTAGCCAGGAGGTCTGCTGAATGAGGAGAAGTGAAGTGAACGCTCTGTACAGAACCCCCCCCCCCCAGGTTCTACGTCATCTGCCCATCCGCTGAGGCTGACGAAAAATAATCAATACAAATTTTACAAACGATGCAAATTGAGTGGCACACTTTTGAAAACAATTTGTCAATTTGTTATAACTGTTTACAAATTTCTATCTAGTATCGTATTTTTGTGTGTGCGTGTTTAGTCTGACTGTGGCTCACCAGGGCGACTCTTTGAACACCAAGTTTAGCGCACCCTGCGACTCTAAACAGACAATAAGCGGCACAAACGTGACTTCTAAACAACTAATCAGCAGCATGACTAAAACAACCAATCAAGCCAGCAACGCTGACTGTAAAGCTGACACATGAATATGAAATTAAATGAAATTCTTCTTGAGTATGATGCTACAAGCTTGGCACACCTATTTTTGGGCAGTTTCTCCCATTCTTCTTTGCAGATCCTCTCAAGCTCCATCAGGTTGGATGGGGAGTGTCGGTGCACAGCTATTTTCAGGTCTTTCCAGAGATGTTCAATGGGGTTCAAGTCTGGGCTCTGGCTGGGCCACTCAAGGACATTCAAAGACTTGTCCCGAAGCCACTCCTTTGTTATCTTGGCTGTGTGCTTAGGGTCGTTGTCCTGTTGGAAGGTGAACCTTCGCCCCAGTCTGAGGTCCAGAGCGCTCTGGAGCAGGTTTTGATCAAGGATCTCTCTGTACATTGCTGCATTCATCTTTCCCTCGATCCTGACTAGTCTCCCAGTTCCTGCCGCTGAAAAACATCCCCACAGCATAATGCTGCCACCACCATACTTCACTGTAGGGATGGTATTGGCCAGGTGATGAGCGGTGCCTGGTTTCCCCCAGACATGACGCTTGGCCATTCAGGCCAAAAGAGTTCAATCTTGTCTCATCAGACCAGAGAATTTTGTTTCTCATGTGTCTGAGAGTCCTTTAGGTGCCTTTTGGCAAACTCCAAGCAGGCTGTCATGTGCCTTTTACTGAGGAGTAGCTTCCGTCTGGCCACTCTACCATAAAGGCCTGATTGGTGGAGTGCTACAGAGATGGTTGTCCTTCTGGAAGGTTCTCCATCTCCTCAAGAGGAACGCTGGAGCTCTGTCAAAGTGCCATCGGGTTCTTGGTCACTTCCCTGACCAAGGCCCTTCTCCCCCGATTGCTCAGTGTGGCCGGGCAGCCAGCTCTAGGAAGAGTCCTGGTGGTTCCAAACTTCTTCTATTTACAAATGATGGAGACCACTGTGGTCGTTGGGACCTTTAATGCTGCAGACATTTTTCTGTACCCTTCCCCAGATCTGTGCCTCGATACAATCCTGTCTCGGAGGTCTACAGACAATTCCTTTGACTTCAGTTAATTTCATTTAATTTCATATTCATTTCGTTTTACAGTCAGCGCTGCTGCTGATTGGTTGTTTAGAGTCACGTGTGCGCTAATTGTCTGTTTAGAGTCGCAGGTGCGCTAATTGTCTGTTTAGAGTCGCAGGTGCGCTAATTGGTTGTCAAGAGTCGCCTGTGAGCCACAGTCAGACTAAACACGCCACACACACACACAAAAATACGAACTAATAAGAAATTGTGAACAGTTATAAAAAATTTGACAAATTGTTTTCAAAAGTGTGCCACTCAATTTGCATCGTTTGTAAAATTTGTATTGATTATTTTTCGTCAGCCTCAGCGGATGGGCAGATGACGTAGCACCTGGGGGGGGGGGTTCTGTACAGAGCGTTCACTTCACTTCTCCTCATTCAGCAGACCTCCTGTAACAAGTCCACACGCCCCCGCTTGACTCCACAAACTGAACCCAACAAACATGTTCTGTAGGCGGGCATTGCAGAGAGTAGGACCCTTGACGCTAAGGGCAGCCAATGCATCCGTAAGAAATGGTGAGTTATAAAAACACTTCTGTTTAATGTGATGTGATAATTAAGGCGCATTGTAGATGGCCATGCTGTTCAGTAGACCCATGCGTGCTATTTAAAAATAAATAAAATAAAATAAAGTCGCTGGCATAGAACGGTATCTTAGTAGTCTTTTTGCAGACATGTTCACTGATTTACGTGTTGAAAGTGATGGTGTGCACCTGAAATAAGATGTTTAGAAGTGGGGCTTGGTTCTCACACAAAGGAGGCGTGTCCTCCTCCTGCTTTGGGAACACTCAGTTCTGCACAAAATGTTACCGACGCCCTCACTTAAACCATTGACACTTTACTCACTGGCTTCGCGTGTGTTCTATAATATTAGGTGCATATAACATAATTGGCTTTACGTTTCTTACTAATTGGTATAATTACCAGTTTTAATAAGTTTGCGCCTAATAATAATAATAATTATAATATAGCCCTAATGCAACAGAAGAGTGGGTCTATCTATAAATTATTATAAGTGAGAATCAATGTGTTGTATTTGAACATGCAGTCATAAATGCTAGATTATAACCTATTAGTGCCATGCTTCTGTTCAACTGTGCACAGTAGCATGTGTCCACCCATTACAGAACGCACTGACATACGACTGGTTCTAACCAGTCCCAGCCCTGCTCCGGCTGCCTTCTGATCATTGTCCCTCCAAACTCTACATACTGGTTTTTGTTTTGTTTTTGTTTAACCTGTATTTTCGTGTGCACACACTATTGCGTAATTCTAGCCCAACTGTTGACAGGTACTTTAATCGGATAATTTAACATAGTGTATTTTGGACCCCTTTTGGCAGCCGCGTGTCAATGTTTTGCCGCCCGGCTTTAGCCTTGTCTCAGGGATTAGCTGATTGCCCTTTTTTATAAATACTGTGTACTTGGCCTTGGCCATGTCGACACTGCTGTGTCACGGGCATTAGGAGAGATAATGCTCTGAGTGGTTTCTGCATGGTTTACTGGGCGTCCACGATGGATCATTCTTGGTGGCAGAGAAAGAGGAGACGTGCTCTGTCTATAGGTGACTGTTATGTTGTACTACTATAACAGGACGGTCATATTATATATATGTATGTATATATGTATTATATAACATACAATAATATTTGAGCTGCTGTTAAAGCTAAAAAAAAAAAAAAGTGCTCTTCAAAGAGATTATTCCATGGCGTGGTTATATTTATGGCCTCCCCTCCACGCATCACTGGCAATCCGCTAAATCTGTTCACTCGGCACACAAGCTGCATGTTGACACACACACACGCATGGTGGCCATCATAAGTCACTGTAAGCACGTCCCGCATACTCTCCTGCCTTGATGCCGTGCATATTCCCCTGTCAAGTCCTGGAGGGGCGGGGGGGACAATAATGCATGTATAGTGTGGGAGTTCAGTGAGTTGACAACCTATGGTGTCAACTCAAGAGAGCGCAAAGCAGAAAGCATGCATGTTTGTGTTCCTGCTTGTGTTTACATGGTGGGGTGGGGAGAGGACATAATTGGATGGATGAGTCTGTTTAGCTTGGCCACTTGCAAATCTTTCCATCTCCTGTGTCTGACGAGTGTGAGAGCACAGTAGTGTAAGTGGATTAAAGGATGGCGCTGTTTTGCCTCTTAACCAATACACAACGTTTTTTATAAAACAATATTTTTGTTCCCTTGGCCAGACTTCAGTAAGGGACACATTTCTGATGATCTATAAATCTGACATGCTCTTCCAAAATACTGAAATATGCATGTCACCATCGTGGAACAACCAATTTATGATTGGTGCATTAGATTTTGAATCCACTATTCATACTTGCAAGAGCAGATTATGTGAGGGGCATACAAAGTACTTATGATCTTCTATCTCTTCTTCTCAGTGGCTCCAGTGCGACACATGGCTTACGGCATCCCTGGGTCAAACAACATGACGTACTTAGCCCTGTGTGGAGGTGGCCTCACAGCCGCAATGGTCTATGTAAGCATCAAAACGTTTGTTTTGTAATACTCAATCTTCTAGTTGGAGTGTCTTGAGTCTACATTTCAGTCTGTTCTGTATAGTAAGTTTGTGCAGCCACATGTATGAAGAGAAGTTTGTGTGAAGGTTGTGGTCTGCCTGGTTTAAAGCCACTTTTATAAACACAGCAAGAAAAGCACATGGGCACTACATTTGAAAGAGTTTATGTACACTAACATTAATTATTTTTGGCCTTTGCTTGTATGTGACATGTAAATAATTTTCCACAGGCTTACAAGACGGTCAATGGAGACAGCGAGAGGTACAATGACAGAGTTGGCGAGCTTGGCACCACCAAACAGGGTGAGTGAAATGATTGACTGTCGGCCATTTTTTCGTCGCCATCATTGTTCATGGTTATTTAATAAAAAAGGTATGCTTTTGTTTACTTTCATGTCTAAATTTGACAACACGTGCGTTTACAGATGCGTGTACAACTCAATGAAATTGAGTGTTTTCTAACATTTCAATAAAGAAATGTATGGGTAAAAAGAATCCATGAAAAATATTTTGAGTCCACTGAAGTGAACAACTCATGCTTCGGCACGCTAAACTGGCCACATACCGAGCCTGCTAGACTGGGCACTTTGAATAGATTAATCTGGCCTGTCCGATCTGCTTTCAATCAGCCACTGGTTTGTCAATGGAGGCAGGCTGCAGCCTGAGGTAGACTGGCTGTGTGCCTAGACAAGCTAAGTTGTTGTGGGCTTCAAGGTTTCACACTCTATCCATCGCTGGGAGACTGCCGGAAATGGTCAAAATGGAGCTGAAATCCTTGCACCCTACATAGTTTGGCAGCATGTTGTCATGGTGTTAAACTAGCACCCGAGCTAAGCCTTTTTGTAGTTTCAGATTATTTGTGTCTATAGTTTTTCATGTGAACGTGCCATTATGATGGTTACTGTCAAGGCATTCTTTGTGACAATGTTAAATACTGCATGCAACGGTCACATTTTTACTAAAGTACCTTGAGCCATAAACATGGATTTTTATCAGCAGCTGTTTTTTGATCCCAGTAAGTAGACTTGTACACTGTTCAATCATTCTGGTCAGACCAGATTTTAGGCTTGTGGCTCACTTTAATTGATGACTTCAGTGGAACATGATGGGGACGTGGCCCCTAAATGATCATCGACCCCCACTGCTTATTTTGGGTTGAGCCAAGGCAAATTAGCTGAAATGTAGCTTGTGTTTCAAATTCTTGTAAGTTGGTAATGATCTGTTGAGGCCAAGTATTTGACAGGATTATCATTAGACCTCAGTGTTTGATCCTTTATTACTTTGAAAGCTAATCCTCCAGAGGCTAGCAACGTGTTGCAGATGCTAAAGTACGTGAAAGAGGTCGCCAATCAGTCTGCAGTGTTTTGGCTCGACACGCCCATTTATAGTATAAATGGACACGGCCATTTATAGTATAAATGGCTGTGTCGAGCCAAAACACTGCAGACCAATTGGCAATCAGATCATACAAAATAACGATTCCAATAATAGGAAAAATTATGAATATCAGATCTGATTATCGGCCGATTATCGACCCCATAATTACTAATAATCGGTATCGGTATCGGCCCAGAAAAAAACATATCGGTCGACCCCTACTCCTAATGTTTGCAAAACTGCTTCATTAGAAATGACATCTCCCTCAGAATATAGACCGATCTGTTTCTATTGCCGAACAAAACTTTGATGCTCAAATTAAACCTTGTTTTGATGGCTCAATATTTTCTATAACCTGAAGGTTTCTCCTTATCTTGCCACTTTTTTTTATCATCCCCCTTTCCCAACAGAAGCTGAGCCGGCACCAGTGGCTGCTGAGCTGGCACTGGTGGCTGCAGAACCGGCAGTAGAGGCCATAGCCATCCAGGCTGAACCTGCAGCAGTAGTGGAGGAGGCGGTGCCTGCTGTCGCCGAGGAGGTACCTGCACCTGTGGAAACCCCTGAGGCTCCAGCAGTGGAAGTGGTGTCGGAGACTTCTGCAGAAGCGGCCCTGGAGGTCATTCCTCAAGAAGCTGTTATGGAAGTCGTCCCAGAGGAATCCATCGCCGTGGCTGCCGAGGCGGTACCGGAGGCCGTTGCGGAAGACGCCACTGCCGTCACCATCGCAGAAGAGGGTGAATCACTCGCTGTGGAGCCCATTGCAGAGGAAGCTCCCATTGCAGTGGAGGAGGTGGCTGCACTGGCAGAGGTCCCCCCAGCTGAGAGTGAGAGTACAGTAGTAGTAGAAGAGGACATCCCTAGCCCAGCAGAGTGTGTCCCTGAGGCTGAGGCTCAAGCTTCAGCTGCTGCTATTGCTGTGGCAGCCTAAAGCTTTGGCCTCTTCCAGCTTCCAGTGGTGCTTCCAAGCACAGTAGTACTGTAGGTAGTTGTTGTGTTTTCCTCAACCCTGTGCGAAACAACATGGACTGGTGGGAAAATCCCATGGGTAAGGGGCAATTGTAGTCACACCAGCGGAAATGAATACCTGCTGAGTCTCGTAAAAGGCCATTAAAATGCCTCATTCTTGACTATCTTTTAAAAAGATTCCCATTACATGATTTAAGTCGGTGCCTTATTCAGGTCCAAGCACAAGGTGCTGGAACCCCTATTATTCTTGTTGTGGTGTGCGTGTGTGTTAGTAGTTAAAGTTGTGAGTTGTCATTTGCAATAAGAGCCTTTCGATGGCCCACAGACCAGTTTCTGTTCTCTTCTGATCTGAACTGGTACACTGATGGGATTGACCAAAGCTTCCTTTTAAATTATATTTCGTTGTTCATAAGTGTACTTCAATTCATGTTTTAGTCGCAATGGTTCCAATATAAATCACATTTCTCGTTACAAGCGCTCCAATTTTTGATTTATTTGTCTAAACCATATGGATCTGGCTGTTTAAATTCATACGTCATCCTACATTAAAAGCTCACTGCTCGTTCTCAATCATCAATCCAATTCCTCATGGCATTTTTGTACTTTTAAATGCTAACTGTATAAATGACAAACTTTTAAAATAAAGTTGCAAATAATGTTTGTCTAACATTACATTTGTTCTACATTGGTATGTAGTTCCATTCTGATCATTTATTGAAATGTTTTCTCCTTGGAAGCCTATGTTTAGGGTTAACCAGGGATGCAATATTTAAGGTGAAAATAATTTCTGGAAAGAATAAATCAGAATTCTTCAAGAAATGTATTTTAAAGTATGTATTGCTGGATTGTAGTGCTTTCTGTATGTGCCTCATTTGCATTTGTTGTACCTCAACACTGGCAACAATTGTGGGCTTCTATATAGAGCCCACAATGTTCTTGCCTGTGCAGTGCATTAAGCCATTGATTCTCTTGTTTCCTTACTTGGTCACATACAAAAGGCACACTGCCACCAACTATGAATTCCTCTTGCATAAACCGACAGTTTTAGGTAACACCCAGTCTTTGTAAGGTTAAGAGGTGTATAATTGCAGCATTGCATTCGAAAATCACAAGATGCATACTTTTGTGCTTTGAGGGCTATTTCAAAATGGCTTTCTACTGCGTTTACCTATAGCTACTTTTGCTCTACTACCTTTCATATTCCCCAGAGTCTCTTGCAGATCTACGAACAGCTGTGAGGGTCTTTGCCAGTTCTACAGTGGAGATTGCGGCAGCATCTGTGGCGTGAGAAAGGCATAGTGGGTGCTGTCCGGCAAATGGAAGAAAACTGTCTGGCCCTACAAGCATTGGAAGTCCTAGCAGAACATAAGGAAGTGAATGCCCGAAGCGGATGGGTGAGGCTGCTCCTGATGTTGAGATGCCCGTTGGTGCCACTGCTGACACTGGGAGATCCAGAAACTCCCTCTGCAGTGGAGGTGAGACCAGAGGAGGCTGTAGGTGAGGAGGACTCTACAGCTCCTGTGGTGGTGGAGGAAGTGGCAGAGTCTGAAGTACCGTTGGAGAACCCCATCATCAAGGCAGAGCCAGAAGAAACGGCCGGCCGCTGAAGAGGCTTCTGCCAACGAGGCTCCTCTCATTCTAGAATTCACTCAGGGGGAGGAGGGAGCTCTGGCCGAGAATGCCGCTCCTGCAAAGGATGCGGAGGCGGTTTTCTGAAGCAGAAGCATCCACGGAGGTGGAGGCCGACGAGACGGGATCAGTGCCAGAGGAGGGCTGCACCGATCGTGGAGACGGGCCACCTGGCAGCAGCAGCAGCAGACTCTGATGGGGAGAGTCTCACAGCGATTGAGCCACAGTCCACATCAGAGGAACCAGTGAATGAGGCTGAACATCGTAGCTCCTGCCATGCTTCGGAAAAACGCAGACGAGGTTTTGGCGCCACCTGCTGGGTCTGAAGAACAAGTGCAAACAGTGGTCCAGGGTGTCAGTGAGGGAGCCATGGGCTTGGCAGAATAAGAAAGGAGGGAACGTAAGATAAACACATGTATATGTTACACCAATGGTTTTCTGTGTTGTACACAAATATGTGTATGCAAACCCATTTCAATCCGGAGAAGAAGGTATTTTTTGGACACCTTCATATACGTCCTGATATAGTCATACATTCAGGAACGAGTTCAAAGTGATTGTCCAACCTCCTCCATCACATTATGATGAACTTCTCCAGGTGTGGGCCTTGACCTTGGCCTGTTGTATTTCTGCCTGTCAGTCACAAGGGTCTGTCTCGACTGTAAAAGGCTGCTTATTTATGTAACAGACAGTACAGTTGTAAAGGTAAAGAGTTGCAGAGTCACATAAAAAAAACCCTGTACGATTCAAGTGGCATAGAAATGGAGATGGCAATATGGACATCAGTGCATCTTTTGATGCACATAGACTTGATGCAGCATCAATTAACCAGAAACTGAAAAACTGTACTGATGTTTAAATGTCCAATGTACACTCATGTTATAAAAATGTAACATTGTCGCTTTGTGGATTGACAACGCGAGTCATTGTCCCACCAATCTGTTGTGTTTTCCAGTGGCGGCGACCGTGGTAACAGCAGAGTCCTGAGCACATGGTGGCGAGGTGTGCCTTCCTGAATGTTCTTCTGTCCGCGGGTCAAGCTGGGTTGAACAAGCGGAGATGTGGTTTTTAGATCTGCAGTTTATAACTTATGATATATTCCATAGTGTTCTCACGATGTCCCTCTTGTATTGAAGGTTGGGCATCTTGTTCTGGTTGTATTAGATCTTTGCTTCCACTTTATGTTCCTACAGTTAGTTTTTGTGCTCAATTGACTGTTATCATGCACTTTTTTTTCTTCCAAAAGTAGGCCTAGAAGATGTCACATTTCTATTCAGTGGAATAGAATTCAATGGAATTAGAAATGTAATGTATAAGCTATAATTCATAATACATACAAATGGTAATATGGATTAGTTTTCCTTAATATTACAATGTACAATATTTCCTCACATTGTCACATAGCATATATTTGTTATTGCTGTTGAAGTCATTGACTTAGAATGTATGGATTGAGGTCTATGTACATGTTTGTTTTGATGCTAAATAAACGACACCGTTGTAAAGTTGAATGTGAGATGATATCAAGCAGGCCTGGCCAACCCGCGGCTCCCGAGCCGGCTCTTTGCCTGGTTTCTTGCGCTCTTACGTTCATATCGAATTTTGTGTTTTTTTAGGGATGTCAAAGTTCTGATGGGGGAAGGGGGATCCGTTAAGTTCGCGGGTTTCTGATGGGGGGGAGGGGGGGTCCGTTAATTCGCGGTTTCTGATGGGGGGGGGGGGGGTCCATTAATCGCGCTGGTTCTGATGGGGGGGAGGGGGGGTGGTCCGTTTAATTCGCGGTTCTGAGGGGGGGTCCGTTTAATTCGCGGTTCTGAATGGGGGGGTAATAAGACGATGAAAATGTTATTGCCCTGGCAGTGGCCTACAAATATTTTTGGTGTGTGTGAGAGGAAGAGATGGGGAGATGTTCATGTGTGTGTGAGAGGAAGAGATGGGGAGATGTTCATGTGTGTGTGAGAGGAAGAGATGGGGAGATGTTCATGTGTGTGTGAGAGGAAGAGATGGGGAGATGTTCATGTGTGTGTGAGAGGAAGAGATGGGGAGATGTTCATGTGTGTATGATGTGGCTCTTTGCAGTAACACAGTAAAAAAAATTGGCTCTTCGCTCGACTGGTTGGCCACCCCTGATATAAAGTTAACGAGGCCTATTTATTTGTTTATCCCGATGACAAACACAAGGGCCAAACGTACGTAGAATCAGATGATACTTCTCAAATAAATGTGATTTATGTAGCCTACCCTGTTTGCTGGTTCATTGAAAGAATGGTTAAGGACACATAAAGACACTGCAAATGATTGGCATTAAAACATAAATACAAAATAATGAATAATAATAACAATAATGTAAAAAATAATAATAATAAAATATGTTTTTTAATAGAAATTATCAAAAATAAAATGGTATACAATCGCAAAGCAGGACTTGAATGCCCAGAGGGGTGTATTACGGAGATAATGAACTGTGCGTCGTGACGTCATCGCTGTCATTCTCTCTTCTCTCTCTTCTTCTCGCCTCTGAGCTGAGGATCGACGGTCCCGCTGCTTCAAACCCGCACAGCTCACCTGCTCACGGACCCGCGCAGCCGCTTCAGCAACAGCGCAACTCCTCGGTTATTATTATCAAGTCATTCTCGGGCGGGAACCTTCTGGGTTATGTTGTGGGTTTGAAAACAAACACAGAGAGACACACCCCCCCCCCCCCCCCCCCCCCCCCCCGTCGGTGGTGTTGTTAAAGATAAACGAAAGCTACGGTTAGCTTGGCGACAGGACTGTGAGCTGAAGAGTTGACCGAGGAAGCAGCGGCGGGGATCTCCAGGGTAAGAGTCCACTCAAATCACCAGGACGGTCCAGAGCTCCCTTTATTCTTCTTCTTCTTCTTCTTCTTCGTCTTCCTCCTTCTGACACGTGTTATAACACAGCTAATCGTGTGCTATAAAGCTCGGTCAGTATACTCCTCGTCTACAGTCAACAGCAGCCCACTTGACGTCTCCTGTCTGCGTTTCTGAGTCGTTTCGGTGAGATGCGTATTGCAGCTTGTTGCGAGATATCTGTTGGCTTGCTTGCTTGTTTTTAGGACTGTCTGACTGTCTGACTGACTGTCTGACTGACTGTCTGTCTGACTTGAACTATGTCGTTACACGTCAGATGTGTGTTTTTTTTTACTGATTGTTTGATTTGATCTGAGCTTTGATCTGAGTTTAAATGATATCAAAACACCAGGTTGCTGAGTGCATGGTATCCGAGCCAATGCAGTCCACTAGACCCTTGATACTCCACTGGGCTCCCGAGAACACACGTCGGACTAAATTAACTCAATTAATTGACTGTGTGAAATTGAAGCCAGTGTACAATTGCGATTGATCCGTTGAGTACAAACTTATTCACGGCTGCCCAATCTTATAATCATTCATTTTGGTGAAACGGTTCGAAGCGTTTGTCGAAAGAGATACAGGAATGTATCGCCGTGGTGCGTAAAGATAAGACTCGAACAGCTTTCATGCATTCATCATTATAAGGTGAATAGAACAGGTTTCCTAATTACTAGGCTTGCAGCATAATAGCGAGAGCAGAAGTTTTCATGTGCTGTACAAACATCCAAGAACATTGAATATTGTTGCTCCGTTTTTCCTGATCCTTGCTCTACACCTGCTCGCCAAAACGCATATATGGTTAATGCGTGATAATTAGTTAGTCATACACTGCAGTTACTTGGCTATAGGCAAGGAGTAGTCAAGTGGCTCGTATGTTTCATTATCTTATATTTTTGTTATAACCTGACCCACTTATCGAGTGCTATGTTGAACATTTGTTTGTGTAGGCTAAGTTACACACGCAAATGTGTTGTTTACTTGGTTTTATTATTGCTATATTTTGCCCGAGTCATATGCTTGAATTTTACCAACAGTGACCTGTAGGGCAAGAACTGAGCAGGAAGATAGTTGCCATGGTGATGGGGTGGAAAGGGTAGAGGTGGGGGTACACACACACACACCCACGCACACATACAGACACACCCACGCGCGCGCACACACACACACACACACACACACACACACACCCACCCACGCACACACACAGACACACCCACGCGCGCGCACACACACACACACACACAGACACACGCACACACACACACACACACCAGAGTTGTGATTGTGTGTTCCTCAAAGAGGTTCAATAATATTGTTCAGGTGGATCATAAAGTATACATTTGGGAGACCCGCTTATCTCATTAGTATTTGCATGGATGCTTCCATTTGAGTCGCTAAAGAAAACACATTTGTACAGTGAATTGAATTAACTGTGAGTTGAAGAGAATTGAAAGTGAAATTCAGCAGCCGAATGCCGCATGTCAGGGATTTATGATGTGTTCATATCCTGGTCATGTCGGTGGATTAATTATTATTGGTGTAGCCACACTGTAGGGCGTTACTTGCAACAGCCCTCTATCTCTTGGAACAAAAGCTCTTTTGTCAGATGAACATGTGATTTGGAGTGTGTGTGTGTGTGTGTCATGTGATCTGGGGGCAGGGCTAGAGCTGAGATGTGCTGAGTTGCTCTGAGAGGTTCCTTGCACTGCGTGGAGTAGGCAGACAGCATTCAGTCAGACGTCTGTGGTGGATAATGGACAGATGACAGACGGACAGGCGGAGAGATAGAGCACAGTCTGAGGCCATGTGTGCGACAGACGGCCCAGAGGTCTTTGCAAAGAGAAAGAGAGATGAGTGATGACCAGTGATGAAAATGATTTGTTCCACACCCTCTCAGACTCTAGACTCTTGCTCACAATCTTTTTTTGTTGGATACATTTTCCATTGGAAGATTTGCTACAAAACACAGACTCAACTTTGGAATCCTCTGCGTCTTCAAGGGACTACGGCCTCGTTGGGGAAAGTTTGCTGGGCGAGATGATTTTGCAGTTTCCAGTGTGGTCATGGGACTCTGACACACGCGCACACACACACACACACACACACACACACACACACACACACACACACACACACACACACACACACACACACACACACACACACTCAGAACTTGGAGCAACAGTCACCCTCCAGTCATGCCGCCTGCCCTCCTTCACACTGGTAAGAAGAACGCGATTTGCACAACGTTAATAACTTTGTAATCAGGCTTGTTGTCTGGGCCTCAAAATGTACATTTTGAGGCTTGACTGTAGTGCTTGCTAGTGCATTTAACATAATTACAAGCTACTGATGGTAACGATACTGCATGGGTACAAGGGTCACGCACGCTTGTGTGTGTCGCCTTGTTATCCGTTTGTGAATCCGTTGTGAACAGTCACCGGGAAACTACTACGAACTAGTTTGCTTAGTGAAATGGGAGGTCTGGGTCCGACCCGTTTGGCAGCCCGGTTACAGGTCCAGTTCTACCTGTTTGTATGCCTCTACAAAATTGACAGTTAACATTTGACACACTTTATTATCATGCACGTGGGTTTGTGATGACCTCACTTCTGTACTCATTTTACTGTGTGCCTCTTTGCACAAGATATAGACGGAGGTTAAAGCAATAAGACCAAATGTAGAGAGATATGGACCACAAAGCACACATTAGCATGTCGTTCCCCTCTCCCTTCCCCTGTTTGAACAGCCTATACCCAACCCCTTTGTGCAGGTTCACTGATACATCTCTGTGACGACGACACAACAGTGGTCTTTGTTGTAGTGCCACGTCTGCTGTTTGGCAATTGGTTGCCACATTGTGACACCTGACGACATACTGTGATGTGTTACACAGATGGACACACACACACACACACACACACACAGGTGCACACACGACACAACTCCTTAGTGTGGGTTAAGCCAAAAAACTCGGTGTGGTGGAACACTGGCTCCATCCAGGCTGATAGCGTGAAAATGGACATACAATAACATAACATGTTTTGTAACTATACGCTAATAGGCTGTTGGACCTGGATTTACAAATGCCCCAAAAATGCAATAAGCAAATTTGTAATAGCAACACATTTTAACATTGATGTAGTGAAAGTCATATCATATTTAGGCTATATGTACGTATGTCTGCCTTCGTGGCTGCAATCGTCTCTTCGTGGTAGAGATGATTTTGAAGATTTTATGGATTTGCCCTTGCAGCCAGCCAATCCTGCCAGCCAAAGTGACTCACTATCCACACCCTATTCTTCTGTGTGAAGGAAGTGGTCTGGTTAGTTCACAAGCTTAAGTAGCTTTGCTATTATCATTATGCTATGCTATCATTTTGCTCAATGCAGTTGTGCAAATGTGGGCCCAAAATGTCGGGAAGCGCTCTGTGTACAGTTGATACCAGTGGAACCCACACACACACACACACACACACACACACACACAGAAACCCCGCTTCCTATTAAAGGAGTGTACAGTTCAATAGATCTGTGGCATCTGATGTGTGTTACTGAATAATTAAATGGAGGGGCTATTCTGGAACTGATCCTCTCGCTCCTGCAGAGAAGAAGGAAATACCAGCTCAGCCTGACTCATCAATTAAACAGCATTCAGAATTACCGAGTGACCCGGGCACCCACCCAACCTGGCTGTGCTTATGTGGTCGACTCCCTCATTCGCAGGTTTCTGTCTCATTGTCCACGTTTTATCTATCTATCTATCTTTGCATGCTCATTGCTCCCATTTCTGGCAACACACTCTCCGCCTAAGTAGCCTTGAGCAGGAAATATGGGCCCTTCTGTTGTCATGGTTCCTACCCTATCTTTACGACGGTTCTACTGTGGGCTTGTGTATGCACGTAATTCATATCAGAGTGCATCTGTTTGGTGAGTTGATAATTGCTCTATCTGGTTTCCTGTTCGTAGCTCATTTTCCCATGGTGGCAGAGTGGGGAAGAGAGAGCAAGAGTAGGCTAGGACATTGAGAGAGAGAGAGAGAGAGGGAGGGAGAGAGATTGGCAGTGTGGAATGTTAGCTTCTACGCTTCAAGGAAGGTTGCTCTATCTTCCGACAAATTAGGTCAACATGTTAAAAATGTTGCCAAATTTCTGATTCTTCACGTCACATGCCATCGAGGTATGGCCATGTTGGCTGGTAATTCAAAGGAACGGAAAACTAATTTGACCGTTATACACCGTGATCACCAGACTAGTGTACCAGACATGTTGACTATGGGTGGGTGCTCGTAGAATGAGGTTATGACCTTACGATCACCATTGTTGTGGTGATTTTCTGCATCGAAGAAGACTTAGAGGTGGGTGGAAAGTTTTATTGTAACAATGGGTAGGGAGCACTGAGTCACCCGGACGTCTCTGGATCAAAACTCAAAGTGTGAGAGTCCGAACAAGAGACTTGAAGATTTAAAGAAGACTTCCGTGTTATGATTTCGATACCAACATCTGCTTGGAAGTTATTGGGACCTAAGTTATTCCGCTGGGAAAGGCATAGCTAAAGCATCCCATATATAAACATGTGCACCTATTTAGATCTGCTTGTAATAGACTGTGACCCACCGCATCCTTCATTCATTGTAATTAATGTAATGTAATTGTCTTTTTGTTTAGTTTTTTATACTATTTTACACAATTTGTTTTGTATTTGTATCACATTTACTGTGTCTGATACTGTTTCACTATATAAATAAAAATGTATTATGTCAAGGACACATTTCAGGCTCGTATAATTCAAGGTGAAGCCCTTGTGAGTCGTGTCTACAGTTAACACTGAAATGCTTTGCGATGTCTTTTGGAAAACTTGGGATTTGTCAGAAATGTAACCGTGTCACTGTACACATCTACTCACAGACGTGTGTTTATCTCTCCAGAGCCACCAGGTGGAGATGATACGTCAAGCGCGAGCATGGCTCAAAGCATGGGTGATGCCCTCGATGGTCTCGGATGGATAGTGAAGTGGTGGTGGTGGTGGAGCATGCCACAGCCATGGAACAAGGTGAAGGTAAGATGACACGTCACACACATAAACACATCAGCAAAAGCAATGCAGACTAGTCTACCCATGTGGTGTATACATTGACTGGCCTTGAACCTGCATATTACCTCCATAATAAAGAGGCTGGTCTGATTTTGAATCACATGTATGGTAGACACAACATCTTTGGGTGGAGAATCAAGCCGTGTTTACACAACAGGAACTTTACAGACGTTTTCACCACAGAAACCGAGGTCTAATTTAAGTTCCGGGGACATATTTTACTTACTTTACTTTGAAGGTGAATGTGGGCTGAAATGTTGAGTCCGCCATCTCACAGTCAAGCTGCAATTGCTCGTAAAATCTGTTTGCTGACTTTACTTTGTTTAATGTTCAACGTTATGCACCAATTTCACAAAAGCACATTCCTTGTTTGTAAAAACTAAGGCAAGAAAGCTTTTTTTACATCAGGCACATAACCAATAAATCACCAAAAAGCAAGAAAAACAGAAAAGTTGGACAAACAAAATCCCTATTTACGTCAGTTACGATGCAAATATAATACAGTAACTATTAATTGCAGTTATATAGGCCTAACACTTGCATTTATATAACACACACCGAAAGCGATTTAATGTGCGGCATTCTTCCAATAAGAATCGCGCCGGTGAGGATATGTTCAACCCTCAACCTCATATAGCCTGGTGAAGACGAGCATATGCACAGACAGCAACGGGTTGAAGGAACTTTTTAGCTCCTGAAAAGTAGTTCCTAACTGACTAAAATTTCAGATTACTTGTGGTGGAAACACGGCTTTACGATAGAGACTTAACGGACATAGTAGGTACTAGGGCGCTCCACAGTCTGCCTTTACCAGATTAGTCATCGGACTAAATCTCATTTCTTTGCTGCTCTGTCATCCCATCTGTTATTCAATTTTCATTTTTTCCTCCCCCTCCAGTCAAGGGGTGCCTGGGGCCTGCCCTGCTGGACAGCAGTCCTCACCCTCTGGTGTGGGTGTACAGCAACATGGTGTATCTGATGCAAGGTGGAGTCTGAGGATGATGCAGGTTAGATTCTGCTCTTGTTTTCTTGTAATCACCATCAGGTTTTTTTTTCTATCTTTTGCCATCTGTGATTTCACGTATTTCATGTGTTGCTTAAGAGACAACATGCTGCTTAAGAGAGAAACAGAGAGAGACAGGTGGGCTCCAGTACAGACTGTGGCAACCCGCTTATTCAAAAGGCACGACGCAGAGAAACTACTGACAGTCTGTTTAGGCTCCGTAGTCGGGCCGTTTATTATCAAATAACACCAAGCACAGACAGATCACATCAGTACTTATCACACGGATAATATAGGAGTACTCTCCAGCTCGGGACTCCTCCTCCCGGGTAGCCGTGCTCCGCGGGGTCCGGTCCTCTGCGACACGCTACGTGTCGGTGCGATCCCGTGTCGGCGCAATCCCGTGTCGGCGCGATCTCATGTCGGCGCGATCTCCGTCGCACCCGACGTGGCGGCGGTCTCCGTGTCGGCGCGCTCCCGTGCGTGGCGGCGTCTCTCACGTCTCCTCCTGTCTGTCGGCGAGCTCGTCGGCGCGAACTCCGATCTCCGCGACTGGGAGGAACCACGCGGCTTTATACCCGTGTTCCTCATTGTCTGATCCCCTGCTGCTGTCTTCACTTGGCCTCCTAATTAGCCGATTGGCGACAGCTGCGATCCCTGGGGCTCGGGAGGGAGGGGCCGTGCGGGGCTGGGGTCGCTCTCCACGGTGCTCAACCCTCGTATTGCCACAAGACAGACAGACAGGCTCCAGTGTGTTCAGCCACCTCCTGAACACGGGTTTAGAATTCCTATGGTCTGTTGGAGTTGTCACCAAACAAAACGTACTCCACATTTGAAGGAGCTAGCCATGTGCCCGTTCAAAATGTGCCTCGCAACAGCTCACACTCAGCACTAAACTTCCTTGGGTCCTCGTCAACAACCCGCCAAATGTAGTTGTATAGTTGTCAGGAAAATCGAAGAACAGATTAACATGCATATAAAAATTATACGTTGTGTGAATGTATTTAATGTAATAGAAATTGATTTTTTCATGCCGCATTTTTGTCCAAGTTGTTCTCTGGTGATTTGGCTTACTGCGTACTGTTGTTTACATATATTTACATTTTAAACTTTGCTGTATTTATAACGGTGAGAGGAAATGTCACAAGTGGTGCCAGTCGGAATTGGTATAGCTCTTGAGCTGAGGCTTCTAAGTGGTTCATGATGTCATGGCCACAGCTTATAATGTACTAAGATAGAGTACCAGTTACTTGATGTGCATTTTCATAGTTTATTTTCGGTTTCGGTGTTTGATTCAAGTTCATGTAATTATTCATTGTGCAGTGTTCCTCTATTCGCAAGGCCTGATATACACTTTAATCATGCTTAAACCAATATGTGAATTTGTGTAAGTGCTTGTCCCAGAACTGCCACATTGGTCAAGTGAATTACTGACACCAACCACAGGATTGGCTGATAATTTTTACATTTAGTGATTTGGCAGATAATCTTATCCATAGCAACTCAAAGAGTGAGGCTGAGTTGGAGATAGAGCATCGCCACTTTTTCAAGACCGGAGGGATTCTGCGTATCACATCTGCAGAATCAGCTGGGTTGCTCATTCCACCATCCAGGTGCCACACATAAAATGAGTCTGCTTTGCAAATGAGTTCCATGCAGTGGAGGCAGCGCCACATGTTGTTCATTAAGGGGGCTTCAGGGCGGAAGACGGGCTGATTCAGAGACTGGCGACTGGCGACTGGAGACTTCCGCCTGGCAGATACTCCCACCTAGTGGACAATCGTGACTACTCCTACATATGGGACTGTACGTTGGTTGGAACAATGACAATGGCACTACCTGTTGGAAATGCAGTGTACCTAGAGTCTCATTGGCAATACTGACATATTGCTAGATTCATTCATTCAAGTTGGAAAAGCACTTAACAAAGAGTATTACAGCGAACAAGGAATCTGGTATAGTTATACCAGTAGTTGATTTCCTGGGTCAGCCAATCTTTATTTAATTTAATTGACAGATTTAACTTACAGTGACAAAAGTAACAGTACATGTGACTTCAACATAGAACCTTAAAGGTCATCTTGAAAATAACTAACATTACTCAATCCTGTTGGTATACATCAAGGCAAGTTACAGGAAGACATATTGCAAAAGTTAGCACCCATAGTACTCATATCTTGCATGACTCCACGGCTTAGTTTTATCTACTTTATTCTTTGAACTCTTATCACATTTGTGCCCTTTTCAGACTCAGTAAATAAATGTTGGAATCATTTTATGATATGTATGTTAGATAAATTGCCTTTTTCAGACCTTTTTTTTTAATGAGATTATTAGATCATGTGCCACATTCTTATCAGACAATTCCAAAATAAAAACATTCTATTATGCCCTAAATGCTCCTAGGGTACAAATAACACCAAATTTGTTGTTTATGATGTGCACAATATTCAGTATTCCATTTTTCGAGAGAAAGAGGCTTGACAATAGTAAAGTGATCTATAATAAAGATTGTTATTCATCTTTAAATGTGTAAGGACTAATGTCTTTCATATGATATTGCAGTGCAGCTACATAACATGTATCATTGTTTGATTATATCAATTGATCATGGACTTGTGCTTTTCAAAGTACTGTATATTTACAGATCAATATTAAAATTTGACAGCATAAAGGGATGTGAGTGAGTTTGCTCACTACAGATAGTATCATGCATCTATAGTTTTCTGAGGGATATTCCTCTTCCTGTATGTTTGTCCTACGCAAGAGTAGAGCGGCGCAAGGATTTCCTGTGTCCGGCGGCGGAAGGATATTGCCCCACGGATACGTCTGGCTGAATGTGAGGAGATTTCCCTGAGCGGCGGAGTGATTTGAGTCGCTATTCGCAGAGAAGTCAATGTGAGTCTGCAGCGAGGGAGAACATGGCGACTTCACTGTATCAGGGGCCCGCTAATCAACTCGATCTGCTCATCAGGGCAGGTAATACACACCCATTCGGGGAAAGCCTCGGTCGGAAAACGACCGCTATACTATTGTTTGTGTTTTAAGCGCGACCGCCGCGCCTCCTTGTGCGCCGTAGTCCCCCGAAGTGGTCGAGGGCAATCAGGAAGTGATCACCTTGGTAGCAACCTGCATGGCGCTGCCACACGATTCCTTTTTTGAAGCCGGCCAACATGTTACAATGCTCCGATGTTGTTGCGGACCGCACGTTTCGGGAGTATTTTGCACATTCTATCGTTTGCATACACGAGCGAGCGTTTGTACGCGCCGTGTGTCCCGCCGTAGCGCTTTACAACTCGCATGGGGAACCAGGAAGTGTGCGGATGTTGTCTTTCCTACGTCTTTGCCACGCTGTCTGCGTCGGAAGGACATGTGGATTTATTTTTTAAAAATGTTGAGAGAAAAAAAACAGCACTCTCCTTGTGTTGTTATATATCATCCCCCTTATATTTATTTTGGGAATTTTTCTGTTCCGCCGATGTTTTTGTTTGCCGTTTGTCGTGGCATATTTTGTCATTTGTCATATATTTCCTCCTCTATAAGCATTGATGAACAGGCTACCGTTTGATTTTACTCGGCCTCATCGTGTTCATATGGGTGCTTCTATTGATCTCGATGTGTTGGTGTTCATGGGATTTCTATTCTAAGCGTCTAATGGCGTGATGGACTTGAGTTATTCTCACGGCGTTGTGATCTCGATTATAGCAACAAGTTTCTAAAAGTAGTCGCGTTTATATTGTGTGTTTTCCTTGTCTAACGTCGGGTAAACTGTGACGTTTTCTCTCGTGTAACTCTAAACGTATAACGCTTTCAGTGAATCTATTATAGCGGAAGCATTGTTACGCGTGCAGGGCGGGCTCTAGACGTGATTGATGTCGCCCGTGGTCCAGAGGCGTGAACGAGGCGGAGTCATGTCTCGTCGGAGCCAATGGGTTTGTTTTGGGGGCGGGCGCTAGATGGCAAAATGGGCCAATCACCTACGGCGCTGGCGTTGAGTGACGGGGAATTGTGAACGTCTTTGACGAGAAGTGGAGGGAAAGGATGAACAGTGTAAATACGGAAGTCTTAAGGGGCCGCACTACTTTTTTGTCGAGCTTGCTGCTATTCTTGGCGCCCATCAGTAGCACAACATAGTAGTTTGCTTTTGTGCATTTGCACATCATGTTTACTCTTTCAATCATACAGTTCAATAACAATTACAATTATATTTATACGTACAATGCAGCTGCCTACCCCAATACATATTTTTTTTAAATATAAACTATATAAACCATATGTGGGCAAATGGGTGAAGCCAACCTATACCTCTGACAACCACAGATATCTGGCCTGTAGTCTTTGGGGTGTTTACTACAGCAGCCTTCCCCCTTTGTTTCATCGGTCGCCTATAGGGTCCTCTCTATGCTGTTTCCTTGGCCGTCATGGCGGTTTGTGTCTAGTCTAAAGATAGACCTCTGCTTTTCCAATGCAATGCCTGTTGCCCTCGCCCAGATAGCCAAACATGGACAAGGTAGCGTGTAACAAGATATTGCTTCTCCTGCTCGTGATTGACGGAGCCAGCAGGTGCCCTGGGTTTCCTCTGCCTCTTGCCAAATGGGCAGTTAACATTTCTATTACTGTAGTGTCTCCCTTTACTTCCTTCTGGTTCCATCTTCCAATGGTGTGTTCTACACAAATGTTATACACAAGTCTGAGATTATATTGCCCGTCCTTTATTTTAGTTATTAACTGTCAAATGACTATTTTTTTCTTATACTTTATACCAATAAACCAATGCTATACTTTTTCAATTATCCTGCTCCTGTTGTAGAAAATTGTACAAAATAATTTTGTTAAAATAATTATGGCATAAAGGTTCACGTCAACTATACCAATGGCTAACGTTTTAATTATTTAAAAATAAATACTCTTTGTAAGTCACTTTGGATAAAAGCATCTGCCAAATGTAAATGCAACTTCATTGAATTTCTATGCAGGTGCAAGGCATTGTTTGCTTGCTGTCACACGTGTATTTGCTTTTTGATGCAAACACCATAGACATAGGAGGTGCTTGGTAGGCAACAAATCTTTACATGCTGTTGACTGTCAGAAATCCTCTAATCATGGTGAATACAATGTGTTTGTGTGTTTCAGTGGAGGCTTCTGTCCATGGCACCAATCTGCTCTGCTCGGACAAGACCATCGAGGCAGCGGAGGCTCTGCTACATATGGACTCTCCCTCTAGCCTCAGAGGAGACCACAGTCCAGGTACCCCACTCACTCACACACATTGTTTGTGCTCAGATTTTACCTGAGTAACATTGACCTGTTGGCTGTTATCACTGTAAACGTTATGGAAATATCCAACACTATGAGACTTTTTCTACTTGGAGGGCCCCCATTTTATCACCAAGTGTGATTAGCCATTACAAGCTTTTTCAAAATTGTCATATGACTGAAACATGACAACCAGTTTTACTTATTGCGGGGGGGGGTGGTATATACCTAACGGCAAACGTGTATGTATTGTATATATTTTATATTTTGATATTTTATAATATTTATTTATTAGAAAAAACAGTTTTGTACCTGAGAAGAAGCAAAGCACCAAAAACACACAACCACATTTTCGCCCACCACAGATAACTTGCTTTGTTTAGCTCAAATGTTTAGGGGCACAGATCACATGGTCCTCACGGCTCTCCGCCCACTTCCCCCCCTCCATCTCTCTAGATGTCTTTGTCCCGCCGTGTGTCGCCACACACGACTTCCTGCACGCCGCCATGCGGCCCGACATGATGACGGAGACGGAGGTGGAGGTGTCCACCGAGGACTGTGAGGAGGAGGAAGAGGATGAGGAGGAAGAAGAGGAGGAGGACTACGAAGAAGAGATGGAGACGCTGGAGGAGCCTGAGCCAGAGCCTGTGAG
The DNA here is from genome assembly GCA_002895965.2 of Coryphaenoides rupestris. Lineage (NCBI taxonomy): Eukaryota > Metazoa > Chordata > Actinopteri > Gadiformes > Macrouridae > Coryphaenoides > Coryphaenoides rupestris. Next base: position 280,801 of record PIJE02000486.1, read on the forward strand.
GAAGAAGAAGGGTAAGCGTGCAGGAGGAAAGAAAGACAGTGTGCATCACCTAGAGCACCATCTAGTGGTACATACTCTATTACTGCAGCATCGCGACCAGGGTCGGTTCATTCTGCTTGACTGACGTTACTTCTCTCCGTGTAGCAGGACGAAAGCCTCGGTCGGGCATGTTCAGCGTCTCCCCGGACCTTGGGGTCAAGAAGAAGCCAAGGGAGGGAAAAGGTAAGGTGCCTGTACTCCGATTGTTCTACTAGCTTAAATTGCATGAAAGTATGCCCAATAGCCACGCGAGTGACCCCACCCACGTTTCCCCAGCGGGCAGCACCACCTACCTGTGGGAGTTCCTTCTGGAGCTGCTGCAGGACAAGAACACGTGTCCCCGGTACATCAAGTGGACGCAGCGGGAGAAGGGCATCTTCAAACTGGTGGACTCCAAGGCCGTGTCCAAGCTGTGGGGCAAGCACAAGAACAAGCCCGACATGAACTATGAGACCATGGGCCGAGCGCTACGGTGAGGCCCGCGGGCTGGAAGTCCCTTCACCATCCCACGTATATGTTGAGGAAGACAAGGCAACCATAGCTTCCATGGCCTTTTAGGTTCTAGGCTCATGCACATTGTTGATTTGCAACAACATAATTGGCAAACAAATTATTTCAGTACCAGGATGTGGTTTTTGGTCTTCATGAACCCTCCCATGCCTGCATGCATGCTGCTGATGGAATCATAATACAACGCATTGGCTCTTATCTCTCTCTCTCCCCTCCGGTTTCCTCCTAGGTATTACTACCAGCGTGGCATCCTGGCCAAGGTAGAAGGCCAACGGTTGGTCTACCAGTTCAAGGAGATGCCCAAGAACATCGTCATCATCGAAGACGACCCCAATGATATGATGGCCTTCCAGAGCGTGATGTCGTACGAGCGCGTGCCACCCCCTTCAGACATGCGGCTCCAGGTGACGGAGGTCTCCTCCTCCAGCGCCAAGAAGCCCAACATCCTGCGGGGCGGAGGCAGGGTGGGCGCGGCGGCGGCAGCAGCAGCTCACACCCCCGTTGCCAAGGACAACGCTGCGGCAGTGCGGGGAGGGGCGGCAGTGGCCGCGGGCGTCCCCAGGATAGTGACGGTGTCCGCAGCACCGGACGGGAGCCAGATCCAGCACTCGCACACGGCCGTCATCCCCACGGCCTCGGGACCCAGGTCAGTGCACTGAATGGGGTATGAAATAATCTGCCTGCCTGAAATAATCCTGGAGCCAGATTTTGAACCCTGTATATCTGCTTCTTAATTTCTTAATGGCATATGTCTCTATTGACTAAAAGTTGTTTTGGATTAAAGCAGTCTGCTAAATCACTCATTTAGGGCTGGGTGATAATTAAACATGTTTTGATAATTATGTGGAAGTTTTCCTTTCTCGCTGACGTTTCAAACCTCATATTTGATCATTTTAAGGGCATATGTTATCGTGATTAATTTAGAATAGAAAACCAGCTATGACAATATGTCTTATCTTCATTTCATGACCATGCATTACCATTCAAAGACAAACGATAATTATTTATTGCCCAGCCTCACACTTGATCGTATAATAATAGTAATAATAGAAATCTGGAATGTTAACTTAAGTTTAGCTTGTGCAATCTCCCTGATTAGTAACTAGCCAACCCGAGGCTGCAGAGTGCTTACTGTGTATGGTGCTGTGGCTTCCCGTTGGACAGGACGGTGCGAGTGGCTATGCAGGTGCCTGTCGTCATGACAACGTCCATGGGCCAGAAGATATCCACCATGAGCATGCAGCAGGTGCCCGGGAACCCGGGAGCACCGGGACACGCCACCCTCCTGACCAACGCCTCCCCCATCGGCACGGCAACCGGCAGCAGCCCCTCTCAGCAGAAGGTATACGAATCAATCAAAAACTCCCTCTCTGCTCCCTCCAATTCTCTGCCATCGAGAAGTGTTGCTTTCACACACGTGTGATTGTCAAGCAAGATGGACTCTGAACCAATCAGGGAAGGGATACCCTGATTAGTCTAAAATCTAAATGGGCTCATAAAGAAGCAGGTGCAGCAACTCAAAATGGACATTATCACACTTTATTTCTGACGAATAACATTTAAAAAATGGCTCACAAGTCTAACAGTGCCTTTTTTAAGTTCTACTGTCCGTGACCCTCTCCCCTCCCAGGTCATGATTCAGACCATCCCCACGGTGGTGCCGGCCACGGCGGAAAACGGGGACAAGATCACCATGCAGCTAGCCAAAATCATCACCATCCCATGCCAGCTGCAGCCCGTTGGCGGCTGCTCCGGGAGGCGAGGCGTGGGCCACTCCGGCATCAGCCTCTTCGGAGGCCCGCTGACCGTCCGGGCCCTGGCTCCGGTCAACATGGCGCCGGGCACGCAGGTGGTGAGGCTGGCCATGCCCTCCCAGCAGGGCCATCAACAGACTCTGGTGTCCCAGGCGGGCGCCGTGTCCGGGGGCGTGGTCACTGTGTCCGCGGCGAACCAGACGATGCACCCGCCGCACATCATCAGCGGCATCATCAAGGCCAAGGATCTGCTGATGGTGGGGGTGGACGGGGGGAAAGTCAGGTCCGTCCAGATGCAGGCCATCCAGGTGCCCGGGCCGGCCCAAAACCACCCGGCTGAGGAGAAAGCTGACGGGGTTGTCCTCATCCCTACCAGCATAAAAACGGAGGAGGTCGAATGTCATGTGTGAGAGAGTGTGTGTGCGAGTGTGAATGCATTTGCATTCATCAATACTATTCATATGGGGACCCCTCCCATTTGACCCCAGCAGTTTATATAACCAGCAAAGACTCCGTAAGGCTCTTTTTACCACAGACTCGATTCTACAGTAAATGTACAGCGCCCCCTACTGTGCCACTCCAGCATAGGAACCCCTCACGGAGACACGGGGAGAAACGCATCACCAAGCTAACGGGACCAAACAGAATCACTACATTTCTGCCCACTTCATCAGTCACTGATGTCAATACATACAATGTGTAGGGTGGGTGTGTTGTGTGTGCGGGGAGGGGAATTAAACACTACGACAAAAGGTGAACTGGTTGGAGCCAGTCAAAAAAGTCAACTGACAAGCAAAGGAAAAACTATGGAAATAGTTTGCGAGGTTGTTGTGGTGTTGTACAGAAAAATTGTTTGGTTTTGGCCAAATGTGGAAACCAGCATATTATTGTTCTTAAACCACCTCCTCTGAAAACCACTGTGCAGGTTGAGTGTGGCTGGCCGCTGCAGAAGTCCAACAAAAGTTTCAGCTAAACAAGAGCCAACTAAAACTCTTTGTGTGTGTGTGTGGCGCGCGCGTGTCTGTGTGTATATATATATATTCTATATCTGCTTTACCATGTACAACTTAAGAGGACAGAACAGCCTTAGTTAAATTCAACCCCTTTTCATGTTCTGTCTATAAACTCTTGTGTATAGTTTTTCTTTTCTCTGACTTGTACCAAGCACAGTATTACTGACTCCAGTCCTGTTTTAGTTTTTAATGTCGAGGCCCTGGAGCCGTTCCAGCCTCCACGGGCAAATCCATCAGCTGTCTTTGAAACACGGAACACGGAATTTCACAACTTGGTTTTTCCTGCGCACATTGTGGCGCGCGACCGCATGCCTAAGTGTTGTTTAAGGTTAACAACGCTTGTTATTAACGTTTTATTTCACAATGACGGTGGGGAAAAAAACCAAAAAGGGACATGTAGGTGAAATTGAAATTAGCATCTTTTTGAATTTGGAGACTGGCGTGAGGATGTATTGAAGTCCATTTGTTTATCAGACGGCCACACAAATGTTCAACTGGGACACTTCTCCCTGCCCATCATAAAGGAGTTGAGTGCTATAGCTGGAAGAGGTTTTCTTACTGTGTTTAGACTGTCCTTTTACATTTCCTTTTTCTTTTAGTTTCCTTTACTTTTTTTGCAATCTTAAAACGAATTCTGGATATAAGAGAGAAAGATGTTCAGACTGAACCGTTTGTATATTCAACATTTGAAGTATATTCTATTTTGTTGTACTCTTGTTTCAAAGTGTATTCATGTAGATTGTAATGATATAAAGACATTTGAATCCTTAAGTTTGACATTTTCCAGTTTATCAGTTTATTAATGACTACAAAATACCTACCGTGTGAAGTCAAATTTGGATGACACCAGCAATGTATTTTAAAAGCCTGTTCATTTTAAAAATATAACATGATGGATTGTAGACCAACGGTTGCACCAAATAGTTCACAGTATTGTTCCATGGACGTAAAAAAAAAGCAGCAAAATTCTTATTTCAGAGGGCTAATAACATACAATGAACTATCAGCATTGGGCAAATCCCGTTTAGTCTTAACTGTGATGACTAGGCTCCTTAAACCCTTCTCTCTGGATGGCTATGTTTACACAGCTGTTGGGGAAATAATGTATTCCTTTCGGTAGAACTCACCAGGGGGTTCTAAGTTGAAGTGATTCATATATCACACACAACCAAAAGCAGATGTAACACAGAGGATTCTGATGTCTGGTTCTGCATCTATTGACCCCGTTCCATGAGCTGGAACACCATAAGCTTGGCTAGTTTTACACACATTTCATCACGGCTGTTCTCAAGTCTCATCCGATTCCTTTTTCACGAGGTAGTTCTTTCATTTATGCATCTGATTACAATGAATTGCCTGCTGTTTACCATTTCTTTCTCAGGGCAAGCATTTCCTGCTCATGGGGTTAGGGGCCGTCCCTCTGTCTCATTCATATTCACAGTCGCCATCTGGAGGCAACACCTAGTCGAGCCATGCCTTTGTACTTCCCCCTCCACCCCCAGGTATCTGGTCCATTGTTCACTCTTTCCCCTTCCTAAAGCTAAAGTCACAGATCAGAGAGAGGTGGTCTGAGGGATAATTGAAGGACGGCAGCCGGTTTGGCCCGATCTGCTCCTCCGTGGGCATGTCCAGCACCGTGTCCACGCACAAGGAGTCGTGTGTGTACCAGATGTAGTCCAGCGTACTGCAGCACTCCCCGCTGGGGCGGATCTTCCACGTGGTGTAGCGCGGCTCCACCGAGCCGTCTCCGCTCAGCTTCTTGTAGGCCGAGTCCAAGCCCAGCGGGGACGCGGCGAAGCGCTGGTACACCTCCTCGGACGGCGTGGCGTTGAAATCGCCACAGATGATCAAGGGGGGGTCCGAGTGGTCCGGAGGCGTGATTCCGGGCGGGCATCTGTGGACGAAGTTCTGGAGGTGGTTCAGGAGGTCTGAACCCTGCGCACTCCGCAGTCTCTCCCAGCCACTGCGGGCCTTCAGGTGGGTCACCGCCACAAACACGCATCGGCCCGTAGTGCGGCAGCGTAGCTTTGTCACCACGGCGATCTGAAGGACCAGTGAATGCCAGCAGTTATAAAAGCGTGGTCACTTTTTAACATGGAATTAACATTGACGAATAAGGGGTCATACACACACCTGATTGGTTGGAATCAGCATGGCAGAGAGACGTACGCTCACGCTTTCCAGGAACTCGAAGCGTGATTGGTCAAAGAAGAGCGCGCAGCCATCGGGACCGTAGTTGCCCTCGATATCTAGACACGGCGACCAGGGCTTGGGGAAGAAGTTGCCGCTGTAGCCCAGGTTCCTCAAGATGGGTTGGAAGGTGTCGTAGTAGTGGTCCACTTCTTGCAGACACAGGATATGAGGTCTGTAGGTGAGGATTTCCTCCAGGATGAGGTATTTTCTTTCTGGCCAACTCAGTGCCTCCACGGGGCACCGGACAAAACAGTCCGCTCCTTCGCCAAGCGCTAAAGGAATTGAGACGGGGGCAGACAGAAAGCTGTGCGTTTGAGCGGACCACCGAAATACACCACCCTGCCAAGCGGTAGGGAAGCATGCAGATACAGCACTGATATGATGAGTTCAATGATCTACCTTGGGCCAATATGTTCCACTGCATCACCCTGATGGGGCAGCTGGGGCCGCCGCCGCCGTGTCCATCACCGCAGTGAACGAAATTCCTGTGGAAGCGAGGAGGTCGTCCCCTGAGGGCCTCCTCACACTCCCTGAGCAGCTCCTCCTGTTCCTGAGGGACCTGATCACACATGGAGGACCCCCGAGCCTCCTGCAAGGGGGTGGGGGGGGACATTAGAGAGACCTGTCCTTATTAAACCACTTGCTTTAGTTTAGTGTTTGAAGTGGTCCAAATCAAACGTGTGTCCTGGAGAAGTCATTCTGGGGCCCAATTTGTGAGGAAAAATAGGTGATATGTGGGCTGCCAGTCATACAGCACTCACGAGCATCCCTCAAAGATATGGGAGGATATGTTGCCAACAGTTGCGTTGTTTATTACACATACACAAGCAATTGTACCCTGGAGCGGTTATTCCTTCCTCAGATAATCAGATTATTGAAATACATTGTCCTGACTTGTAAACACAAGTAGTGTAGGTATGGATGAATGTAGACATGAACGACAGAATGTAGTATAGTAGAATGTAGTAGTGAACGTTTTTGTTTTTTTTTACTTTGCAGAAGGGTGCTTCCGGGTCCCTCTCGGGGTGATGCTGGCGGTTGAGGCAGGGCGGCAGCAGTGGAAGGGAGTGGGTGCCGCTACTGCCGCTGAGGGTCTGGCTGAGGGTGCTGTCCAGTCTGGTCGCCCCGCCACCCATTGGACACGCTGGGATAGAAAAGAGATCGGGAATAGTGCCCGGTACTTTGGGTGCTTGTGGCTTTGTCCTCATCATCATTATCAACACATTGTCACTCTTATATTATTTTAAACTTTGAGTCATGAGTCATGACCAGTCAACATAATGACCTCGCCCGGCCAAACCCATGCAAACCACAGTAGGATTCAGTTGTGTGCGTGGCTTAAGGGAGGTTATGCAAGTCATGGCAGGTTGTGGTTGTGGGAATGTGTGGTGTGTGTGTGGTTGGTGGCTGGCTGGCCTAATTAGCCTAACCTGGCCTAGTTAGAGTGTGTGTGTGTGTGTGGGGGGGCTGGCAATCAGTGCATCACAGGTTAAGTCAGCCACCAACACACACACTGGGGAGCACTAGCACATGTACCATCTGCTCCCTAAGGCTTGCAGCCCCCCCCCCAAGACTCTAAATTGCCAGGTGAGGCTCATTAGGCCAGCCAGCAAGACCAACCACACACACCACACATTCCCACAACCACAACCTGCCCTGACTTTCATAAACTCCCTTAAGCCAAGCACACAACTGAATTGCTCCACTGGACTATACATGGACTCTATCGGCACATCATATTTTCACTGAATAACAATTCATGCTATTTTCATTCTGAGAAATAATTGAAGGAGAATCATATTCATAGGACTGAGCCTAATGTTCCTTGGCACATTTCACAAGGGGTTTCTGTTGACATAGGCTTACTTCCTCGCACTGTAAGATTTTATATCTAATCAAGATTAATCAAGTGTCTACATTTTGGAAGTGTTGAAACCTTTTTCTGCGGGAAAACGGTTTAATCTGTGAAGTTATAACAAATGACAATATGCATATTTTAAAGTTTCAATCTCTAATACATGTTTTTTTTAATACTGTGTTATAACTTACTTTAAGTAGCTTTAAACTGGATAACCAAAATGAACTTTGTGTTTTCCTTCAGCTTTCTTGGGGTCATACCGAAGTGCTTCCTTACCCCCCTCTGCTTGGCCGTCACCATCATAGTCTACCATATTGTTTTGTCGGAGTAATGTTAGTATGTTGCAAAGTCATGAATGTAACCGGGGCTCAGAGAGGCTTTCCACACTTAGGCCAGTCATATAACTGCATATTCATTAGCAAGATGGTGACTATGCTTTGTGGTAACAAATCCTCCCATAGACTTGTCATTATTTCATTCCAAAAGGGAACATCCAAGCATGATTGAATGCTCGATCAATCCATTGCACCACACACACACACACCACAACAACACACACACACACACACACACACACACACACACACACACACACACACACACCACACACACACACCACAGCACACACACACCACACCAGATTGCTTCAAGTTATCCCTTTAAATGGAATTGCTCTGTTACATAACTGCTCCATAAAACAAATAAAGACACCACCCATAGGTTGATAAAAACAGACACCTATCTTTGTACTACTGACAAACAACTCTCACTCACCCACAGTTTCCATCTTGGTCCAAGATCACTTTGTCTATGGAACGACACCAGAAACTAATGTCTGCACGTCAGAATCAGACAAGCTCTGAGATCAGCAACAGCATTGAGTAAAGACTGTGTGTTTAGTCCTGTGTTGTCGTCCTCACCGGCCGGTGTGTTCTGCTGCAAGGGGAAGGACTGACTGACAACACAGATGTGGTGTCGAGACACGAGACACTGTGTTGTGTGTGTGTGTGTGTGTGGTGTGTGTGTGTGGGTGTGACTGTGTGTGTGTATGCGCTCATATGCTCTGACTCAAACTCACTGTTTACTGTTCGCTCTGATAGGGTGGAGCGAGGGAGAGAGAGGGAGGGGGGAGATGGTAGAAGGAGGCAGAGACAGGACAAAAGAGAAAGAGAGAGTAAGAAAGCGAGAGCGAGAGAGAGGAGAGAGAGGGGGGGGGTATTACAGAGGTATTTCAGGTCATGTGCTGTCAGGGTCCCATGAGGGTACACTCTGTATTACACACGTCTGTGCTTGTCCTGTTTCTCGCACACACACACACACACACACACACACACACACACACACACACACACACACACACACACACACACACACACACACACACATACACACACAGAGAGACCCCCCTCCTTCTCTCTGTCTCACACACACACAACAGACCGCTCTATGTCACATACTCACACACACACACACACACACACACACCTCTCTCTCTATTTTGCTCTCACACACACCCACACACTTGCAGACAGGAGAGACTTGTAATCAATACAAAAAAACCCACACCCTTGTTTCGTCATATTGACTGTGCAAAAGGGAGCAGCTTCTGTGTGCGTTTCCAAGGATCTGATAAGCATTATCTTGCCTATCCTTTGTTTCTATTGACATGAGAAAACCCTCATTGTAAGTGACACACAAACAAGACACAGCAACACAGGCATGCGATCCACAACTTTAAAAACTTTAGCAACTCTGGCAGGCAGCCACCCGGGACGGCGGCGGAAGTTATTCCAAGTTATTTAAGTGATAACAAGCGCTCTACTCTCACACACGAACCAACACTGATTCGCCTCTGCTTGGATCATTACTCAGGAGGAGACCAAGAGCATGCTTGTGTGAATGTGAAATAACTGACATTGAGAGACGTCATTTCAGGCGGGAACATTTAAAAGCGACAGTATGTGACAAGAAAAATGTGGTCAGTTACATGTTTGGTCCGAGCCTGGGTCTGAAATGAAAAACGTGACAGAACACGACAAACACTCCTGAAGCTGAGAGTGTAGACACACGCACACACACACACACACACACACAGAGTGAATCATCACATTTTCCAAATGGATGTGAGGGGAGGGTTGATTTTATACGCATTTCTTGGAAGATGCTAGGTACGCTCTACCTAATCACATAATCATGTTATTCCCACAGCTCAACTTTTTTAACATGACATGCAGTCATGCAGCGGTGTTCCTGGGGTGGGACATTTACATTTGCAAAACATTCTCCCATCTGCAATGTAAGCACAAAGTCCCCTCCCATTGGAAAATCTTTACTTACTCTCTTTACTAATACTTTTTTTATCCACTCGTATGTGGAAACCCTCCACCCACCTCTACAGATTCTTGTCTTGTCTTGTATCTTGTATGCAGAATGTGACAAGAGTCGAGTTTGTTTTGTTGACCTCATTTGGTTTTTTCGAGTCGTTTTTCATGTATTGTACACTTGGGGAATCAATTACGTAAGCCTATCCTACGCTGGGAAGAGCAATCACGTGCATTTCTCTGCGGTTCATTTGGCTGTCATTCTACACTATTAAGTTGCGTCGCCACTCCACGCTTTGACCTTTAGATTGAAAGGCCTCCTTTTTTTTCAGCACCAGCACCACTTCAGCTGCTGTGCCGTGACCTCTGACCTCTTAACTTCTCAAACCATGGACACACAAGCCCAGACAACTTTGGTTGAAAGCAGCCATCTCAGCATGATTGTTATGACATGTTAGGTTTGCCAAAGGTGCAAGGATCTCTATTATACTAAACATACAGTATGTCACCTGACAAGCCCTGTAGACTTTAAGTCTATATGCAATATACTCTTGTTGAGCACCAAACCTATGTAATTATTTCGGCATGCAGAAATAGTATCAAGAAGTTTTATTACATGCAAAGCAATAAATACAGAGATAGATTAGAAAAATAACAATGATTACAATATGGCTTTCCAAATAGAGATACTCTGTCTATCAAACCAAGACCATAGAAAATAGCTCCTACATATGAACCCAGCTGAGGGACAAAAGAACAACAGCCAACATGTTGCTGCTGCCGGTGCCGTTGCTTACCACAACAAACTGCTGCTGCTGCTGCTGCCGCCTTCCTCCTCTCCCAGGTCCCCGCACCACACCAGCTGTCTGCTCACACCGCCCTCCCTGTGTGACAGTAAAGTCTAATAAAGGTATACTGTGTGGTGTGTGGTGTGTGGGTTTGTGTTTGTATTGTGCGCGTTATCTGTGTGTGTGTGTGTGTGTGTGTGTGTGCGTGCGTGGTGTTTCTCTCGTCTAGCAGCTGCAGAACAAGGTCACGGCAACACAACGGTGATATTATTTAAAGACCTTCTTCTGCCATCTGCTGGTTGGAGCCAGGTCACGGTGAAAAGGGCTTCCGTCACAGATCACATAATCCACTCATTCATTCATCTCTTGGATCTATAAGTGGTGAATAAAAACAACAAGAGTTTTTTCTCAATGGGTTTTAGTTAATTGCATGCATGTAAAGGTGCTCTCATTGAGCAGACTGGGTCTATGCATGCTTGGTGGGCCTGTTGTATATGTCTAATATATATTTAGGAAAACATGCAGGCGTGATTACAGCAACAAAAAAAACAGAAGAACACAGATTGTATTTGATTGTGTATGGTATATCATATTAATTTAGGATCCCATACAAATATTAGAGAAATATTTGTGTGGGAAAGTTACACAAAATGAAATGTATGCATGCACACACATATTTTAACACACACATTAAACTATACTACAAGGTGGTCTGATCATGTTCATAACTGCATTGTCTGAGCGATTGCTCTGTTGTCTAGTAGCCTATTTTGCTGATGTGTACCAGTTGTTGTTGCACAAGTGCAGTAACGCTTGCAAACTGCCCGCTTCTGTTCTCCAGCTGACCCAACACGACCCCAAAAGCCTCTAACAAGTGACGGCTACCGTCCCGACCCCCGCGCACCGCCAACATGTCCTCTCTCCACCCCTGCAGTACACGCTCCAACAGAGTCCTCTCTTCCTCTCTGAGGGCCACCATCCTCTCCCCGTGCCTCTCCTGGTCCTTCCTGGCGTGGGCAATGTCCTCCCTCATCCTCAGGATGCTCAGGTGCATCCTGCTGTTCTCCACGCTCACGCGATCCAGCTTCCGCCCGCTGTGGCCGATGGCCGCCTCCACCTCTGTGAGCTCCGAGGCCTGATTGACAAGCAGGTCCCTGTGGTGGGCTCGTGCCTCCTCCAGCTCAGCCTTCATCTCCTCCCGGGGCCTCAGCAAGGTGCTGGTGTTCTCACGGAGCTCCTCCGTTGCCTGCTGCAGATGGGCTTTATCCCTCTTCAGTCCGGCGGTCAGACGCTCGAGTCTCTGCAGCGTGGACTCCTCCTGGTTGTAGCGGGCCTCCACCTCCCCCAGTCTCGCCTCTCTCTCCTCCAGCTCCCTCTTCTTCGCCTCGCTCTCCCTCAGGACGTGCTCGGTGTCCCTGGCGAGCCGTTCCATTTCCCCATGGTACGCGCCCTCCATCTGAACAAAGTCCAGCTCAGCCTGATTCAACTGAGCGCTCAGGGAGTCCGCCTCGTCACTGGACGACAGGCTGCGCCGCAGGGTGACCTCCTCCTGCCACAGTTCCTGATATCTTTGCCTGGCATCGCTGATGTTGGTGGTTGCCTGGGCGACATACGCCTCCTGCTCCCTCTTCACTCCCAGCAGGAGGCAGGCCAGTTGCCCTTTCTCCTCCTCCGCCCCGTCCAGGTTCCTCTGCTCCGCCTCCAGCCGGCGGTGCAGCTTCTCTTGGCCCTCCTGGAAGAGAGTCGCGTTGAGGACATCGTCCTCCAGCAGCCGGCCGATTTCCTCCTCCATCTCCCGGGCCTCGCGGCGGTGCCGGACGATGGACGCCCGTTGCTCCTCCAGGCGGAGGGTGGATCGCTCCAGACGGTGAGAGGCGCTGAGGTGGAGCGCCCGGGCCTCGTCCTCCTCCCGCCGCTGGGCCTTGAAGCGCTCCGTCACGTGGGCCAGGGACTCCTGATGGACTCCGCTGGCCGAAGCGCCCTCGTCCAGGTCGTGGTCCACCAGGATGAGGTCCTCTTGGAACCGCTGGGTGGTGGTCTCGTAGTGCTGCCGCAGCTCACCCAGCTCCCTCTCCGAGCTCTCCAGCTGCCCCACCACGTCCCGCCAGCGGTCGGCGGCGTCCCTCAGCTCCTGCTCGTGCTGGACGCGGCACGCCGCCAGCCGCTCCACGGCGCCCTCCAATAGGGTGCTGCGCTGCGTCAGCTCCACCAGGCGCTCGTCTTGGTCCAGCTGCCGGGCGGTGCTCTTGTCCAGCATATTCTTCTTCCTGGCGTTCTCCTGCGTCTGCTGGAGCGCTTTCTTCGCCGCCTGCGACATCTCGCCCAGCAGACTGTTCTTGGTCACGTTGAACGCCTCCCTCTCTCGCGCCATGTTGCCCTCGAGCCTTGTTCTGTCGTGCTCCACGGCAGCGTGGGCGATCTTGAGTTCTTCCACTTTGGCCAAAGTCTGCTGCAACCGGGCCTGTCGGCTGAGCTTTAGGCTGATTTGCTGGTTAAAAGCAGCCATGTCACGCTCATGTGTTGCCTTCAGCTTCTCCCTCTCTGGATACAGCAGAGTGTTTTGCCTGACGAGTTCCTCCTGTCTGTTCACTATGGTTTTGTGACGCTCCGAGATGCTGTTCATGTCTGCGTGCAACGCTTCTATCTCCCTTGCATTTGATTCTCTGGCTGCAGTCACATCAGTCATTATCTCCTGGCTAATTTGATCTCGTGTCTTGCGAATTTGGTGTCTTACTTTGCCATTTTCTATAGTTTCAACTTCTAACTGCTCGTGGACAGAGCGCCTGGCCGCCTCAAGCTTAGTGACCGCCGCTGCTATCTCTTTAAGATGATGACTGGCGTCAGAGCTGAAGGGAACTTTCTCTTCTTTCAACTGCTTGTCTAATTCCCCCAAATGCTCCAAGGCCATCATCACGGCAGGGAAGTCTGGAACCAAACATGACGCCATTTGTCTCCGCGCTTAGTCTCGTACCTGGTACCTGTACCATTTGTAGTATCGGGTCGCCGTGTATCGATGTATCGGGTTACCAAGACAACGTCACCCCTGACTAGCGATGACGAGGGCAGCCTACGGCAAGCCCGTGTGGCCAAGATCCGACGTCGTGTGTGTATGTGTGGGGCCAGCTAGCTATTGTTGTTCCACCGCCTCCCCCACCACCACACACACACACACACACACTGGCTTAGCACGCAGCTTGCCCAAGAAGCGAACGCACAACATGGATCTCATCCCGAAGCCAAACTGCAAGTCCAACGTGTGGCAGTATTTCGGCTTGGTGGCGGACGAGAGGGGGAAGCCGCTGGACCCCTGCAACCCGATCTGCCGCCTGTGCCGGAGGGTCGTGCACAGCAAGAACGGCAGCACGACCAACCTGAGGGCTCACCTGAGGATCCGACACCGCAAGATGCTGGCCACGCGGCCGCGCGGTAAGCACGACGAGAGACCGTCCGCAGCAGACCAACCGTCGATGTCTCACACACGATGTCACGTTAAACTCTCAATGAAGACCCGGGGGGGGAGGGGGAGGCGGCGGCGGGGGGGGGGGGGGTGGTGGTGGTACTAGAAAGCTAAGCTAAGCTCAACTAAACTGACGCCGCCACCACGCACACGTCAAATGAATGCACATGTCACACACGCAGTGCAATATAGTTGATCTTTTAGTGTTCGTTTAAAGGCTTTTCTTCTGGTTTGTAACGCGTTCTGTGAGGGTGCATGGAGTTTCCTGCTCCTGTTTGGTGCACAGCAAGGGGGGGGGAACAAAAGGTGCAGAAACTACAACCTCTCGGCCTTTGTGAACAGACACGCTACAAAACAAGCCAGTTGTGTATTTTGTAAGTCCATGTCTGTGGAGGTGTACTGTGGGCGTGCTGTGACAACACGGAGAATGACGTCAGATTTCTCTCCAACATGGATTATGTGTTTATTATGAGCGCATAATAACATCGAACTTTATTGATCCCGAAGGAAATTGGCGCACGACGCAGCCCTGTAGGTCTAAAAGTCTGCAAAATATGCCATGATTAAGATGCATTAAGATCATTTTATATATATATATATATATATGTGTGTGTGTTTCATATCAATTGCAAATGTGCATTTTCTGAAGACGATACGCGTGGTTGCATGGGCCAACTCGTATTGCGCAGGCGTCTCTCTGCAGAGCTCCACGCTGGGGCCCTCCTCCTCTGTTGTGGCCCCTTCCCGCTCCCGACACTGGTGAAGGAAGTGACTTAAATGGTGTCCGCCGAAAAAATGATGTAGTTTGGCGCATACAGTGTAAAAGTAATGTATTTATGAAAGGCGACAATACACTGCGCAATATTACAAAGTGGCATTTTTTTTTTTGCACACCTTGAGTCAGTGTATACACCATCATTTCATGTGGCTTCACTTTGTATCGGCCTATAGGCTACAAGTAGTCCCCACATAGAGTTGTGTTTGCACCGTTTCACACTGTTACCATTGTTTGAATCAATTATTTGTATGTTTTTGAAGATTTTTTGTACAAATGTAAAAAAGAATTTGGGTTCTCCCGCCAACATCTGCATCTTGTAATGTGCCAAGCTCTAATTGAACATCTACCACAGGCATTGTCTACGGTCTTGACTGAAACCTTTTTCAACACAAAACCATTGTATTTTCAGTCTATGCAATGTTTGAGCCTGCTCCAGAAAACAGTCAAAGGGAAGGTCTAGGTCCCCTGATCACTCCAAACCAGAACTACATCTCGGATGCAGCAGTTCGACTGGGAGAGCCCAGGCTGGAGGGAGGGCCCTCGCGGGCAGCGCTCTCCCTCCCCTTCTGCCTGAATCTGTGGCTGGAACCGGAGCCCAGCAATGCCTCACACCCTGGATCCTCGTCTAAGGAGTGGGTGGTGGAGATGGGGGTGTACGCCAAGCTTCCCCTTCAAGAGGGATTGCTATTTGGACCCTTTGTTGGGGAACTGGTCCGAGGAGCTCTGCAAACCAACCTCGCCAATGCCTGGATTGTGAGTGGACCGCTCTTAAGGATAAAAGCTGGTAACTGCATGAACTATGTTACCCCATCGACCATGTGGTCTCTAAAGTATCTCTAATTCATATCAGATCAGTATATCTTTTGGGGAATGCATGTTTTTGGACGACTTGGTGAATGCAATCCAGTTTAGTCTGTGCTGTTTGAATTAATCTAACTAACCATATGTTTTGCTCATCCAGATTAGGGAGAATTCTGAATTCTACTACGTAGATGCTACAGATGAAAACAAATCGAATTGGATGAGGTGAGCAATTCAAATCAGCTTAAGTAACACTGCCCACCTGGTTCCTTTCCTTTCCATCTTCCAAAATGCAATCTATTATTGTTTCAGGTGTTACACTGTGTCAAGATGAACTATTAATGAATGAAACGCCTAACCCCCTGTCTAAAATGTAATCTAAAATTCACTAAGTCACTTTGGGAAAAAGCATCTACAAAATGACTAAATAAAACAAAAAATGTGTTAGGTATGTCTCCTATGCTGCTAATGAGGAGGATCAGAACCTGACTGTCCTACAGCTGAACCATCAGATTTACTATAAAACCTCAAAGCCAATCGCGGAGAGAGCCGAACTCAAGGTCCGGATCGGTGAAGACTACGCTGAAATACTATGCCTGGGTGAGTCCACAGAAGGGCGCTCTCGTTCAATGTATCTGTCCATAGGTATCGGGAGGACATAGCAGATACAAGCATCATTTTCTCACAACATTTTTATTTTTGTCTTTTAGATACCGGTGATACAAGGTGTGACTTTGGGGAAAAGGAGAGCATCCTGCGTCTCTACCTGGATGTCCAACTGGTTACTCTAGAAGAGCCCAGCTCGTCCTTGTGGTTCAACCACAGCCAATCACAGGATGCCATGCCCATCATCCACAAGGTGACAAGCACGTCGACCCCGGATTCAGCTGTCGACTCAGGTCCTGCCTCTGCCTCCTGCCAGGCTCCTCTTCATTTTCACGAGCAGTATAACTTTTTCCCAGGAACTGAAAACCTTCTGAGACACCCTACTGAAACACACAGCAGAGTTTGGTACTTCTATGGATTCAAGCCAGACCCCGCTGGCCAGCCCATGGACCTGAGTGCGGCGATGTGTAAGCTATGTGGTGACGAGGTGCCCTCTGCAGACACTGTGAACCATCTGATTAGTAAACACGGGATTAGTGCATATCGTTACACCAAGGGCTCGAGAATCCGGAGCTGTCTGACATTGGGTAATATATTTATCCTAATATTCTTGTCTTTGTTGCTATATATGAGGCCCATTTTTGTAATTGTAAAAATGTCCCTGTAAATAATGAATTAAGATGATTTATTTTGGTAATATTCGCTTGTTCATTTTGCATGTCGACTGCCCTCACTTGATCAATACATTTCCGACCAATAAAAGCAAGGTTTTTTGTTATTGATCAACAGGTAAAAAGACCAAGGCTCAGGCCCCCGTCCTCAGCAGCTCGCCTTCCTGGGCCTTTACGCCCCCCTTGCCCCCTCAGCGCTCCGACAGCTTGACCAATGCCATTGGCAACTTTCTGATAAGGGACCTCTACCAACCAGCCATGGTAGAAGGGCAAGGTTTCAGGCAACTGATACAGAGCTTCCTGCCCACCGACAAAGAGCTCCCCTCAGCCTGCATGCTGGTGGCCCTCCTGAAGGACCTCCACACAAAGAAGAAGAAGCAACTGCGTCAGCTGTTAAGATGTAAAACGGCAAGCCAAGACGAAGAGGAAAACGCTTTGGACTACACGCCACAATCAGAGACGAGTGAGGCAATGCGGCGTTGCCCGGACACGCCTCACTCGGTCACTCTGAGCGTCGATGTCTGGCTCCACGTGTGGCAGGGGGAAACGAGTAGGAGCGCCACTCTCTGGGCGCATTATGTCGACGCAAACTTTGATTCTCAGAACTGGGCGCTGACCACTCAAAGGCTGGTAGAAACTGAGACGGCAGATGTGGGAGCCCAAGTGAGAGCAATGGCCCTGGAGTGGGGAATCCCTCACTCCCACCTAGTCCTGCTAGGTGGGGACACGGGCGGGGACGTGGTTGAGAAGAGACGCACCGGGCGAAAAAAGCGCAACCAAAGTGGCGAGCTGGACGGAAGCGACCACACTCCACACATCCCCTGCTTTTTTGCCATTGTGCAAGGCTGTGTTGAGGAAGTGATGTCGTTTCCTGTCATCTCGGAAACCCTGAGAATCTTTCAAGATGTTCTCTCAGGACTGTTCACAGTTTGCCCCAAGGAAAACCCATTTCGGTCTCAAATCGAGCTACTGTTGCTTAAAATACCATTGGGGGAGCAGGCTCACTTACAGTCATGGGCCCACAGTCCGCTTAGCTGGAAAAGTCTCTTCACTGTGATTAACATTCTCACCAAACATCAAAAGTTGGTCAGTGACCTGATAAAGTTGGAAACGGGCACCATGGTAAAACACGAGGAGTCCGCGGAGATCGACTCTGACGTGGGCGGCGTAGTGGTTCCCGGCGAGCCCGAATGGAAGGTTCTGCAGGAGCTCTGTACGGTGCTGAAGCCCATGGATGTGGCTTGTCAGACCCTCGCCAAGGAGGCCTTCCCTCGACTCTCTCTGATCAAGCCCATCCTCATCGGCCTGCTCACGCGTCACCTCGTCTCCCAGCCCAACGATGTGTTGCCCCTCACCAAGGGGGTGAAGATGAGAATGAGGGAGAGGTTGGCAGGCTGCTACGAGAACCCCGTGGTAAACCGGATTCTATGCGTGGCGTGCTCTCTGGACCCCCAGTTCCGTCACCTGGGATTCATGGAGGCTAAGGTACGTTTAATATAATAGATTACCTGTTTTTGCTTGTTTGTGGGGTCACATTGAAATGGAGGGCGATTTAGTTTTTTGTATTCGTTAACCTGTGTTGTGCTTATTCTCAAGGAGCAAACCGCCACCCTCGCTTGGCTGAAAGAAGAGACGGTCAAGATGCTGAAGGAGGACCGGAGGGGCAGCATGGCCGGCGAGCGAGGTCGAATCAAGAGAAGCTCCTCCCTCTCGTCGGCTGACTCGTACGACAACCAGCTGCGGAGGAGCAAGCGTATCAAAAACGCCCCGCCCATCAGCTTCGAAGGGTGTGATGATGAGGAAGACGAGGACAGCGATGCGGAGGACGCGAGCGAGAAGGAGCCGGCGGAGGAGTGTCTGTCTGGAATGCAGTTCTTGCTCGGCGACCTGCTGGGCACCCCCACCGGCGAAACAGCCCCCCTGGCAGAGGAGGAGGCCGTGGATATAGAGCTGTCCCTTTTCATGGCTGACAAGAGGCCGTCCCATGGAGTGGAGCCGCTGGAGTGGTGGAAATCCAAAGCGGGGCAGTTCCCGCTGCTGGCTGCGGTCGCGAGGGCCTACCTGGCTGCGCCGGCAGTAGCGGGGAGCACTGCACAGGACTTCTCAACGGACGGAACCATCAACAAGAAGAGATGTAACATACCCCCGGAGAGCCTGGCTGAGATGCTGTTCCTGCATCATAACCATATGACCACACCTACTGAATGACAATTGTTTAATGTCCGAAAACTACACAAAGAACAACAATGATGTTGTAATGACCGCCTTTTGGAAATTATTTAGTTTTTTTATTCAACTGACTGTTAACTGTTACTAGGATTTACCACCATGATGTCAGAGATAGATATTTATATGCTCTAAAATGTTTTTGCTTTTTTGAGTTGAAATCTGATATATCTATATATATAGATATCTACATATAGATTTAAAAAAGCATATATATAAATCTTTAGTTTCACCTTACTGCCATTTATGTTTAGTCAGGGGTCTGATATGCGTACAATGGTAAATATATGCACAGAGGACAATGATAAATGACACCATTGGTATTTTGACTATTAGCATTGGGTATTTTAATTTGTCTAACATTTGAAATTATTTTTAATGCTTTTATGTTATGGCTAACTTTTTACCCTGGTTAATTAACCTGATTCTAATGAACCTTGCTTTGACGTGTATGCTAATCACCTTTTAATTTGAACATTCCTACACCTTATCATTGAGACTACTGGCCTCTGTGCATATATGCATTGGAAAGAAGTAAGGATGATAAAATTGTGTTCATAAGTTCTGGATGCAAGTCAGTGTAATGATGTTCAAAGAGAATGTGAGTGACTTTGTAGCAGATTCTTGTATTACTGTAATGCTAAGCGCTGCATTGTTATTGGTCATTATGTCGTTGACACCTTCTTAAAGGAATGAGTATTCCTTTCTTTCCTCAATCAGTCCAGTGGCCGATTTGACCGACTTCAAGGCGAAATCAGTCAACGCATTTTAGATTTACTCGCTCTGCCACTGACGTGAGGTCAAAATTCACCATTTCAGCTTTTCCAAAGTAAAGAAAAAGTTATTTCGTTTGCTCACCTATTGGTGAAAACTACGAGCGACGTTTGGAGTTGGTTTATCTTTCGTCCTCATGCAATGTCACATTTGCGCAGTGCACGGGAGCAAATTGCAAACAATGTAATTCTTAAATCAAAAAAAAAATTTGAATTTAGGCCTCCCCTCTTTTCTGACGCCACTAATCAATCATCTGCTTCCATTGGTTTTTGGCTAACATGGTGGAATCGAGCACTGGGCTGGTTGAGTAAAAAATTGTAAGGTGCTTCTTGATTGTGAGAAAGAATGTAATTACCAAGTTGGTATTTGTTTAACACTGGTGTTTGCAAGTTGACGTTTATATTTTTTAAGACAATGTATTACCTCGTATTTTTTTTTTTACCCACAATCAGTCTATTAACATGTAGGCTACTAGGGAGATGAGAACATTTAGGTGATTATAAGAATATATTTTGACCATGAAAAAAAACGTACAAAAAACATACAAATGATGTATACTCAAAATACAAATAAACAAACTATACACATTTTTTCATGTGTTTTCAGTCTTTGTAAGTCTAATGCATTGCGGTATAATAAATGTAGGTATTTCCACCTCATTGGTTTTGCTTGTTCCAGCCTTATAGAAATATTTGTTTTATTTTTGATATACATATTTTAGGTCAAACCAGGACCATGGCCCCTATGGTTTAGTCTTGACCCAGATTTGCTTCCTGTTTTTTTCTGTCTTTCTTGACCAAGTCGTCTGCAGTGAATGAAGACGTTCAGAGGATGGATGAACACCAGCAGTATGAGGAAAGTCAAGGCAACATCCACCTGAAACAAAATCAACAAAATTCACTCAATAAGGCCTCCACAATTCAGTCGCCATACGAGTAGTGAACAGTACAAACTTGTGCTTTTGCATTGACACTACAATGTTCTTGCAGACATTTTTTTTTAGGAAATTCACTCAAAACTGCACTGTCTTGTGTCACCAAGCTTGATTTTACACCGTAAAACGTTCAGGGTTTCTTTCACCAAAGTGAAGTAGGGGTACTGGAGGAGGTTGAAGAGCGCGGACAGACTCAACACCGTCCCGTACTGCTTAACCAAGTGACATGCTGGAAACAGAGCGAAGGGATGTTTTTTGGTTGTTTAGTTTTAAGAGAATGCACAATAAAATCGTCACTCCATCACCTTTAATTCATCTGAATGTACTGCTGCTGTGTATATGTAAGAGCCAAAGAGCTTTGTGCTGTATGCAGTTGTTTGTAGAACACTAGTGTGTCCAGTAGGTGGCACTGTGGTGCTTTGGGTTGGGCTCAATAAAGGTGGGAACCTTTAACTCAGCTGACAGGCGTTGCTTGACGGAGCACATATGGTTTCTTGACCGCTTCACTACACCATGCCGGCAAGCGATACTTTGTATAGTAGATAACATATATTGGACTGTATGGATTCTTGTACCAACCGAAGGAAGAGCCAATGGGAGCAATACACCTTAAACCAACACCAATTAAAGGTACTATATGGAAGAATCAGTGCATTGTGAGCTCCGTGGGTTGAGACAACAATCATAAACTAATATTAATTCTAATCATAAATATAGCTGCAGGCAGCAATGCGGGGTCCTACTAACATGGCCAAGCTTGGTCAATAGCAGGCGAAGGACAAAGTAGTCCAAGCAGTATAGGTTGCAGGATATAGGAGTTGGCCATGCTGCCCAAGGTGTGGTATGAGGATATGATAATGTCTATTAATTGACAAACATTGTTTTAAAGTGCTCCTATTGATAAATGTGATCTAACAGAGGTAAATGGCAAATGTTAACCATATATGCTGTCTATATTGCTTGTAATTGAGATAAAGTAAACATCTGTTAAGTAATTTTTACATAAATTGTTATGGCTTCATTGATTTAAAATCTCAATAATGCAGTGGGTCCACCAGACCCGCGAACATTGGATGAGAAACAAGAACATGACCTGAACACAAGGCTTAATGTGCAATGTCTATGTCAATAGATAAGAAGTCTTAATCTGTAATGCTGTCATGGCTTTCATGGCTGTCAACGGAACCGCCCATACCTACCTCCAAACATTAGTCCGACCCTACGCCCCAGCCCGAGCACTCCGCTCGGCAACTTCTGCCAAACGACTGGTACCGCCTTCACTAAAAACAGCCAAACATCGCTCTTCCAAGTCCCAACTCTTCACGGTTCTGGCTCCTCAGTGGTGGAATGAGCTCCCGGCTCATGTCAGGACGGCCGAGTCGCTCGCCAGCTTCCGCAAGAGACTCAAGACCCACCTGTTCAGAGTTCACCTGGACTCTACATAACCCCCCTCCTTAACAAGAGACTCAAGACCCACCTGTTCAGAGTTCACCTGGACTCTACATAACCCCCCTCCTTAACAAGAGACTCAAGACCCACCTGTTCAGAGTTCACCTGGACTCTACATAACCCCCCCCCCCTCCTTAACAAGAGACTCAAGACCCACCTGTTCAGAGTTCACCTGGACTCTACATAACCCTCCTCCTTAACAAGAGACTCAAGACCCACCTGTTCAGAGTTCACCTGGACTCTACATAACCCCCTCCTTAACAAGAGACTCAAGACCCACCTGTTCAGAGTTCACCTGGACTCTACATAACCCCCCCCCAGCACTAACCTGCATGTTTGCACGTCTTGACACTTATTAATGGCACTTAGCATTGTTGTTCGTTCTCAGATGTTGTATCATGCTTAGAATTACACGCCTGCCCAGCTACTTATGCAGGCAACTTGGCAATTATGAAACTCGTTCTATTCATCTCGTAAATAGGAATGCTGGAAAACAACATGATATATTGCTGCCTCTCCTTCAACAAATGTACTCTTTGTAAGTCGCTTTGGATAAAAGCGTCTGCCAAATGCCCTAAATGTAAATGTAAATGTAATGCTAATGCTTTGCCGTGGATTTGAGTTGGGCTGACTGAAGCTGTTGGCAGAGGTCTAATGGTTGGTCCAGATGAGGTCACGGCTGATTGTGTCATCGAATGCCTCCCAGCGAATGAAATTTGGAGTCAAAGTGAAGCTAACTCGCCCACGCTGGGTTCAATCTCATGTCCTTTAACTTACAAGGACCCACATACCGAAAGAAGCATGTTTCTAAGGTCAACGGTTCCATGATTCCAGACCTGATTTAATGACAGCGCCATCTACCATGTATCACAGTCATCTTTTTACCTAGCACATTGTCCTTCACACACTTCTTAGATATGATCTCGGAGAATCTACATACCCGTTCATGAGACGATTCAACTTACGGTTCGTGAGAAATATGACTTTGAAATATGAATGACCATTAGCATAAAGCGCTAATTTATAACGCCACATAGCACACAATAATTTTACGAAACGACTTGCCCTTATCCCCCTTGATGGAGAATATTCCCAAGAGTACACATGTGCACCGCTGCCTGAATCTGAATAAAGCGTCCATGAGGTAGATGATTTTTAAAGCATTTAGCATAGTTTACCACCAAAATGGTCCAAATTTCAAATGCCTGTAGTTTCCATGTTTTCTTGAGATATCAACACCTATGGAGCCGACATGGTACAATTTGGTGGTGTCCTCCTTAATGTCCAGTCCGCTTCAAGTCCCTAGCTTATTGTGGCAACAAGTTATTAAAACACTTCAAACATTGTGCATATTTTTTTTCCTATTGATATGCCATTCTTCCCGCCATTTTGGAATATATCTCTTAGCTTTAACACACTATGAGGAGGACCTGCATCCTTCATGTACATAGAGCCATTTCAGACCTATCGGACCTACGCTAGATTTAAGTTACTTTTTATAACTTTAGCAATTTTTCCACCTGCAGAAAAATCCATCATGCGGACTTTTATGGGTTCTTGAGGCAAATTTGTTCCCCATGAGGAAATATACAAGGATACCTGGTTTCATAAAGTTTCATCAAAACGGGGTGGAAATGGCAGCATTTAGAAATTTCCGTTTTGAATCGGTTACTGTAGCGCCACCTATGGACGAATCATAGTCATTCTTTCTGGCATAGTTACATATGGTCTGTAGTTTGGACATGGTCATTTATAGCATTTTTGGTACAGGACTTTTTGAGCTATTTGACCAAACCAAGGAAAAGAATAGTACAAGAAAATAATAATAATGCCACCAATTACAATAGGGTTCCTACTACGTAATCAGCCCCAAAAGCTGTTCTACAACAGAGAGAGTCGGGGGAAGCTCTCGTTTTAACTTCAACCACAACCTGCCCACAAACTGGTGATTTAAATTGATCTGTGCTGTAAAATCCTCCATGTAGTCGTTGAACGGATTCATTATTCTTTCATACAGCACCTTTAATACCAGCGTGGATTCTATTCATTCACACACATCGTAATGTGTGTGTGTGTGTCTCCATTTGAGGAACACTGATATAGCCTTTAGCTTAGCTGGTACGGTGGTTAGGGTCTTTGACTCCCAGCTCTAAAGGGTAGTATTCCTATAATTTCTACAGTCTATCTGTGGGCATCCTTGAGCAAAACACCTTCTTATTAATGTCTAAATAATAATTCCACACACACGCACACACACACATACACACACACACACACACACACCACACACCACACACACACACACACCACCAGGCCCGGGGTTTGCCTTTGTGTCTGTCCAGGATGAGGCCATTCCAGGGGGCACACGTTGGTGAATTGGCTCACTGGGACGACCAGCGCAACAGATCCAGGCAAAGCAAGACACACAAGGAAATATTTAGATTGTGGAAGTGGGCATAGAAAATATAGATGGTAAAAATGGGCCTTACATGTGCTAATATAGATGGTGGTTTGTAACAGCCTTAAAGTCGATGAAATAGAGGGTTTAAAGGTGCCGTCGGTGAGATTTAAGAGCCATCATTTGAGTGACATTTGTTCGAAATGCTGTAGCCAATCGTCAGCTAGTTAGTGAGTGAAATGTTCTGTGAGAATATCTGTTACCTAGTTGACTATGCCTGCCTCTGTATGAGACTATTTAGGTTCAGTGCGCTCCCAGCTCATTTTTGACCAATCAGGGCATCTCTTCCCTGATTGGTTCTGTGAATCCATCTTGTCGGCCAATCACATCCCTGAGAGGTGGTGAGAGTCTCTCTCTCTCTCTGACAGCATCTTTAATGAAGAAGGTCACCATGGCGTCCTTGTGTCACCTAGGGCGAGGTTGTTGTTGGAGAGGCGGACCAGTATGGGGTTGAGGGTGCCTATGAAGAGGTAGTATCTGAGCTGCATGAGGGACAGCCACAGCAGGTGCCAGAAGAAGACCCAGGACAGCACGCAGCTCCAGAAACTAGGCACTGTGGAGGAGCATACAGTTCACAGTTTAAGGTAGACTGACGGTGGAGTCCAGACCCAGGGTTGGGGTTCCCAAATGGTTTCTGTTCAATGCCTTGACCCACCACCTAATATCTACACGATCATCACCATGTCAGAAACAGACAATTTAACATTTATCTATGATTGTCTGTGTATTCCTCATTTAGTGTTCTACCCCACCCCTATCTTCAAAATACACAAATCAAATAAAACATATTTTTATCAAATAGAAATATTGTTTGTGGCCATCCCTTGACACACTTACGCATCCCGACCCATCATTTGAAAAGTCAGTGGAATCTGGATACTAACTATTATGCTTATTCCAACGTGGCATGTTGTTTTTCATAAGTGAAGGGCTGCATGTTTGTTACCTAATCTTTTAATTTCTTTAAGGGACTTAAACACTGATAAAGCAAAGTTTGAGAACCTCTGAGTGCAATATCCCCAGTTGCGGTCTCGGGGGTTTGTATTTAAAACATCATGATACCTGCATGGGCTCTACCGTTTTCATGCGCTGCTCACCTGTAGCTGTAGTCAGTGGGAGGACTGAAGGGAATGTGGGTTCTGGGCATCAACAGGAAGGTCCTGAGGAGATGTATGATGCTGCAGGAGGCTGACCAGGAAGGAGGTTTGGATGGAGATGTCATTTTCATACAGGACCTGGAAGAGCGATGCTACGAACCGTTGTTACCCTTACAAAGAAACACATTCACTTTGTCTGGGTCACTCTGATTCAGGCATGGAATTAACTCATACGTGTTATACAATGTAAACGTATGACATAACAGATATAGCAGAAATGGCAATAATGAGCAACAACAAAAGAGCTTTAAAATGGATGTGGAAATGAAGAATGTTATTTCATTAATTTCTGATATTCATACTCAAGATATACAACATATACAATCTAGTTATAAATCGATGGGCCGATTTAGAATGTACTTTCTAGATATGTAGCAGTTCTTGGCAGCATTACCGCATATGAATGTGTCACTGATTGACCACCAAGTTTGTGTTGTTTGACAAGCTAAAATGCTCAGTAATACTTGTATGGCCGTGTATCTTAAGAAAGAAAAAAAACGAAAACCTTGACGATGACGAAGACTGAGGAGGAGGAGTCGAAGGCCCCATTGTAGATCGTGACGATTGTGGAGCGATGGGCAGAGAATAGGTTGCCGATCTTCACCAAAAGCATACAGTCGTACCATCAGTTCAGAGAGGCACAGTCTTAACTTGCCAGAGAGTATAGCCAACGCATTTGCTCTCAGTAAAAACAATGCTGGTGTTGATGTACGCTTAAGTGTCTGAATGCAATGTGTGGTCACCTGCATGTTAGTTAGAAGGAGCATAACCCCTCCAACACCAAGGCAGGCCAAGGCCGGAAAGAGCAGGACAGAGTTCGCTGCATGGTAGAGGAGCAGAAAACACACGTATAGGTAAACACAGGACACAGCGTACCACACAAAACCTTACTCGGTGTAGTGGCCTCAGTCACTCAGAGGTCATTACCTTATTGAAATTAAATGAAAAATCAATCAATAATAAAAATACATTTAAGGATTTACACATTTCGGCTGCTTGTCTCTCAGCCTTAGAGATAGGGTGAGGAGCTCAGACATCCGGAGGGAGCTCGGAGTAGAGCTACTGCTCCTCGGTGTCGAAAGGAGTCAGCTGAGGTTTGTTAGTCTGTTTACTACATTTTGCATCTGTGGTGGAAATCTGTTAACTAATAAAAACAACTGTCACCAGTGGATTTTAGACCAGTATTGTCTACTATACTGGTCTAAAATCCACTGGTGACAGAGTTGTTAACAGATTTCCACCACAGCAGTGTCTTGCTCAGGGATAACTACACGTAGACTGTGGTCATTGGGGTTCTGAACACCTAAACTGCCAGACTACCCTGATCCTCTAATACACGTCTAATATCTGTTCATTTATGTTCATTTATGTTCAATTGTGTTCTGCTGAAATTAGTACATTTGACAGGATTTGAACATGCAGTTGTTTTTAACTAGGGATGCACCGATACCACTTTTTTTCAGACCGAGTACAAGTACAAGTACTTACATTTGGGTACTTGCCGATACCGAATACCTATAAGGCGCACTTAAAATCCTGTAATTTTCTCAAAAATCGACAGTGCGCCTTATAATCCGGTGCGCCTTATGTATTAACCTCGAACCGATGTTATGTGGTACACGGCGCTCAGAAATCTGTCAAGCAGCGCCGCTTAATGGATTGTCGGCGCATTACGGCTACCGCGGAGTAATACTTGATGGATTGTCGGCGCATTACGGCTACCGCGGAGTAATACTTGATGGATTGTCGGCGCATTACGGCTACCGCGGCGTAATACTAGCCTTGCGGAGTAATACGTACTGTGCTTCAACATACCGGTAATATTATGGTGTGTGTGTACAAGGACTGAAGATGAAGAATTTGATGGATTTGTGGATGAGGAATGAACTGAAAAAGTGAGTGTATTGTTTTGTATTTTATGTGTTACAACTGAACAATGTTGAGTTATTGTGTGAGTTGAAAAAAGT
>PIJE02000486.1:310107-324781 GCA_002895965.2 Coryphaenoides rupestris
TCCTCGCCGTCGTCCCGGGGGTCCTCAGGACACGGAGGTTCCTCCTCTCCACTCGATTGGCGAGGAGGTGTTGAGGCCCGAAGGGATGATCAGTCAACCAGATGGTGTCCTGAGGCCCGCACGGTCCGACGAGAGGATCCCACTTCTGACACCAAGTTTGTGGTGGAAATCTGTTAACTAATTAAAACAACTCTGTCACCAGTGGATTTTAGACCAGTATAGTAGACAAACATTTATTAAATATCCAATACATATAATCAGCGCTGATGGGTTATTCTCAGTCAGACACACTAACAGTGGGGTCTGAGAGCGAAGTAGCCAAAGAGACAAAGGACTTCATACGCTTTATAGGCATTTTCCCGCCCAGACATGGCAGGCTGCAATACCTAATCTACAAGGCCAAATGGACAAGCTCTCTCTCTCTCTCTCTCTCTCTCTCTCTCTCTCTCTCTCTCTCTCTCTCTCTCTCTCTCTCTCTCTCTCTCTCTCTCTCGGACCGTTCCCACAACATCAACCACGTGTCATCTTAGACAAAGGGGGCATAGAGGCTCCAGAGTCTTCCTCGTTAGTGACGACACGGTGACATCCAACTCTTTTGCATGAAAACAACCCTCGCTACAGATGGCACAACACTTTGGAACGTAATTTTCCATTACATTTCCTCCCTTTTGATAAAAATCAAACATTATTATCATTTCAACAACAAAATTACTAAGCATAAGAATATATATATAAGGCACATTGTTATATGAGGTTATATATCTCGCTTCATCAATTTTCTGCGAAATTTCGAGCATATTAATTCATTTCAGATATACCTTCATAACTTGTTCATTGTTATAGTTTTTGCATGTGAAAAGTTGTGCTCATGGACCTACAGCCCTTATGTAGATACAAGTGTTATTACCATTACTTCCCATTATATGGTCTCTAAACTAAGCGTGGTCTTATGTCTATTGACTAGATTGCGCAGGGGGTTCCTTAATGAACGTACATGCCGTACTAATATTGATGTGTTAGTTGCATTGGGATAATTTAAGTTCTTCATCTTCTGACCCTCTTCCCATATCAATGGGACCACGAACACCAGTGAGATTATGATTAACACACACATGGTGCCACGCAGCCCACAGAGGCCTGGCTGGCAGAACGGATGCCACGGGCGTCTTCCTCTTTCATCCATCGTGGTGGGCAGGCGTTCGCGCAGATCTTCTTATAAGGTGTGTTCTTTGGCCGTGTGTATATGTTTTATGGTCTGATCTGGAGCAGCGTTCGGCATACACTCCGTGACCAGTGTGGTCGTATGAGGTGTGTCCGTCAGCTTCTAGGTGTATGTGCGGTTATGTATAGACCTTCTACGGCAGCGCTAGGCTTGCACCGTGTGGTCGCATCGGGAATCAGGTGTGTGTACAGCTCAGGTTGCGTCATTCTTGGTCATCTGCTTCTCTTCCTGGTCGTTGGGTGATGGTCTGTCATCACCCTTGGTCACAGGCAGTGCTGGTGCTTGCTTGCAGTGCTGGGCGTGCACCCACATCACCCTCTCTCCGACCTTGATGGTGGATTGGGTTGGTAGCAGAATCTGGTACGGGCCGGTCCGCCTGGGTTGTTTCCACGGTCTTTGATGACCACCCAGTCTCCTGGTTGGAGGTCGTGCAGGGGACCAGAGGCCGGCACCTGGAGTGCGTCTTTCACCTGTTGGTGCTGTCCGGATTCCTCTCCCTATGTTGTCAATGGCACAGCTAATACATGATTATTTTCTTTTTTTAAGTAAAAAATCTTTAGAGTAAACCACTGTTGATTGAGAGATGCTAGCATTCCCCTTTTGACACATGGTCCAACCCATGTGTCAATTTAGCATAATGATGGAACAACCACTTGGGGAGGCACGGCTTATTATCCGGCCCCTTCCACACCCCCTTCCTTTTGATACAACCACACTTTCTCCACTGCTCAACTTCACCGGGTAGGGTCCTGGCATGTAAACATTACAGTTCCTGTAATGGGGCTGTCGGGGAAGGAAGTGGTGAGGAGTCATACATGTAAGAGGAATGGTTAACAGGGTTACGCGCAGCCGCCTTGGCGGCCTCATCAGTCTGGGCGTTTCCCTAGAGACAAAATCGTCATTGGATGTATGAGCTTCACATTTACATATAGACAACACAAGTTTTGGGAGCAACACAGTGTCCATGAACAGTTCCATTTCCACATTCTCGAGTGGTATCTCCTTTCGGTCAACTCTGGGGGAACAAACAGCGTTAACAACAGCCACAGTTATGTTCATCTCCATCTCCTGGAAGAGGTAAAAGGGTGGCTGGGTTAAGGACGTTGCAGCATTTCACAGTTATGTTCAGCATATCAAGCAAGCAGGTGTTATAGGTTCTCAACCTTCATATAACGTGTGTCATCTGGGCACGTTCTCGCCTTTGCGATGTCTAATAATTCCTGATTGATAGAGGACCGCTGTTGGGGTCAAGTCCCACTGATATATGTACAAGGGAATTTTTGGGCTACATTTTATCAAGGCAAAATTAATTTCGGAGCGTCGCCTGACCTGTATTCCTTCCGGCGTAGAGATCAGACAGATATCCATTTTACATTAGATCTCTTCCTAACAGGACGACGGGACAATAGGGTGAATACAGGAATGAATGTCTCACTGCTCTGTTTTCCTCATCTCTACACACTAGGGGCACCGTATCATTTTCCCTAACTGTGATTCCTGCAGCTGTCAGGGAGCGGACCCATCTACCACTAAGTTTTGGCTCTACAAGGGCTTTTGTTGTTATCACAGATTCGCTCGCTCCCGAGTCTATAGTCTAAATTCTAATTGTTCTCCCCCTATTTTCCAACCTTATCAGGGGTAATTATATATATATATATATAATTCTTCTTTTTTTTTTCAGACTTCGGTCTCAGATTTTGCATACATGCCTTGGGGTGGTGTCTCTAGGTGTGTGTGTGTGGTGCGATACTTTCTCCAAGGCCAAATGGACAAGCTCTCTCTCTCTCTCTCTCTCTCTCTCTCTCTCTCTCTCTCTCTCTCTCTCTCTCTCTCTCGGACCGTTCCCACAACATCAATCCAGAGTCTTCCTCGTTAGTGACGGCACGGTGACATCCAACTCTTTTGCATGAAAACAACCCTCGCTACAGATGGCACAACACTTTGGTACGGAATTTTCCATTACAGTCAACCTACCTGCATTTGTGTACATTTGGTGGATGAAACTATGCATGTCACTCACCTGTAACGATTGTATTGTTGATGCCAGTGACGTTGACACACATTTGACTGAAGTACCCATCTTGTTTCAGTACAAACACTGAAGAGGCATAGCCAAACAGCAAGCCAGCAAACCCCAGGCACTCCACTATACCCGTGGTCAGAGTCAACCCGTGGGGAATCGTGGTTCCTCCATTGCATCCCTGCATGTTTCACTCAACGTTGCCAGATTAGTCCAAAAGAAACCCAGAAAAATGGTGCGCTAATCTGTCAGCTTTTTATAGGACTCGGCAGACATCGCTCGCCTCAAGAGACTATGCTACAATGGCCGCCGGTGTGGCTGACTTAACCTGTGGTGCACTGATTACCCAATGCACCACAGGCTTGCACCCCCCACCACCCCCCCAAACTCTAACTGGGCCAGGTGAGGCCAATTAAGCCAGCCGGCCACCAAACACAAACACTCCCACAGTCCACTTTAGTAGTAGCAGCGTAGTGTAGGCCTACTTTTAAGCCTAAGCAAATGTTAGGCCTCTTCTATAACATTAAATTTTGCACAGTTTACCTTTCTTTTCAGCTTACTTAGTTTAATTTTCCCGGATGGGCCAGTGTGGACAGCATGGATGCTGTAAGGACACACACTGTCCTTCCTTTTTCTTAAAGACAAATAAAAGAGGAACTACCAGAAGCAAGTTGGAACAAGCAAAATAATGTTTATTAACATGAAACACTTTTATTAGAGAACTACAACCAATAACAATAAAAGATTTGCTCAGTCTCTCTATGTCTGAAACTACTGAGTTTTACACATCCCGTGTTTTAAATCGTTTTGTTCTGCCTAAATGAATCCTTCTTTACGTAATACATTTTACATCATTCTTAACATAGTGTTCCCTCCAATTTGTCATTGCTTAGGAGCAATGGTGGAAAGTTAGTACATTTACTCAAGTACTGTACTGAAGCACAATCTTGAGGTACTTTATTTTCATATTTCTATTTTCTGCTACTTTATAATGTATTTATACTCCACTACATCTCAGAGCCAAATATTGTACTTTTTCCTCCACTATATTTATCTGACAGCTTTAGTTACTAGCTACTTTGCAGTACATTTTACTTGAGTAACCTTTTCATTGCAGGACGTATTTCTTCAGTGTGGTATTACTACTTTTACTTTGGTAAAACATCTGAGTACTTCTTCCACCACTGCTTACATTTACATTACATTTAGGGCATTTGGCAGACGCTTTTATCCAAAGCGACTTACAAAGAGTACATTTGTTGAAGGAGAGGCAGCAATATATCACTGTGGTACCTGAAGATAAGAATAGAGCTGTTTGAGCATTCCTATTTACGAGACGAATAGAACGAGTTTCATAATTGCCATGTTGCCTGCATAAGTAGCTGGGCAGGCGTGCAATTCTAAGCATGATACAACATCTGAGAACGAACAACAATGCTAAGTGTCATTAATAAGTGTTAAGATATATAAACATGCAGGTTAGTGCTAGGGGGGGGTTATGTAGAGTCCAGGTGAACTCTGAACTTACGAGGCCTGTGAGGCATCATCAAAAGTCAAAATGGTGGACCTCCATCTTCATCGTCATTTTCTTTTTCTCCTTCTTCTTCACGTATTACCTCACACACCGCTTCCCGGACATTCCTCTACTGTCCCGATAGCCTCTTTGTCGTTTAGTGTGTGTGTCTGTCTTAGTCACGTACTTCCTTTTGTTCGAGTGTGTGCCGGCCGAGCCTCCGTCTGCAGTACAGGTGGATGTGTAGGGGGTGGACGAAGGTGAGCAGAGACATGGTGGTCATGCCCACGTAGGCCTGGGGACACGACAAGAGGAGACTATTAAAAGCTATTTAGTGGACATGTGTATCCTCCTTTTAGCATAAATCCACTTTGTAAAGGTTTACATATGCTCACAAAGCAACTAGAGATGATCACCACCGGAAGGCAGTGTTTTGAAGTTACTGTACCTGCATTTCTCAATTCACAAATGTACAGAAATTCTAGATCTAGATACAAAGGTCAGAGTAAATCCAGTTCAGTTAACGACATGTATACATGTATACTCTCAACCTAACCTGCAAAATGACAAAATGGCTGATCACTAAGTGTAGGCTTGAATTGCCTAATGCATGGGTGTGAATTCTATTGATTGAGATGTTCAGAGTTTGATGGCTATGTATGGCTTTGAAATCCTGCTTGTGAATACATGCCATGGATCTCATGACAAGAAAAAAAGATAACTTCCTATTTGCCACACAGACAGGAAGTGGAGATGTCCAGCTGTCACATGCTATATCATTTCCATGATTCACTGTAATACTCACATAGAAAGGGTCTCCTTGGAGCGCCTGATTTATGAATCGCACCACCGGGATTTGAAGCAGGAGCATTATGGCCGATAAGGACATTACCAAGCCCGACAGCTTCCCATAGTGACACGCCGGGAAGCTGCGACACAAGAAGTGATGGGAGGAGGGAATGGACGGGGATGATGTCATGTGATATAAAACCTACAATAAATGACTTCCACCTCCACCATTCTCTTTCACTCTGCAACCTCTATATTTGTTTTAGTTTCTGTATCTGTGTATGTTTATGTTATATGTTTATCTGTTTATTGTGAAGCGTCTTTGAGTACCTTGAAAAGCGCTATATAAGTCCTATGCATTATTATTATTATTATTATTAAAACTAAATGGAGATATAACTTGACCTATATCTCATGATATCTGAACATTTGGGTCATATCGCCCAGCCCTCATGTCAAATACACACACACGCACACGCACACGCACAGACACACACACAAAGAAGAGAAGAGAAGGCCGTACGCATGGCTGATGTAGGACTGGTGCACTCCGTACAGGGAGACGCTGTTGGACACCTGCAGGACGAAGGTGACGTACTGCAGGGGGAGGATCGGCACAGTGAGGCAGGCACAGAAGAACAGGCCCTGCAGAGAGGTGAGGCCCAGGGACAGCGAGAAGGTGCTCAGCCTGGTTGCCTGCGTGCTCTCCCTGAGGACAATGCAGGAGGGGAAAAAAAATGCAATCGCCGATTGTAAGTTTTGTGCCGCATTTTGGATTTTCTGCAGTGGTGGTGAACGCCGCCGCTGGGCTGAGAGCAGAGTGGCTGTGCAGACGGTTATGAATAAATAGGCACATTCATTGGAACATAAAAAAACTAAACAAAGAGAAATGTTCCAGTGTGGCAGCTCCCTCTGTACACCCAAGTTTCTTGGATGTCCCGTTATGATCATGCAGTCAATTGAGTTGGCAGCCAAATCACTTGGTGCCAAGTGTCACACACACACACACACACCTTGTTCTCGATGTCGGTGGCTTGTGTCTGTCCAGTATGAGGCCATTGCACGGTGCGCACAGTACTGCACATAACTGGATGTAGGCCAACACATTGGTGTACCAACTCACTTGTGAGGGGGAGAAAAAGCACACACACACACACACACACACACACACACACACACACACACAGACATATAATGCTATGGATACAGTAGGGTACATGTTGCACTTGTTGAACAACACAATGTTAAATAAAGGCCAATATTAGTCAGTGATGCAGAAGTAAATCATTTGAGAAGATCGTGTTGTTTGCGCAGTATAGAGGCATCTTTTTTTTTTTATCCAAAAGCCATGTCCAATTACATATTCTTTTAATACCTTTTTCCAGCTTGTATATAAAGACAACATTTTGCACATATCTAATATTGTGATTGCAGCTCGTCCTCTTATAACGGACCACTCAATTGTTGTTAATGCTTTTATTCTTACTGTGTTTAAGTATGTTTCCCCATTTTCTCCGTTCTAGAAGTCCGGTAGCATTCGCTGCTTACCTAGGTCTACATTCATTGCGGTCAGCCGGTAGAGTGTGGGGTTGCAAGTCGCCAGGAACAGGGAATTGACAAAACTGCAGGATGGCGGTTCCACAGCAGATGCCAGAGGAAAGAACAAGGACAGCACACAACTCCGGAAGCTAGGCACTGGACAAGAGCGGGGTCAAGACCGTTACAATATGTTACTAAGCCTCAATCGGATGCTAGAGGAGAGATGAAATAAAACAGACAATGTACAATACCTTCCTCTGTCACCTCTTTATCGGTTTCATATTTCAACTTCTTTTTGCATTCTTCCTCATTCCCCCCTTCTTTCACCTCTCTTCGGTTTCCGTATCCTTGGAAAGGACAGTTCAGCCTGGCACGCAAAGTGGATGGGTCAGAGACAAACATGCTTTCATCACAAAGGGATACTGGTTCGACTGTGGCTGACAGTGGATGGTTTGGTGTGATGGGGTTGTGTGTGGTTTGGTGTGATGGGTTATGTTGTGATGAGGTTGTATGTGGTTTGGTGTGATGGGGTTGTGGATGGTTTGGTGTGATGGGGTTGTGGATGGTTTGGTGTGATGGCAGTAAGTGAAGTGGTTGTGGATGGTTTGGTGTGATGGGGTTGTGGATGGTTTGGTATGATGGCAGTAAGTGAAGTGGTTGTGGATGGTTTGGTGTGATGGGGTTGTGATGGTTTGGTATGATGGCAGTAAGTGAAGTGGTTGTGGATGGTTTGGTGTGACCGCGGTTTCTGACCCGTATGTGTAGTCAGCTGGTAGTGGGTAGGGGATATGTCCTCTGGGCATCAGGAAGAAAATACTCAAAAGATGCCAGATGCACCCGCAGGAAAAGTACCAGGAATGTTGTTCTGAGGGAGACTCCGTGCTCGTGCAACACCGTAGACAGCAGATACTAAAGTTAAATTGCACAAAACTAGTCAACCTCCATATATCCCCTATGGCTCTTGGTATGGCAACCTAGTCGTAACACAATCATTGAGCTGGTGTGTTCAGCTCAATGATTGATTGATCAATGATCAAGTAGGGCTATGAGTAACTTTACTCATTACCTTGTATGAGTATTTGTACCAAAAGTACAAAGTAAAAGAAGTACAAAGAAGGTAATGAATTAATCATAAGCATTGCACATAACTCACATCACTTGAAATGTTTGATCTGTGAGCCCTGTTTCATATAGGGTTTAACACCAAGGTTGTGTGTAATGTGTATATTCACATGACAAACCACACAGCTGTGTACATACAAGTGGTTCAAGTGGCTCAGCCTGCATGCTTCACCTTAACAATCAGGAGGACCCCCGCGGAGCTGTTCGGTGAAGCCCGAGTTCAGGGTTGATCACAGTGGAACGCGTGGCTCTCAAACAGGTTCCCCACCTTCCAGTCAAAAACAAACAAGGCTGGATGAGACGACAAGTGAGACACACACACACACACACACGCACATGCACACACACAATTAAACTAGTTCATACCTGAGCAGTGGGTGATGCAGAAAAAGCAATTCCGCTGATCATCAAACAACACAAGGCAGGAAACAACACAACAGAATCCTCTAGGGATACAGACACAATGAAACCATACTTTTAGAGCGCAGTTATTGTGTCTGGAACTTAATTAACTTAATGGAGGGTTAAAAG
Organism: Coryphaenoides rupestris; assembly: GCA_002895965.2. Lineage (NCBI taxonomy): Eukaryota > Metazoa > Chordata > Actinopteri > Gadiformes > Macrouridae > Coryphaenoides > Coryphaenoides rupestris. The sequence goes on from PIJE02000486.1 coordinate 318,844, forward strand.
AGCACAGGATATTGAAGTTAAGTTACCTGGTGTTGACAAGGGCCAATTAAAATCGTGCCGCTAGGTGTATAGAGTTCTAAGGATAAACATACAAATATCATAAATGTCATTACATTAAATCACGAGTGGACTGATTATTTGCCCATACAGGGGTGTGTGTATACATTAAAGCTTCCATCAAGTGAGGCAGCTCTAAGCATACTAAAGCCAGCGTTCTTACGTAGTGATCAGCCTGGTGACTGTGGTCCCGAAGCGGTCAAAGACATAGCCGAAGGGGAAGCGTAGAATATTGGTGGTGAAAGCAGCAATGGACAGAACCATTGATAATTGCTGATCTTGACCTCTACAATCTGGACAAGGGAGAGAGAGAGAGACAGAGAGGGACAGAGAGAGAGGCAAGGAACCGTTGTTGGTGAAGCAAGGCCTGATGGGACTTACGTCACAGCGTTGGTGTGGACGGATACCTGTGGTCCTACCTGTTGTTGTTGTTGTTGTTGTGGCGTTGTCGTTCAGCGTGACATTTACACAGTGATCCGCGAAGTAGCCGTCCTTCTTGAGCACGAACACCAGCGAGGCCCAGCCGAACACCAGGCCCGAGCAACACAGACTCTCCAGGAAGCTCGATGCCAGCGTGAGCCAACGGCGTACCGGCACCCTACATCCACCTCGGTCATGCATCCAGTGTTTATAAGAACGAAGGCCAAAAAGATCATTCTGATTCTCTTTATCAGTCTGTTTCCTGTGGGTGTACACAAAGCATGTGTGGACATACGGTCCAGCCTAACTCAACATTCTGGTTGGGACAGTTTGTCTCAATATCTGCAGGGCTTGTCTCAAGGATACTTGTTGTATCTGTATAGAACTGTTGATCATAACTATAACTATATATATGTATATAACAACTATCGAACGGTAGATAAAGGATAGAGGATGATAACAGATAACAGATAACAGAACTGTAGATAGTGATAACATATTTAGAATTCACAATACCTTACAAAGGCTTAATTTCAGGATGTCCATTTTGTGGCATTATCCCGATTCGTCAAGTCATAATCATAATCCTGGTGATAGTGTTCAGCTGTCTTTTGATGATTTGTTTCAATCATTTAATCGTCTTTAGCAGGGAGTGTATAACATGCGAGCTCACTGAGAGCACAGGCCTCTCAATCAGCTTGCTCAAAAGGCAGCGGCCACCTGACACGGGCCATGGTGCCAGAGGCACTAAATTTACATTTCTGGCACGCTAGTATATTAGCTCTATATATACATTCTTTTCAGTATTTGCATTGCATCATCCGCTTTAAAAAAAAGAAGACCTGGTAGGAATGTCTCAAGTGTGTTCATGCCCTTTTACTGAATACATCTCATTGCCTTTATGATTTAATGAGGTGAGGATACTTTGGATCTGCCAAGAGCAGGGCCCTGTTGCGAGAAGCTGTATTTCTAGTGTATTTCCAGAATATGTCACACACACGGCTGGAAATACTATCTTCTCATTGGTTTAGATAATGGAAAGTTGCCATTTTAGCATTCCCGTTGCCATTGCCAATGAAGAATTGTATGTTGTATCCAAAAGTATTGTAGTCCGAGCATTTGTTAGTAATGCTGATGAATACTTGGAATACCTACCTACCGTATTTTCCGGACTATAAAGCGCACCGGATTATAAGGCGCACTGTCAATGAACGGGTCTATTTTCATACATAAAGCGCACCGGATTATAAAGCGCACCGGATTATAAGGCGCACTGTCAATGAACGGGTCTATTTTCATACATAAAGCGCACCGGATTAGAGCCCTGCAATGGAGCCCGAGGCCCAATTATCCCATCATTAGCTCGGATGCGGGCCGGGCTCGGGCTTTTTTTTCTCTCTCTCTCAATTAAATTAAATTAAATTCAAAGAGGCTTTATTACCAGCAGCAGCAGCAGTGAGCGTGCGTTCAGCGCCACTGGAAGAGTAATAGAGGAGAGGAGGACTGGACTGGCCCCTGAAACCGTGGATGCGATTCTTTTCCTTCATGATGCAAAGTGACTTAAAAAGACATGTTGCCATGTTAAGCGGCTGACTGTTTTTGTGTGATTGGACGTTTTTTTATTATTATCATGGGCGTAGAATTTAGTGGGGACGCTGGGGACATGTCCCCACCAATATCCACACCTCACGGTTGCGTAATTGCGCATCCTTGACGCAATATCTGTGATGTCCCCACCAATGTCCACACCTCACGGTTGCGTAATTGCGCATCCTTGACGCAATATCTGTGATGTCCCCACCAATGTCCAAAACAAAAATACGCCCTTGATTATTATTATTCTTGGAATGGCCTGTTTTGGTCAATTTTATTTTAGTCAAGGCTTACTCGGGTAAGACAAGCTGTTTTCTCTGTTAATAATAGCGTAACTGTTTCTCCGCACTTCCGTGTGCTTATTGTTCCAATGGTTTTTATAGGCTACGTTTAATAATAAACACTGATATACGCTTTAAGTGTTGAGTTGTTTTTTGTAGCCTATTCACTGGGATATAATTTGTAGTAGCCTATTCAACATTGATCTGATATGTAGCGAATGGATCAGCTGTTAATCGCCGCGCAGCTGCTCGTCACTCACTTCAGAAAATAAAAAAATTATTTAACTGCCTACAAAATGCTTCAAACATTTTCCTAAAATAACTTAAAATTGAAATGAAACTAAATATAACCACTTAACCATTTAAAAGTGCTCAAATAGATCGGAAGTCTATAACTAGACCTGTCGCATATGGGCAACAAGTCTAGTTTGCGACATTAGTCGCAAATATGGGAGGTTAAAAAAATGTCGGGCTTAATTCGGGCCTGAGAGTTCTAATAATGTGGCAGGCCCGCGCAGTACTCTAGTCCTTATACACACACCATAATATTACCGGTATGTTGAAGCACAGTACGTATTACTCCGCAAGGCTAGTATTACGCCGCGGTAGCCGTAATGCGCCGACAATCCATCAAGTATTACGCCGCCGGTAGCCGTAATGCGCCGACAATCCATTCAAGCGGTGCGGTTTGACAGATTTTGAGCGCCGATGTACCACATAAAATCGGTTCGAGGTTAATACATAAGGCGCACCGGATTATAAGGCGCACTGTCGATTTTTGAGAAATTACAGGATTTTAAGTGCGCCTTATAGTCCGAAAAATACGGTAATTACAATTCAAATGTTGATTGTTAAGTGTAGCACAGTCCCTTGCCAGACGTCACATAAAGTGGCTTTTTCAGGGCACCCTTAACACGAGGACACAGGTGGATGTTGAATAAACAGGTTCATTGCAGAGTTTGGAGTTACTTGTATACAGAGCATGTGGTACGAATCATTCAGCAGCAGAACTGCTTCGCAGGAGACGATCAAAACAGAGATGTTCATATATTAACACATTCCTAAAAGTATAGGCTAAACGCTGTACTAGATGATAGAGCCAGTTTGTGCATTTTGGCATTTATATAAAACAACCTTTGTATCTACTGTATTAGTGTTGCTCAAATGGTGGTACCTGTACCCAGGGCCGTGTTAATGCATGGCTTATAGGCACGTGCCTATGTGATCTCGTGGAGGGGGGGGCGAAAATGCACTGAAGAAAATTAGGAAATTATGATTTTTTTTTTTGTAAAGACATGTAGTACGAACATACTGAGAAAATAAAACAATGTTATTTAATACAAAATATTTTCAGGTTCTGGTATCGTAATATTATGTAACAGCCAATAGCCCTTTAAGATATAGTTGTGTATCCCCCCTTTAACTTACTGTGACGTGTGTGTTGGGGTGACGAGCAATAATATGATTTGTAGAGTCTAATGAAGCTCAGTCAAACGGTTGAATTTATTCACCACTCTAACACTTTGAGCTCTGTTAGTGAAACGATGCCGCTATCGTACAGCTTAACGGTCCAATATTGCAACGGATCATCTAACAACGCATTGTCAAAACATATAGTATAGGTTCTAAAAATAAAATTAAATAAATCCTGACATGCCATCCGCAGTCATTTTACCCACGCAATGTTTACTGTGCGTGCACTACGTCACAGTCTGAGTTTAACACAGCCCTGCCTGTACCCATAGAGGTACTGAAAGATTGTATGGAGATTTGTTACTTTTGTTGTTGTTTATGAACTATTCTAAAGTAATTCCACTTTAATACAATAATTATCTGAATACCGCCTTAGAAAAGAACCAGTTCTGCAGCAGAACTGGTTCGCAGGACGAATCACGTTCGCTCGCGGCAGCCCCTTCCCCCCACCCTGCACGCTGCTGATCACTGAGTTCAGTGATGGGAATTACGGCTCTTTGAAGGGAGCCGGATCTTATGGCTCCGTTCCTTTCCAGACCCCTGGTTAAAGACTTCCTTAATCTTTTAGAGTCTTTGAAGCTTACTCAGTCGGTGACTCATGAAAAAGGACACACATTAGACCTGGTACTGTCTGATGGTTTGTCTGTTAGTATCAGTGAAATCTGTGATACACGCATATCTGATCATCTGCCTGTCTTATTTAATGCCACATTCCCCTGCACTAAGACTACAACTTGCGCTCCTGCCCGCGGCCTGCGTGCGATTAATCCTTCCACCGCCTCACAGTTTTCTGCTGCTTTTAAGAACTCTTTAATTCACACCATGGATGGATGCTGCAATCTAAGCGCTGAGGAACTTACCATCAAATTAAATTCTACATGTACAGACATTTTGGACTCTGTTGCACCATTTAAGACAAAAAAATCTAAGCCACGTTCTGAGCCTTGGCTCAATGATAACACCCCGTGCTCTCAGACGTGCATGTAGGCAAGCGGAGGGAAATGGGAAAGAAGGACAAAGCTCCAAGTCTCTTCGGGAATGTTACGAGAGTGCCTAATGAATACCAAAGAGCTGTTAAAAACTGCCAAAACAGAGTTCATATCTAACCATGTCTCCAAATAACAGTCATAGGCCTCAGGCTCTTTTTAATGTTTTTAACTTCTTATCAACCCATGTGACACCAGCTCCATCGAGCCATACCTACCACCCAGGCCTGGCCAACCCGCTCTTTGCCTGGTTTCATGGATCTTACGTTTCATATTTCGACATTTGTGGTTTTTTTATGGCTGTCAAAGTTAACGCGTTATTAACCAAGGATGCACAATGATACCGTGAGGCGCGCGACGGGCTCCGAGTCAGCGGTCTCTGCGGGGGGTGGGGTCCGTTGAATTTGCGGTTCTGGAGGGGGGGGGGGGGTCCGTTAATTTGCGGTTCTGATGGGGGGGGGGGGGGTCCGTTAATTTGCGGGTTCTTGATGGTGGGGAGGGTCCGTTAATTTGCGGTTCTGATGGAGGGGGGGGCGGTCCGTTAATTTGCGGTTCTGATGGGGGCGGGTCCGGTAATCCGTTAATTCGCGGTTCTGATGGGGGGGGATCCGTTAATTCGCGGTTCTGATGGGGGGGGGATCCGTTAATTCGCGGTTCTGATGGGGGGGGGGGGTGCTCCGTTAATTCGGAGCACCCCCGAATTAAGAAGAAGAAGAAGAAGAAGAAGAAGATCTCTTTATTAATCCACACGTATTGGTCACACAACACACAGCGGGAAGTGGTGGCCGCCAAACACACACACGCGCATGCAGGGAGGGTGGCCCGTGGAAATTGTCCTCTGCATTTAACCCATCCTGCGGCCAGCAGGAGCAGTGGGCAGCCAACTCAACGGCGCCCGGGGACCAGCAGCTCCAGGTTGTACGTCCACAGCTTGGTCAGGGATGTGGACAGGAGAGGCGATCTTCACATGTTTTTAATTGGGGTTCTTTTTACTCCGTAAGGAGACCCCTCGGAGCACGGGGAGAACATGCAAACTCCACACAGAAAGGCCGGGAGATCACCCACCTGGGCACCCCACAGTTAATAGCGCCCCATCTCTCAACCCCCCCCCCCCCCCCCCCCCCCCCC
>PIJE02000487.1:0-37500 GCA_002895965.2 Coryphaenoides rupestris
CCAAATGAACGGCTCTTTTTAGTGAACGGAGCCAAAAGATCCAGCTCCTCGAAAAGACTCGGAATGCCCATCACTAATTCACACACAGGAATTTGGTTCCGCCTTGTTTCCACACATTTGAATATATTCAAAAAGGCAGAGACAAATTCACACACAGGAATTTGGTTCCGCCTTGTTTCCACAGATTTGAATATATTCAAAAAGGCAGAGACAAATTCACACACAGGAATTTGTCTCCACACACATCAAATGTGTGGCGGAGCCCCCCCCCCCAGAGAGCAAGAGATTAAAAAGGAGAACGAAAATAATGTATTTAAAATAAAAAAAAACTCCACATATTTGACATATTCGTCTCCGCCTTGTTTTATAAAACAAAAATAAAAAACAAGGTCTCCACACACATCAAATGTGTGGAGACAAGGCGGAGACATATTCGTCTCCGCCTTGTTTTTTATTTTTGTTTTGTCTCCGCCTTGTCTCTACACATTTGATGTGTGTGGAGACAAGGCGGAGACAAATTCGTCTTTTAATTCGTTGATTAAAAGATTAAGAAGGAGAACGAAAATAATGTATTTAAAACAAAAATAAAAAACAAGGCCAGTAGACCAGTGGACCAGTAAATCTCCCTCTTCACCACAACGGACCAGTACAGGTACAGTGACCGCGTTACTGCAGACGCTGCACCAATCCGTCTGAAAAAAAACTAACAAAACTAAAACGACTTTGCCGCCTAAAGCTAACAGAATGTGTAATAAGTTGTGTGAGGAAGCGTAGCGTGATTTTGCCACCTCTGCCTCTTCTACATGTTCTCCTTTCTTCTCCACCTGTCTGTCCCCCTCCTGCACCTGTCTGTCCCCCTCCTCCACCTCTCTCTCTCTCTCTCAGAGAGAACACAGAACCACAGCAAATAAATCAAATAAATAAAGGCCAAAGTCTTAACATTATGACACTTTAGATAAAAGTCTTTAGTGCAGGTTGGCATTCAGAAATACCAGGCATCTGTACTCAAGACTTTTATCTAAAGCAGGGGTGACCAATACGTCGATCGTGATCGACCGGTCGATCGCAAAGGAAGTCCGGGTAGATCACATGCCATTACATATTTTTTTTTTTATGAATTTAGAATTTAGTGGGGACATTGCTGGGGACATGTCCCCAGCAATGTCCAGCGATATCCATCCACCCCCCTCCGCCATCAGAACCGCGAATTAACGGAGCCCCCCCCCCCCCCACAGAGAGCAAGAGATTAAAAAGGAGAACGAAAATAATTTATTTAAAACAAAAATAATACAATTAAAATAATGTATATACTGTGTGTATATATATAGTGTATATATAATGTATGTATTATATATACATTTACATTTAGGGCATTTGGCAGACGATTTGATCCAAAGTGACTTACAAAGAGACAGCAATATATCACTGTGGTACATAAAGATAAGAATAGAGCAGGTTTCAAGCATTCATAGTTGCAAGTCTAATAGAACGAGTTTCATAATTGCTATAGGTTGCCTGCATAATAGCTGGGATATATAGAGCAGAAGTGCTATTCTGACTCCATTTCCAACATCTAGGAACATACAATATGCTAGGCAATGCTAAGTACTATTAATAATGCCAATAATGCTACTAGTCTCACAAATCCGTCTTTAGATTCATTGCTAGCAGATGAGATCAGATCATTTTCATTCGCTTCACATTTGTTTAGACCAATCATGTTCCCGGAGGCGAGGGGGACTCCGTCAGCGTGTGATTGGCTAACAGCGAATGCTGGGGAACTCACCAGGTCCACCACCACGTCCTTGTGGAAGGTGTTCCTCCAATCGGCGGCCACCTTGCAGACGTGCACCACCGCCTCGGGGTGGTCGGCGTTCACGTGGAAGATGGGGGCGTTGACCACCCGCGCCACGTCCGTGGGGTATGCCGAGGAGCGCGCCATGCGGGGGTCCGTGGTGAAGCCGATCTGAGATTCACATTACATTTACATTTACATTTACATTCAGGGCATTTGGCACTTTTATCCAAAGCGACTTACAAAGAGTACATTTGTAGAAAGAGACAGCAGCTGTGGTTGTGGTACATAAAGATAAGAATAGAGCCGGTTTCAAGCATTCATCATTGCAAGGCTAATATAACAAGTTTCATAATTGCTAGGTTGCCTGCATAAATAGCTGGGATAAGAGCAGACGTGCCATTCTGAGTGCATTACCAACATCTAAGGACAATATGCTAATGAGATGGTGGGGGTGTAAGCTATGTGGATCAGGACAGGAGTATATGGGGGGGGTGTTAAGGTGGACCTCTCCCAGCTGAGGTCGTGGGTTCGAACCCTCCAATGTCCGCTGCCTGCCCTAACCCCCTACTACTCACATTGGATAAAAGCATCTAGTGTAAAGATCCCAAAGAATGTGTATATAGAGTATATGTCGTGTTTACTAAACTGTAATGTACTATACAACTATACTATACTATACTGTTGGATGGAAAGCAGCTTATCAGCCACAATGTTTCATTATTTCACATTATTTTATCAATTTAAGACCAGGGTCCACGGTCCAGGGTCCTATGCTGGGGTATGTCATAGTAAGAAATTACCTCACGTGGATGGTGGTCAATGGGGGATGCCGCTGAGATATGTGTGTGTGTGTGTGTGTGTGTGTGTGTGTGTGTGTGTGTGTGTGTGTGTGTGTGTTAAAGGCCATATGAAGTCATCTCAGTCAGACCTGAACTCAATGTCTGCAGAGTCAAGGATTGCCTGACAGGCAGAGAGAGAGTCGTTCACCGGAATCTACTACTCTCTGTCAGCTTTCTGCCCTGCGAGAGAGGTGTGGACAGTGGGTCCGAACACTCAGAATGTGACGTAGCTGCGCACGGTAGTGATGCATGTCCTGATGTGCCTGACGTGATGGAGGACAGTGATGTACGTACAGTCAGCTGGCTGATGCAGACAGGTGAAGAGGAAGTCCATTCAGAAGAGGAGGATGACTCGCTTGACCGGAGGTCTGAGTTGCCGGTCTGACTCTCTCCTCAGTCGCCGCTTCCAGTCAGGACAGTCAACAAATACCTGCAGAAGATGTTGACCATGCTGCTGTCGATGGTGCGGAAGGCCCACCACAGTGCTCTGAAGGCATAGTCCTGACACAGACGTGACCCCTCCCGAAGCTGTTCGTCCAGATGAGACCCCTTTGGACACTGACGCTGCAGACATTGCTCCTCCTGACAGTAACCCTCCAGACATTGACTCCCCGGACACTAACGCCTCCTGAGACAGCCAATTCCTGACACTGACTGTCCAGACAATGACGTTCCAGGCCCTCTAGCTCAGGTGGTTTGCACACAGCCTGGCCGTTATATGGTCTCAGGGATCGTAGTTCCATGAAGCTTCCAACGCCTTATTTGGTCAGATGAATGAGCAAGTAGTAGATGAGGATTCTGTGTCCACAGTATCAGTTAGTACGTTGTTTCAGTTCTTTAGAGATGCACTTTCGGGTTGAGTATCAGGGTTAAGCTAGTATTTGACCAGAGATGAGTCTAGGTAGTACTTGAAAGCTACAGGAACAATGTTTTGGATTTCGGAGGTGTAGCAGGCATCTCTGAGTCTGTGTTTAGTTAGGAGTTTGATCGCCTCCTTTCTTTCCACACTCCCTTTTGGGAGAGTTTTAGAACTGACATGCACTCTAGTTTTGTTCCTTGTAATGCACAGTTTTTTAGTTTTTTTATATGAAGTATTGCACTCCCATATTTAGCTGAATTTCAGGGGGGTGTATGTAACGGGTATAAGAAATACTTTGATTATTTTATTGAAATTCCTGCTGAAATATGTGTATAGCCTGTATATTGCAGGTAATAATTGTTGCACTATGTATGTTTAATGTGTCAAGACGTTTACGTTTCAAGTTCGTTTTGTCCGCCATGTTTAACAAGGGGACAACGTGGCCTGTTAAATTTGATAGTCACCACTAGTGGGTGCCGTTACACAGTTTAATTATTCATTTGATGTTGCGTCTTTGCATTTAGGTATTTTTTCTCTTTTCTATTTCATAATATATAAATAGGATGATGTTTGTTTAACATGTTAAGAATATATTGTATCTGGAGTCCAATCTTTAAATGCATTCCATGTAATTGTAAGGAATTAAGATGTAATGTACTTGAGCAGTCTTCCAGCTCTCTGCTTGGGACGACAAATCCAGTGGAGGTGCTAAACCACATATTTTGTGTGTGTGTATATCTACCACTCATTGCAGCTACCATATAAAGAACCACATCATCCAATCCAGCCTGTGTGTGGGTTCTTGGCGGGGCGGGTACACAGCAGTTACATATATATATATATATATTCGCCGTTCTGATGGCGGAGGGGGGTGGATGGATATCGCTGGACATTGCTGGGGACATGTCCCCAGCAATGTCCCCACTAAATTCATCAATATTTTTTTTTTAATGGCATGTGATCTACCCGGACTTCCTTTGCGATCGACCGGTCGATCACGATCGACGTATTGGTCACCCCTGCTTTAGATAAAAGTCTTGAGTACAGATGCCTGGTATTTCTGAATGCCAACCTGCACTAAAGACTTTTATCTAAAGTGTCATAATGTTAAGACTTTGGCCTTTATTTATTTGATTTATTTGCTGTGGTTCTGTGTTCTCTCTGAGAGAGAGAGAGAGAGGTGCAGGAGGGGGACAGACAGGTGCAGGAGGGGGACAGACAGGTGGAGAAGAAAGGAGAACATGTAGAAGAGAACTTATTACACATTCTGTTAGCTTTAGGCGGCAAAGTCGTTTTTGTTTTGTTAGTTTTTTTTCAGACGGATCACTGTACCTGTACTGGTCCGTTGTGGTGAAGAGGGATCGATTCCCGCCTGGGGCGCTATTGACTCACAGCAAGAAGTTTCACAGAATATATCTCACAGGCGACTCCGCCTGTATCACTCACATTCAGCCGACAGAACATTCACCCAGGCTCCACTGATCTCCCCCCCCCCCTGAGAGTCCGACTATATATATTCACTCACTCACTCACTCACGGGCGGAGCCTGTGATTGGCTGTGAGTGGTTCCTTCACGGAAGGAGCCACAGACTGACGCAGACTGACATACACTCCTCCACGAATATTCACTCACAGGCTCAGCGGCGCACGGCCGCGGCGCGACGGCGCTACGCTCGCGCCAGCGGCGCACGGCTCGCGGCCACGGCAGCACGGCTCGCGGCAACGGGCACGCTCGCGGCACTGGCCGCACGGCTTCGCGGCCACCGGCGCCACTGCGCTCCGCCGCACTCGCGGTCCAACGAGCGCACGGCTCCGGCCACGGGCGCAAGGCCTCGCGCACGTGCGCACGGCATCGCGGCTCACGGGCGCACGGCTCGTCGGCCACGGCGGCACGGCTCGCGGCCGACAGGCGACGGCGGGCACAGCGCGGCTTCGCGCCACGGCATCCGCTCGCGGCACGGCACGGCTCGCGGCACAGGCGAGGCTTCGCGGCGACGCAACGGCTCGCGGCCAACGGCAGCGGCTGCGCGACGGCAGACGGAGCGTCGCGGCGAGGCACGGCTCGCGGAGCCACGGCAACGGCTTCGCGGCCACACGGCGCGGCCAGACGGCCACGGCTCGGCACGGCCAGCCGAGCAGCGGCGTTCGCGTGCACGGCACGCGCTCAGCGGCCGACGGCACGGCTGGGGCGATGCTCGGGGCTCCGATGGTGCTCCTTCGCTCGAGGAGCGGGCGGCCTGATTGGCTCCTTCGAGCGAAGGAGCCAATCGTGAAGGAGCCTGTCACAATGATGTATTTCCCAAGACGAGGAAAGAGAGGACAGAGTGGCATGCATGACAGCGTCTGCCACCGACTTTCAACCAGTGCGCAGCGTGCGCCTATGAGCCGTACAGCGCATGTACCTGTTCATTCCAGAGCCTGTAACCTGCTTATTTGACATCGTAACGTTGTTATAACCTACATTTAATGTTGGTGTTAACAGCGTACTGGTTTTAAATAGCTGACAGTAATATGACGCATTTTATCACGTGTTTTGTGAAGTCCACATGGAGGCGCACTTTCGTTATTTTGCCCTGAGCGCCTGATTGCCTCGCGTCGGCACTGTCTAGGTAGGCTTTCATCGTTACCAGAGGTCAGGCCCACCGCCACCACTGTGTCATCCGCAAACTTGCTTGTGTTGGAGCTGAACCTGGCCACGCAGTCATGTGTGTACAGGGAGTACAGTTGGGGGGGGGCTGAGGGGGCGGGGAAATCCTGTGTTCCGTCTTTGGAGGCGTGTCTGCCCACCCGTGGCCCGGCGGTCAGGAAGTCTAGGATCACAGGTGCACAGGGAGTGTTCAGTCCCGACTCAATCAGCTAGCCTGGTGGGGATTATGATGTTGAAAGCTGAACTATAGTCAATGAACAGCAGTCTCACATAGCGCCCCTTCCGACTGTCAAAATGAGGGAGCTGTGCAGTACCTGGGTGGGAGGAGGGAACCCCGCTTTGTGTTCCTTCCTTGTTAAGAGTTGATTCTTGCCCTCTGAGTGGCTAGATCTAGGGTGTGTATACTCACGGTCCATTAAGCCCTTTGAGACCCACTGATTATGGGCTATACAAATAAATTGATCAGTTAAAAAGGGGTAGAATTACTCTTGGGTGTCATTTCCACAAATTGTTATGAATGGGATTTTTACACATTTTTGTAAAATATACTTTCTCAAACCATGTCAAGTCTAGATTCAAAAGGGAGGTACAACTAGACATTTTAAAAATTATTTTATTTTGGGAGAGTTACAATCTGAGCCGTTACCAAAACCACTATGCGCAATGGGAAACACCGGGGTGAATCAGTTCGTTGAGGTCAGCAAGTGGGTAGAAGTGCTCAGCCAGGCCAGGTCTCCTCATTGGGCAAATCAATCAAGGCTGGAGTCCGATTTGACTTGGTTGTGCGCCATGTTTACCCAACTTAAGCGCTGAGATGAGGTGATGAAACTTTCCCAGAAACTCGCTACGCCGAGCCAAGTCGGAGTGAAGATGTGCCTCTTTTTCATTCTTCTTCTCCCTTTCATCTAGTGAAAGATATGAGAAATTAAAAAGGAGCCCATTTGAAACACTGATGTACAATGTAGTAAAGTCAAAGACTATACAAACCACATTTGTAAAGGAGTCTGACTCTTTTGATGTCAAGTGGCGTCAACAGATGCCGCTGTCCCATTTTGCCATCACCTTCCTTCGCCATGATAGTAGGCAAGCCATTTTTAGAGAAGAAAAATCTATAAAATAGACAGAGGCAACACTATATGGTTCCCAAAAAAAAAAAAAAGGGCATGTCATTTGCTCATCATCGTGGCTCAAACTTTACCTCCCGTAGTGCATGATTGAAGAAGTATCGTAACGAAGACCAAACGTTTCGCCCCCCAACTTCCCGAAGCTGGGTTCCCGTCCTGTCAACGAAACACTTTGCTTTGTGAGGCACAGAGAAACTTGAGATCCCCCGGCCACTGCAACTACTCCCAACATTGAAGAAGAATTAAATGAAAGAACAGTCACCCATCATAATGTTGTTGTCCATGATGTTGATGTACTGGTCGCGGTCCTCCCGCGTGTGTTCATGATGGAAGCCCAGTGCATGGAAAAGCTCGTGGGCTATGTTGCCAATGGAGCACATGGGCCCCACGTACAGCAGCTGCGCCCCGCCACGGAACCCCACAAAGGACGCACAACTACAACACAAACATCAGGCAATTCAAAACTAAATTCCACAAGATGGCTGCCACTATCCAAATATTCAAAAGACATCCCACTTTACATCTCACACACCTCCGGCTGGGGTGGAAATACAGGTAGTCCGCTTCTGTGGTTCGATTGTGGAAGGACAAGCAGGTCCGGACAGACACCAGCTCCATGGCCCGCATAATGGCACGCGTCCTTCCGGCTGGAAAGAGGCAAACACGCACATAAGGCTTGAGGCCCTGTACTTTGTGTGGTGCAATGTTCAGTCACTGGGACAGAGATATTCATAATAAGCAGATGCATGGATGCAGATTCACAAAAGGGAAGTTGCAAAAAATTACTAGACTTCAAAACGGGGTCACAGGACAAACAAACTTCCGAAATACACCAAGAGGGCAAGGAAAATCAACCCCAAATCCAGAGGGAAGAAACTGACACATTAAAGAAATAACCAACCTAGATCCGCGTGGATTTTATAGGGCACCGAGAGGTTTCCATCCACTTCTGGCCAAGTCATCTCCAAGGCATTCTTATTAGTCTACCACACAAAGAGGTTGTTTTCCCATGTTTAACAGTAAAGGGAAACTACAAATATATTACAATGCAATGGATGTCTCACCAAAAAAGAGACCTTAACCACAGAGGATATACTTGAAGCAGCCACAAGAAAATTATTTGACTTACTGGCATCATTATGTCTCCCTCCGAAATGGCTCCATAAGGGTTATATATCTCTGCAAAGAATAAGAACACTATTCTGAAAGACTCAACCGTAAACAAAATTGTTTGAGCTTACTCTTCCAATTAATTGATTCGAACTTGATCAGAGTTGTGCATTTACCTTCTAACGTCTCTGGATTCTTTTTGACATAGTTGCCGATAATGCTAATCATCTTTCCAAGGTCTCCTATACAAAAGATTGGCAAGTTAGAAAAGAATACATACATGCCTATAAAGTCAGAAATGACACGAGATACAGAGGCACGCACCCTTTCCACCCTTTACCACAGGATTACATTGCACTGCAAAAGAAATAGACAACATTAGACAGGCTCATTAAAACCCAATAACAGACAAGAAAACACGTTCTTACCATGTCCAATATACGATGACATACAGAACAGTGCAGTTAGGAATGACAAAAACATTGTATAAAGCACTTGACGCAGCTCCAGCCTCTTCTGGCCCAATGTGTGCTGATTGCTTATCTAAGTGCTGCTTATTACTATCAGCTGAGGAGCCCTCTCTGACTCATGATGTCATTTGGGAGGGGTCATTCATCATGAACAGCATTAATACCACTATGGAATATTCAACTTAAATAGCAATTATGTCTTTTTTTTCTCTTTTTTTTAAGTGGACTGTTTCAATACTAGTTTTACTTGAACTAAATAATTTTGTCCATTAAAACGACTGCTGTATTGGGTTGGAGTGAACACCCCAAACAGATAGAGGGCGACAAACTACATGTAGGTATATGGGCCACATCAGGTAAAGCGTAGAAGCGGAAGCAGAAGCAGAAGATGAAGATGAAGAAGCAGAAGCAGGCCAATATTCTCATAACTGCTCTCCGTCTGCTTTCGAGCGTCTCATATCTGATTTTTAGCCTCAAGATTCAAGAAGTTTAATTGTCACATGATATGATATGGATATGCAGTGAAATGAAAAAGTGGCGATGCCCAGCGGAATGTGCAAAAGAACAATACAAATAACACGAATTGGAGGGATCAGAACTGAAGGGATCAGAATATCCACAATATGTACTTTATTTACAGCAAAAAGGGCAGCAGGAATGAGAGACACAGAAAAGGCAAATACAAAATACAGAAAAAATGAAAAAGTATATCGAAAAATGAGTACAGACCATGTATGTCTGCATGTATTTATGTCATAAGTTATGTAGTGAAACTATGTGAGTGCATGTACTGTGTACTAACTATGTGTGTATGCGAGTGTGTGAATGGGAGGGGCAGTGAGGGGGCCCTGGTGAGGTCAGAGTTCACAGTCCTGATGGCCTGCGGAAAGAAACTCTGTTTTAGTCCTGTAATGCAATGTGACTGCGGAGGCCTGACCACAGCAGCTGGAACAGTTCGCTGGTGAGGATCCTTCATGATCCTAGTGGCTCTGGTTCGACACCTCCTGGAGTACAGGTCCTGCAGTGCCAATAGTGCGCTCAGCTGAACGCACCACCCTCTGCAGAGCCCTCCTGTCCTGAGAGGAGCTGTTGCTGAACCAGGCAGTGATGCTCACGGTCAGGATGCTCTCCACCGCACCAGCATAGAAGGTCTGAGGGATCCTCCAGGAGACTCAGAACTTCCTCAGCTGCCTGAGGTGGTAGAGCTGCTTCACCTTCCTCACCAGAGTGTCAATGTGTGTAATCCAAGTCAGATCCTCTGTGATGTGGACTCCCAGGTACCTGTAGCTACTCACCCTCTCCACAACAGTCCCATTAATCCACAGTGGTGTGTAAGTCCTCAATCAGCTCCTTAGTTTTGGAGACATTCAGCATGATGCGGTTTGTTCTGGCACCAGAGTGACAGGTTAGCAACTTCCTCTAGGTAGGGCTTCTCATCGTTACCGGAGATCAGGCCCACCACCACTGCGTCATTTGCAAACTTGACAATGGACCTGGTCACACAATGTCCAGGGAGTACAGTATGTGGCTGAGGACGCAACACTGGGGGCATCCTGGGTTGAGGGGTCTGGAGGTTTGTCTGCCCACCCTGACCACCTGGGGCCTGGCAGCCTCATTGGTATATTGTGCTATCAACCCTACATCTAGACAATATAGTTTTTATTCTAATAGATACAAATCATACTTGAGGATAGATTCTCTGCTGTACATTTTCTCAAATTCATTACGTAAACTTTCTTCCCTGCCTGTTATCAGTTCACAGCATTGTCACCACCTTTTTTATTTAAAAAAGGGAGCTAAAGGTTGTAAAATAATACAATAATTTGATCCGTTATAAAAAATCTTTCCTTCATATTTTAGCTGAAATTTCCAATGGATTCATCTTCAAGAATATTGAGATATTAAAGGAAAAAGAATCCTTCATGGTTACATCAGAATCAGATTTATTGCCATAATTTTTTACAAACAAGGAATGCGCTTTTGTGAAATTGGTGCATAACATTGAACAAAACTAATATAGAAATTCTCAAAAATTTAAAAAATGTATATTAAAAATAAGCAATTAAAAGGTGCCATTTAGAGATGTGTGTTAATGTAACACAATAGTGTCCATGGGGGGTGGGAGTCAGTGTGGTTAAACATTAATATAACATGTAGTATGTACTCTTTGTAAGTCGCTTTGGATAAAAGCGTCTGCCAAATGCCCTAAATGTAAATGTAAATGTAGTATAGTGTCCATAGGGGGTCTTGTTAATGAGGCCAGTTGCCGTGGGGAAGAAGCTGTTCTTGTGGTGTGATGTTTTGGTCCTGATAGACCACAACCTCCTACAGTAGGGGAGAGACTATAGAGAGATGGAATTTACCTGTTCTTGATGACCCTGACTGTGACCATGTCTTATTTCATGTGGTTTTACAGTACAGTTTCTGGGAATTTTCTTTGTTTTCTTTTTCCTGTCACTAAAAAAAATCCTTAATAGAAGACACTTCCACTGGTTTCCTGTTCTTGATGACCCTGACTGTCATGTTTTACTGTAGTTTGAGAAATCTAAGGGTAAAGCAAGCTCAAATTACATCATAGCACAGTGTTAGGCTGGGCCGTGTTTTGTGTTTCCCTTTTGCTGTGTTTTCTGTTTCTCTTTGTTTCCTGCAGGAGTGGATCGGCTTAATTGCTTGAGCTGGCACAGGTGTACGCTATGAAGCAATTAAGCAGGTCCTCGGGTGTAAGAGTGCGGCTGCCCCTCCTCTCACGGCAGGCAGCATTGTGGCAGACCTGCGGCATCAGACCTGCCTGGAAACGCTGGCCGAGTGACGTGTGGCTTAAGAAAGGGCACGTTGTTGGATTACTTGTAGCTTGGACCATTGAATGTTTGATGTAGCCTTGGGGGCTCGTTCATTGGGATTTTCTGTTGGAATAAATATGTTTGTGCATTTGACTCCTCCGTTTCCCCCCCTGATTGCTACATGCAGCTCGAGTCTGTAACAGTCATACAGTCTTCATATTAGATATTACACTTCCATCCATAATAGGTTATATGAAACTTGGTTTTACTGTTTGGTTGATACATTTAAAGGGAAAGTCACCTCCAAATACATGTCACAATTCCTAACATTAGATATTAAATAAAAAAAATCATCCTTTATAGTTTATGAAACTTCCACTGGATTCCTGTTCAAGGTAACATCTCATGGTTTTATTCTACAGTGTAAAGGGAAAGTCCTCAAAATATAGTATAGCCTAATCATGATCATGTCATGATTTTTCATTAAAATTGAATCCACAATTTGTTGCAGTCATGAAGAACTACTCTGACAAGCAGCATAGACAAACGTAATAGTTTTCCTTTGTTATATCACAATATCCCCCTTTGTCATTGTGGGAGTGTGTTGGTGGCTGGCTGGCTTAATTGGCCTCACCTGGCCCAGTTAGAGACTGGGGGGGGGGCTACAAGTCTGTGGTGGGTCGGCTAATTTTTTGGCACAAAATATCAGACTATTACCAAAGAGGGTCTCTCCTCATCTCACTTTTAAGTCACTCTTGTCCCTTCAACGGCTCTATAGAAAGTCAAATATTGAATGAAAAAGTTGCCTACTTTTTGACCGTTATTTATTTACCCCTTTTTTTTTTTAAATGGGTAAATAAACATTTCTGTAAATAGTTTAGATCCACCTGAGGATATGCAATTACTTTCTTTAATGGCATTACAATTATAAATGACAAATTCCCTTCTGCCTTACAAAGTTTGAATCAATTCACACATGTATTGGGCACTTCCAAATCTTTGCATTTTCCCAAAAGCCAGCTGCATTATTAAAGCTGTAGTGCTTTGCATTGGCCCCAGGTTCAGCAACACTTTCAATGCTTATTTCCTCCAGGCTTTGAGTTTTTGTGCCTTTCAAATGAAATAAAATATTTTTATGACAAAGCATTTCAGCAAAAAATGTTGCATCTGAGAAATACAGTAAAGGCTATAGGGGCTGTCAAAAATTATATGGCCCATAAAGCCCTTTAAGACTCTAATTATGGGCTATACAAATGAACCAAATTGATCAGTAGAACTACTCTTGGGTGTAATTTCCACAAATTGTTAAAAACGGGCATTTTATATTTTTGTGAAATGTACAACTTGACACAGATCATGTAAACTAGATGAAAAACAAGGGACATTATTTTTTCTAAAGAATGGAATTTTGGAAGAGAGCCGGAGCGTCAGTTTGTTGATGTAAGCAAGTGGGTAGAAGTGCTCAGCCAGGTCTCATTGAAGCAAATGTTAAACAAGGCTGGAGGCAGATTCGACTGGTGGCCCTGGCACAAAGGTTACCCAAATTAAACTCCATTAGGCAATGAAACATCCAGAGCCTCAGGACTAGCCGGAGCCAAAACAGGAGTCTCCGTTTCGTTCTTCTTTTCCCTTTCATCTAGTGAAAGATATGAGCAATTAAGAGGCCATTTGAAACACTGAAGTGTTCTTGGACAAGATTTAGTAAAATCTATACAAACCACATTTGTAAAGGAGTCTGACTCTTTTGATGTCGAGTGGCGACAAGTGAGTCCGCTGTCCCATTGTGTCCGCAGTCCGCTGTCCTTCCTTTGCCTTGACAGTGGGCAAGCCATTTTTAGAGAAGAAAAAACTAAAATAGAGGACAAAGATCACACTACATGGTCTCAAACAAAAAAACAAAAACGCTGAGTCAAGTCATTTGCTCATCATCTTGGCTCAAAGTTTACCTCCCGTAGTGCATGATCGAAGAAGTATCGTAAGGGAGACCAAACGTGTCGCCCACCCATATCTGGAAGTTCTGCTCCTTTCCTGTAAATGAAACCGTTTTGTGAGGCACAGAGAAACTTGGGAGATCCCAGCCACTTCAATGATCCCATCATTGAAGACAAAGTTGAAAGTCTTTGCTTCGCATCTACAAATGTCACCTTCCATTATGTTTTCATCAAAGATGTTGATGTACTGGCCGCGGTCCTGACGCGTGTGTTCATGATAGAAGCCCAGCCCATGGAGAAGCTCATGGGCAACGTTGCCAGCAGCGCAAGTGGGCCCAATGAGCACCACCTGCTCCCCGCCATGGAACCCCACAAGGGACGCACAACTACAACAAACATCAGGCAATTAAAAAACAATTCCACAAGATGGCTGCCACTATTCAAATATTTCACCGGACTCCTCTGGCGGCGTTCCACTGAACATGCACCTCTTGCTGGGGTGGAAACACAGGTAGTCCGCTTCTGTGGTTTGCTTGTGGAAGGACAAGCAGGTGCCTTCGGCCACCAGCTCCATGGCCCGCATAATGGTGTCCGTCCTGCCGGCTGGGATGAGGCAAACACGCACATAAGGCTTGAGGGCCTGTATCGGGCTACTAGTCACACTTCATGTGGTGCAATGTGTATGTTCACTGGGACACATATCCATCATGAGCAGATGCATGGATGCATTCACAAAAAAAAATAAAGGGGAGTTGCAAAAACTTACAAGACAACAACTTTCCCCACCCAAAAAAAATAAATAAAAAAAAGTAAAAAAAAAAGAGTAAACCTTGACACACTAATGAAATAACCAACCTAGATCCGGGTGGATTTTATAGGGCAACGAGAGGTTTCCATCCACTTCTGGCCAAGTCATCTCCAAGGCATTCTTATAAGACTACCACACAAAGAGGTCAACTGATGCAGCCCCCCCCCCAATCCCATTTTCATTGTACCTGTGTTTAATGGTAAAGTGCTCAAAGGGGAATATACAATACAATGGATGTCTACAAAAAAGCCTACTCAATTTAAACCAAACAAACCATGTATGTATATACTTTTAACATCCACAAGAAGAGCTGTGGAAATTATGACTTACTGGCATAATTATGTCTCCCTCCACAATGGCTGCATGAGGGTTCATTATCTCTGCAAGATATAACGAAATAATTCTGAAAGGCTGAACCACTGCACAAATATTAATAGTTGAGCTTACGCGTCATCAATGAATTGTTCAGTTCAATGATGTTGTGCATTTACCTTCCAATGTCTCTGGATTATTTTTGACATAGTTGCTGGTAATGGCAAATAAATCACCAAGGTCTCCTATACAACAGATTTGCAAGTTAAAAAGACAAAAAATAAAAGCCAATAAAGTCAACAATGACACTAGATACAGAAGTACGCACCCTTTCCACCCTTTTCCACGGGATAGCATTGCACTGCAACATAAAAAAGACACAAAAAACATTAGACAGGCTCATTAGAACTCAATAACAAACAAGAACACTTTCTTACCATGTCCAATATACGATGACACACAGAACAGTGCAGTTAGGAATGACAAAAACATTGTATAAAGCACTTGTTGCAGCTCCAGCCTCTTCTGGCCCAATGTGTGATGATTGCTTATCTAAGTGCTGCTTATTACTATCAGCTGAGGAGCCCTCTCTGACTCATGATGTCATTTGGGAGGGGTCATTCATCATGAACAGCATTAATACCACGAATAAACATTCAATGTATTTCATAAATAAACTCTTTCAATGCTGGTTGTACGTGAAATGTATAATTGTCAATTAAAAAGACTTCTCTTTTTTGTTTAAACTAAAGTGAACACCCCAGACAGATAGGGGGCGACAAACCACCCGTTGATAAATGGGCGCTTGGGTAAACCGTAGAAGAAGAAGAAGAAGAGCGGTTCCTCTGCTGTCCAGGTAGACATGTCCACATGGACCAGCACACTGTAAACACCGCAGATCTTCGGGTAATGTACGTCTTTACCGTCGTTCTATATCGCGACCAAAACACAAGAAGACATAGAAGGCGACTAATCTGTTAGAATCTCCCCCCTGAAAGAATAGAGTAGAATAGAACTGTATTTATCCCGAAGGAAATTCTTGTGCCAGGTTACATAGCGACACAGTACAATACAACAAGAAGATAGTTAAAAAAAGAAAAAAAAAGTACACGATCGCTGAAGCGTGTATCAGTTGTATATCCAAACACCCATTCCTGTGTGATCTATGCTGTAGTTTAAAAAGAAATATATTTGATCCTGAAGGTGTCAACATGACGAGGTGGGCCAGAGCCAATAACATCCACAAACACAAGCCGGCAGACGCCCACGCCATGGGACCAGCTCAGTCACCACCCGGCCCAGTCCGGAGCCAGGAGAAAGTTCCCGGCTTCCTCGAGAGGAGGACCGCGCAACGAAGGCACGTCCGCGGATCCCCTGCGGAGGACTCAGCGGCAGGGGCCCGCCGACTATAAAAAGCCGAACAACAAAAAGAAGAAGGACTACGACAACGTGGACGTGAACGGCTTCATGGAGTACCTGCAGAGGAGCGGCCAGCCCCTGCCCCGGGGACAGCAGGACGGGGAGCAGGGCCTCCGGGAAGAGGTGGAGACCGCCCTGAGGAAGGACAGCCGGCGGGAGGACAGGAGGATAAGAGGCAAACCGATAAGAAGAATAAAATGGTGAGGGTTGTTGAGATTTGTGTCTCACTCATTGTTTTATCAGCCACTCCCCTAGGAGACAAGCAATCAGTCATTTGGCTGAGAAGAATCAAAGAAATCGATCAGCATTAGAGTAGCTTAAACGTTACAGTGCCCCCCCCCCCTTTCCTCTGGTTCTCCCCCATAGCTCTGCTTCAACTGCAGGCAGCCGGGCCACGGGCTGGCCGACTGTCCAGAGGCGGAGCGGGACGTGGAGATGGGCAGGGGGATCTGCTTCCGCTGTGGCTCCACGAACACGAGGTGCAGAGGTGCAGAGCCAAGGTGGACCCTGCTCTGGGTGAGGGGGAAGAGCATCCACGCTGTCCAACACACGCCGTTGGCTCATTGGGTGGAAGTTTCAAGCTTTCTTATCTTTTGTCGTCGTTGCCGTCACAATCGGCTCTCACAGCCGACAGGACGCACGAAAATGCCGGGGAGACTATAAAACCAGAAAGAAAAAAATACTACATGCATAGAATTTAGTATAAAAGGCAAAAACATATGATACAACTATCATATGACCAAAACTAAATCATACGACTTATATATGATTTATCTCGAGCATGTGGAAGATAAAGTGCAGTGAAGTGCAGGTGCATGTGGTTTGTTTGTGGTACGTGACGCCTGTGAGAACCTGGTGCTTTGTGTATCAATGCTGCGGCCCTTCTTCCCTGATGGATGGAGAGAAGGTGGCATCATGGTGATGGGTATGTATAATGTGTGTTCTGCTTCTCAGGGAGTTTCCTTACGCAAAGTGCTTCATCTGCGGAAAGACGGGCCACTTGTCCCGGTCTTGCTCGGACAACCCCAGGGGTCTATACAAAGACGGTAGGAATTTTCTTTGAGGTTTTGCTGTCATGGACGTCTGCAGTGTTGGTGCCAGACTGTGTGTGTCTTTGTGTCGTGTTGATGTGTGACTTGTCTCTGCAGGAGGTAGCTGTCACGTGTGTGGCTCTGTGGAGCACTTCCAGAAGGACTGTCCAGAGCACCAGTCTGCAGGTATGTCCGTCTGTCTCTCTGTCTGTCTCGCTCTCTCTTTGCATCGTTGTTCAGCAGACCGGTGACATAAAGTAGCTATAGCGATCAGAAAGATGGGGTTAGAATAATGTTTTTATTTAATTTCTATTAGTGCATAATGGTTGCATCTAAAATACAATGTGAGTTCTAAATGAAAGGTTAATAGATAATTAAAAGGTTAATAGGTTAAAGATAAAGGTTTCAGGAGGCAGGGAGGTAGTGCAGTGTTTCTCAAATTGGGGTGCTTTGAAGGATTGTAGGGGTACTTGGAAATGAAAAAAATAATAATAAGGAGAAGCCACAGTAACAGGATTTATGTGCACAAGCTCCGCTCCACTCCGCTCCCCTCTGGCTTTGTGCTTTTTTTTTTTAAATAGTTAGGCAGCCAGGGTCACGTCTGTAAGAAGTCTACATTTTATTAGAAAAAGGGCGACTCGGCTGAGAAGATATAGTTAAAACATTTACAAAAAAACGTTATTAAGGACAGATGAATAATCTCAGATTTTGCCTTCCTGTGTTCCCAGCTAAATCCATCACGCTGGGCTGGCTGTCCAACAATATGAGTGCGGACCACGAGGATGTGGACGTGCCGGTGAAGAAAGCCAAACCTAAACAGGCCAAGGTGGTTGTGTTCTGATGCCATACAAACAAACCTGGAGCATTATCTATCTGCAGTTCACCACTAGACCATGTTGTGCATTACTATGTTACGTGGGTGATAAACAGTTGGAAAACCTTTCATTGGCCTCACGACAATAAAATGATCACTGATGTTTATCATATTTGGGTTTTACAAATGTATGTATGTATGAAATGTTTTATTTGATTCAGTTGAGGTGAAATGAAAGGTCAAACGACAGACATTCAGGTTGTAATATATATCTGTACTAGAATTCTTTCATATGAAGATGTAGTAGTTTGTGTACCCAAATATTTTAAAGACAAATCAATACATTACAAGGTTTAGGATTCTGTTTCTAATAAACTGTATGTATTTATGCTGCAATGCAGTTTAACAAGTTATTTGCAATAGTTAAGTGCAATTTGGGTGAAAAAATAAAAAAGGCATCCTATAGTTTTCCATGTAAATCTGAAATTACTTTAGTTATATTTTCTCACCTGTAGAGGGAGACAAACATCACTGTGGCAAAATGAACAACGCCTAGACATGTACCTGTGTGAGTTTGATATATCCCCTTACTTTGTCTGTACATAAATAACATTACATTAATGCATTTATGATTAGCATTTGGAACATTTCAGCAGCATGATCATGCCATGTTATTTGCCAATTTGGTTAACCAGTGGTAATCTATTCTAGAACTCTGAATGCTACATCAGCTCTCAGTAGACTCCGCCACACTGGCTCATGGCAATATCACACTTGGTTTTTCCACTGTTTCTAAATCATGACTCCATCTACACTTCAAAATAAATAGCAATTAAAGTTCTTAAAACATACTTAACGGTAATGGAAATGATTTGTAACTAATTAGTTCACTGGTATTGGTGAAAGTCCTGAAATGACAAAGAGCCCTTTTAGTGTCTGGTGGCTAAAAGTAGTCAAGGAAATTGTTGCACAGATGAGTAATCCTGGTTGCAGAGGTCCAGAGGAGCAGTGTGTCGCTGTTGAAGAGGTACGCAGGTTGTCCATTACCTTTACCCTTATTTAGTAACTACTTTGACCATGAAATATATCCCTTTAAAATATAATCAAACACTTTATTTGATGAACATAATATAGCGACAGGCATTTTTACATTTGTCGCCAAATGTAAAAAACAGGCCAAAATGTCATTCATTAGTAAAATTATTCTTGTTTAATGATTAGTTTTACAGTATATCCATTAACATACATTTTTCAGAAGGCCCTCACTGTTGACTAGATCCATCTTCAACATCCCAGAATAGTCTCTGGCTTCCTCTTCAACATCTTTGAAGCAGGCACTTGATATTCTCAGCCTTTTTCAATCAGACATCTAGTTTGTATTGTAGAGCAGGAGGAAAACTTTCACCTGGGTGAGGCGACAGTGAGAAGACAAAAAACCCCACAATTAATCTAGCCTTGATCTTTCTGGAAAACACAGTTTAAGCTATGTCACATGGATGTCACATGTTAAGTTAAGCATCGCCCAGGTCAAATGACCAGTTTCTCCCCTGACTGCCCAATTTATTCTCTATCTGCCAGCCCCCCCTCCTCCCACATCTCACAGAACTAACCCTAGCTTGCCATGACACATTTCCACATGACACGCTAATATGTGCCAACAGAACTTGCTCCCTTAAACCTCCTTTGCAACAATCGCTAATCATATTCGCTGCTGTGCAGTACTTGGCCTGCCCTGCTAGGTTGATCGAGGTCAACCTTTTTTCCCCCCCAACCTTTTTTGGCCTGGGAAGTCGGAGGAAACAGATCCCTCTCCAACCACGCATTAGCTTAACCCAGCTTTAACCCATCAGCATCAATGTCCCATTGAATATATGTGCATCACTGCACACTTAGTGGTTTGTAGTAGTTCACCTGTGGCTACAAATCATGGTTGGCTTTTACAGAACCTTGGGGAAAAAATTGGATGATATGATGGATTTTCCTATCCGGTTTCTCAGGGAAACTCCAGTGACGACATCCCAGTGTTTCTCCCTTTCCTTAACAAAGAGAGACTACTTGTAGCTTTTAGGAGATGTTGCATGGAGGAGACTGGATGCGAGAAGTTGTCCTGGAATATGTTAGGATGTGTGGCTCGACCTGCTAGTGCCCTAACTATGTCATCAATGTCCCCTTGGACAGGATTGTGTGTGGACTCAGTTCTGAACAGGTTTCCAGTTGTCAACCTTAAGTAGTCATGTGCCTGTCCCGAAAAGGCTGATTGCATGGCCTCCAGAATTGCTGCTTGCAGCCTTCAGCAATACACCTGCCAGTGCAGTGCGGAACGGACCCATTGCTTGCAAGCTTTTTCGAGAACCAATCATTCAAAAAAACATTACACTCGACACTGCACTTTCCTTGGTTCCTTCATAATACACACCGGACAAGTGTGAAGAAAATTAGAAAGACAGAAACAGAGACAATGAGTTTAGATTAAAACGGAGACTGTTGCATATCCAAGGTGTGGCTTTTTGATCTTTTCCGGTAGGTCAGTTCATGGACTGTGGCTGTATGAGAGGGAACTGCTCTCCTCCCAGATGTGTTACAGCATAGAGCATCAGGACTCAACCAGAGGGGCAGAGTGGGGAGAAGTCACCTCTCCTATCTCCACGGGGCCAGAGAGGTCAGAGTTGGACCAATGCACTCTTTGACTGATTACTCTGTTGCACATGCTTAAAATGGGATGCTAAGATAGCCCTAGGTAGCTTTAGGTGCTTACCCCGACTCCAGAATACATATTTATTCAATGAAGTCAGTGGAAAACAAAACACAATATTCTAATATTATATTGTAATATTCACCACCATTACGATACCCACGGGGAAAGTTATGACAAATACACTGCAGGGTTGAGAATCACGTACCTACATATTAGTATTATCATTATTAATAACCCATACCACAATTCCAGATATATTTTAGATATCTTCAAATGAAAACCTTTCATTGCGGTCAAAACCATGACCTTAGGAAAAGGATCTCTCTCATGGCTTCAGGTTGTTTCACTGTACGTTCTGATGCAGCCTCCGGTTGTTACATCCGTTTGATTTGAGAAAACAACACGCTATTGTGTGTTCCGGGGGGTTACCACGGGCCTTGTCAAGGAAGAGGAGATGTGAAAAACGTTTCTTCCCCTCCACCCCCTATAATTCTACCTCATAGAGTTACAAAAGAAAATAAAACATAAATATGACAGACATGAAATGAATTGAATCCAAGATGGCAACCTCAGAAGACCCCCTGTGCGCGGTTTCTACGAAAGCTACCGCCTGAACAAGGAAGCGCAGTGAAACTGGCCCTGGCTGATCCAGAGCCCTGCCAGACAGCTGCTCCCACACCACTCCTCCCAGGGCCTGATTACACAATTCAAACCAAAGAGAGAGAGAGTGTGTGTGTGTCTCACTCTCTCGCTCTCTCTCGCTTTTTGTGTGTCTGCAAGTGTGTGCTTGTGTATGCACACAGACCGTGTACCCCTACGCACACATCTTTGTGTGTGTGTACACGTGTGAATGGGTTTTGTCTGCGTGCATGTGTTTATGTGCATGCATGTGTCTAGTGTGTGCTTATGCATGTGCGTGTGTGTGTGTGCGTGTGTGTGTGTGTTTACACAGTAGGCCTCATTCATTTAAGTCTTCTGGTTCTCATTTAAAATAAGACTTTTTTTTCTTTAGTTATTGTCTCTCAGGCACTGGATTGCCCAATACTCACCCTTATCCCACTCCGCAGTACAATCGGATGGCCCAGTGGTAGCAATCAGCCCTATAGCTTCCAGAAACATCTCATTGATATTCACCGAGCACCCGGCGTTCTGTCTCTAATCAACAATAAACACAGGACGTTATTTAGAGTTGTTTTAGCAAAATAAAAAAAGGAATAAACCACAGGAAACTGGCTCTCCAGGGAAGCCTTGACTCTTCAACTCTCTCTGGCCCAAGACCAACGTTCTAATCACTGTGGCGTTTATATATATTTTTTATTTATTTAAAGCCTGTCAAAAAAAGTAGGCCATCCTAATGAACTTCACTGCCGACTTTTATGGTTCGAAACCCACCGTGTGTCTTCTTCGTTGTTGCTGACTGCGGCGATCTTCGCAGCGCCTTCAAAGCGCGCAATAAACATGGTGTAAACTCCTGACTCACCGCGCACAGACACCTACTGTGTGGGGCAGTGGGCACAGGCAGCCACTAGCTGTGTTCCTGGCATGTTGCAGCAGTGTTGCAGTCAAGAAAAACCACCTAAAACGAGAGACCCCAGTCAAGACCGAGACCAGACCAATGCTAGACCATTTTCAAGACCGTGACTGTAGTGATGTTTACCACCATTGCCAATGAAAGAAAGCATTACTTAAGAATTTTTATCAAATACAAAATGAACGTACAGTAGCCCAGTACACTCAGTGACAGCCTGATGGCCTGTGGGAAAAAAACTGTTTTTGAGTCTGGTAGATGTTCCTGGATGCTCCAGTAACGTCTACCAGATGGCAGCAGCGTGAACAGTCCATGGCCTGGGTGGCTGTCGTCCTTAATGATTTTCTGTGCTTTCCTAAGGCATCATGTGTGGTAGATGCCTTCGCACGGCTGGGAGATGGCAGCCGATGATGCGAGGGTGTCTTCACCACCCTCTGGAGGGCCTAGCGATCAGCAGCAGAGCAGCTGCCGAACCAGGCAGTAATGCAGCCAGAGAGGAGGCTCTCGATGATGCACCCGTAAAAGTTAGTGAGGGTTTTTGCAGACATGCCAAACTTCTTGAGTCTCCTCAGAAAGTAAAAGCACTTTCTCCACTTCAGCACCATCAATGTGTAGGGGGGCATGACCCCCCCCCTGTTGCTTCCTGAAGTCCACGATCTCCTTAGTCTTGCAGATGTTGAGAGAGAGGTTGTTACCCTAGCACCACATTGCCCCTGACCACCTCTCTGTAGGCAGTCTCATTATTGTTGGAGGTGAGACCCAGGATGGTGGTGTCGTCTGATACCTTAAGGATGGTGTTGGAGCTGTGTGTGGCTATACAGTCATGCGTGTATAGGGCGTACAGGAGTGGACTGAGTACGCAGCCTTGAGGGGCTTCAATCCCCTTGATCCTTGATCTGTAACACTGCAATTCCATATCACTGACCTTTGGAAAAGGCTTAACACAGTGGGCAGAATTAAACACAAGTGTAGAAAATTGTCAGCCACTGATTGGTAAATTCTACAGTTTGTAATAACCTGTATGATGATACAGTAGGTCCATATATGATCTGTATGCGGGAATATTAGTCAATAGTGGCGAATTGGCCTGCAGTAAAAAGTAATTTCACAAAGGAAAATAAG
The DNA here is from genome assembly GCA_002895965.2 of Coryphaenoides rupestris. NCBI lineage: Eukaryota > Metazoa > Chordata > Actinopteri > Gadiformes > Macrouridae > Coryphaenoides > Coryphaenoides rupestris. The sequence goes on from PIJE02000487.1 coordinate 23,288, forward strand.
AAAACAGAAGCAAAAAATAAGTGCTGTCACAAACAACGAAGAACATAAATGTATATACACTTGAAAAATGCTGAATCTAATACAGATTTACTAGATTTGTCTTTTCTAGTTACTTGTTTAGCAAACTCTTGTGATTTGTGGAAGAAAATTGCATGATTGAGGATTTGGATGACATCTCTGCAGACACAGACAGTGTACTCCGTTGTCTCCTTGTGTCCTCTCCCTTGTCTCCTTGTGTTCTCTCCCTTGTCTCCTTGTGTTCTCACCCTTGCCTCCTCATGTCCTCTCCCTTGTCTCCTTGTGTCCTCTCCCTTGTCTCCTTGTATTCTCTCTCTTGCCTCCTTGTGCTCTCCCCCTTGTCTCCTTGTGTCCTCTCCCTTGTCTCCTTGTGTTCTCTCCCTTGTCTCCTCGTGTCCTCTCCTTTGTCTCCTTGTGTCCTCTCCCTTGTCTCCTCATGTCCTCTCCCTTGTCTCCTTGTGTCCTCTCCCTTGTCTCCTTGTGTTCTCTCCCTTGTCTCCTTGTGTTCTCTCGCTTGCCTCCTTGTGTTCTCTCCCTTGTCTCCTCATGTCCTCTCCCTTGTCTCCTTGTGTCCTCTCCCTTGTCTCCTTGTGTTCTCTCCCTTGTCTCCTTGTGTTCTCTCGCTTGCCTCCTTGTGTTCTCTCCCTTGTCTCCTTGTGTCCTCTCCCTTGTCTCCTTGTGTCCTCTCCCTTGTCTCCTTGTGTCCTCTCCCTTGTCTCCTTGTGTCCTCTCCCTTGTCTGGCAGCGATAAAACTTTCAAACTTAAAATCAGCTCAAAGAAGTTATTGATTGCAATTGAAGGGAGAGTTTTTTTTCACAGTAAGAATAAACTAAATCAGGCAATATACAGGCAGGTGATGATGTCACTGCGGTTGCAGCCTCCACTGGTAGGCCTATAATGTGGTTAGCTTTAGTTTTGTTTGTTAGTTACTAAATAAAAGGTAGCTGTTCCAGAAAGCCCATTGGTTTCTTTTAAGAGAGGCCTTGTAAATGACATGAAATGAACTGTGGAATCAACGCACAAACATCGTTGTTTAAATAAATGCTTCCAACCATTTATCAAGAGATTCAGTCTTGGTCGGGTTGTCGGATACTGTTTGTGATCCGTTTCCATCTGTTGCAGTTCATTAGTAGATTGACTCCCTCCATTTTGCAGGGTTTGTCGTTTCATGTTTGCCCGGACTAGGACTGAGGCTCTAATCTACTAATCTTTCATCTTCATACACAATTACAGTAGCCTCAAACATATCACTAATCCAAGAGATTCGGGATACTGTCATTAACTTGCTCACAATGCATGTTTACAGAAAGCACAACCTTTAAATTTGCTTAAAGTTTTAAAAAGTGAATATGATCGTAGTCCCTAATGTTTAAATATTGACACATTTACATATACATGTTTTGGGACCTAAACATATTCGAGCACGTCATTTCCATATCTAAATGTTGAATGACTTCTGCTGATCCCTAACAAATTGACTGACTGACGAACTCAATAGCTTGTATCTAATGCAAACAAATGGATGAAAACACTATTGAAGAGACGGATAGCCTACATCTACAGTGGCAGACCTGACCCCAGGCACACTACAGCAACTACCAGGAAGCGCTTATTACCTAAACATCGCGACTGGAAGTCATTAGACGCAGCCTCGTCCAAGACCGTGTGCGTCACATACACATGCATGCACATATGTCCACTGGAGGCTATTAGAAGCAGTTTGGGGTCTCTTGAGTGGAACATGGCTCAGACGAAACGGGGGACGGAAGGAAGCAAGGATCCCGGAGAGGAACAGAGCAGAGAGAGAAGCGAGAGATGAAAGTGAAGGGTTTCTGTAAAACGACGCGAGGAGAGATAATCAGACAGTTAAACCCCAGCTCGTCAGGAGCATGGTTATAGGTCATTAGGCGGCCATGTTAGCTAGGTTCTTATAGAGGCTAACCCAGTGGTTCCCAAACTTGTTTTGGCACATGACCCTAATATGTTACATTTCTTTTAACTTCTATACCACACCTCACTTCCCAGTGTGAACGTATGCATAGTGTTTAGTAGTTTTCTGGTGGCTACGAATCATTAGGCAGTCTGTTCGTATATATAAGACCTTTCATGAGACCATTATTATAATAATAATAATAATATATAATTAAATATATATTTAGCTTATATGAGTCAGCAATTTGACCCCATATGCAAATTGGGGTGATGGAAATGCTGTCATAGAGGCTAACTACAGTTAACCCTGTGGATTAAGGAGCATCAAATGCTATCCCTATACTTGAATTAGCCTCATTGTTTAATCACATTCACTACACTGTATTTATTATTGACACGCCATGGAGAAAAAGTACAAATAAAAATATAATCCAAAATGGATGTGAATGCTGGAAACATGGTCTCTGTTGTTGACACAGTGTCTCATATCAGTGGCTTAACTCTCTGATTAATGACCTATGAACCCAGGCCTGGAGAACGTATTGAAGGTCTGCATGGGAATCCTTTCAAAGCCAACATGTCTAAGGTTTGAATAAAGCATCTCTTTATTTGAAAGTACACTTGGCTGGCGGACTCTGTTTTTCTTTCTCGTTGAGAAGACAGTTTTATGACAAAGATAAACACTTTCAGACACTCGCTTGTTACCTTTTGCCAGAAAACCAGCCAGGAGGAAGGAAATGACGTGCATTGCTGTTAATCTCCCAACTGAGAAACATTGCAACATATAAGAAGGAGGAATAAGCAGGCCTATTACAATGCAGACACAACACATAGCTCATTAAACAGACGTGTAGGGTGAATCACCCTACACAAAGATAAACAGTATGTATCTGGAGGCCATGATGACAGCTGTGTTTGCTAATAAGTACCTCACAACAATCTCTGTGTTTACGCGGATGTCTGGGACCCGCACCGTAGAGGCTTCTGGAAGAAAGAGCAGCTGGGTCCTTAATTCTAACAACCAACCATTTAGCCTATTAGGAAATATTGAGAAGTCTGGTTTTCAAACGCTGAGGAGGTCAATGATGTTTTGTTTTGACAAAAACTTGGAATTTCGCTCGCCTTGGAATTTAGGCGATACATACAAATTATAGCCTGTATATACACATTGGATGCTTTTACGTGCCACTGGTAATCAAACCTGGCACATTAATGTCATGCTCTCCATTTTTTAAAAACTTTTTGGGCCCAAGGCACACACCAAAGGGCAAGGCCAAATCTCAAGGCACACCTGCTGTATTCACATTGGTGCGGTGGAGAGCATCCTGACAGGGAGCATCACTGCCTGGTTCAGCAACAGCTCCTCTCAGGACAGGAGGACTCTGCAGAGGGTGGTGTGTTCAGCTGAGCGCACTATTAGCACTACACTCCCCACCTTGCAGGACCTGTACTCCAGGAGGTGTCAAACCAGAGCCACCAGGATCATGAAGAATCCTCACCACCCCAACAACAAACTGTTCCAACTTCTGCGGTCAGGCAAACGCCTGACTGCTAGAACAGAGAGACTAAAACAGAGCTTTTTTCCGCAGGCCATCAGGACTGTGAACTCTGACCTCACTAGTGCCCCCCCCCCACTGCCCACTCCCATGCACATAACTTGATACCACATTTTATATATTGCCTTGCTGTTGATATGCCTACTTGTTTATATGCCTTTTGCTGTTTATTTGCGTATTTGCTCATATTTCTCATTAAAAAAAAAAGCAGCTCGTTTTGCTGTAAAGACTGTAAATAGTGTGGATATTCTGATTCTTTCCGTTCAATTGTGATATTTGTATTGTTCTGTTGCACATTCCGCTGAGCATCGCCACTTTTTCATTTCACTACATATCCTGTATGTGACAATTAAAGTTCTTGAATGTTGAATCTTGAATAGACGTACAACGTTGTTGTTGTTTCTAAGACTTGAGGACATAGGGGGCTTAGGACCTTGATAAACAAGCTCTATTTTTATGCCATGTCATAGTGGTGGTTACTAGTTAGTATTGATTAGAAGCAGATTACTTCACAACTGCTATCATTAAACAAACACACACACACACAGCTTTTGAATCGTGAATTCCAGAATGCACACATGCAAGACACACAGAGGGGTTTAAAAATGATTTGGCCTCTATAGCGCGTGTTATCACTACCACTCACGGCACTATCACTAACTTCCCGGCAAACCGTTTGGGAACCGTTTGCTCGACAGCACCAAACAGACAATGATACTGTTAACTCACCCGAATAGGAATAATATTTCATTACCTCCATATTGTTGACGGAGAGCTGTGCCAAGCTGTCAAACTAAAGGTCAAGTAGTGAGACTCAATGATGCATGAATCAATTGCATTAAGCCTGGCTCATTCATTCATTCATTTATTCAAGTGTGACTTTGAGTATGCAATCAGTGAACCCGTGTGGCTGTAAAGGTCAGTGTATTACACAGTATACACAGTAAGGTGACTCAAAATGACTCAAGTTTCCTCTGCATTTCAACATCGTGGTTGGAACTGGCGGTGGGAATGGAGTTTATTCTCCAGTTGGATGTGTCCAAATATTCAGAGGACACGTCGTCGCTAATACACAGCAGATTATTTGTGAAATATGGCAGGGTAGTGTAGTATAGTGGGGTGGGGGGGACGGGACAGTGCAGTGGTTATGGTGATCAACTTGCACCAGAAAGCTCCTGGGTTCAATCGGCAACCTCTGCAACTCACCTGAACCGTACCTTGAGCAAGATGACGAAGCCCTACCTGCTCGTTATGTATCTGATCCACTGTCAGTCCCTCTGGATAAAATGTGAACTTTGGAATACAGTAAATATGGTTTTGAGTGCAATGTAAATGTAATGAACAGTGAATGACTACATTGAACCACCTGAGGGCTTGCAATTAGAAAACGTTAGCGATCACATTGGCTCAACCGTCTAGCTACGCTTACCTCATCGGCAACACGACCCAAGTTCGAGTCTCACTAGTGGCCCTATGGTATGTCCTTCACTCTCTCTCAATCCACTCTCATGTCCAAAATGTCATAAAAATCGGATTAAATATATGTTAAAAAAAAAGGTCACAGTAGGGGTGGAACACGTGTTGTGTTGTCGAACCTTAAATTGGGTTAATTTAAGGGAAAATGGACCATGTAGGGAAGCGACATCATCAAACATGTCTTATTCTGAGCTGTTAGCTTGATTTTCTGATTGTATGATTGGTAACATTTGGCAACAAATAGTGCTTGTTGTGTGTGTACATGTGTACGCATGTGTGCATGTGTGTGTGTGGTGTGTGCGTGGCGCGTGTATACCAACAACAACAAAAGTGCAGTAATGCTCAAACTGCCTCTTGGAGTCATTTATCTTGGAAGGAGCGTGTGTTTGCAGAAGTGAAATTAGGCCTCTCTGAGCAATTCCCTTATTTCCTGTCCGGCACGAGACATGTGGCCTCCAGCTTGATGCTTACCTCACTTCCTGTTTCTTTCCTCCACTGGGAGGATGTTGGCCTGACCTGTGTTTAGTGTCAAGGTGTTGTCAAAAGTACAATTTATGGGTGTTTTGTCTTTCATTAAATATTTTGGAGACCTTTGACATTGCCACAGTCACAGTAAAAGCCCCAGAGAGAGCAGAGGATGATGTCATTCACTTTGTGGGACCCTCATAGGAACATGTGTTGGTTTTGTTTTCGCATGGGTTGATTTGAAACAAAATGATGTTTATAAAAGTTGATAATCAACTTCAGAAGTTCAAGTCAATAACAACTAATCGTAAATAATATCACATTAGTGTTTATCACATAATTTGAACTTGATTATCAACTTTTATAAACATAATTTAGTTTCAAATGAACCAATGGGACAAAACAAACATCTGACACTGCTACAATATGAGGTTATAATGTAAACCTAAATAGTCAGATTAAAACATGAGGTCTAATTTAATTACATTAAAATGACTTATGTTTATAATACTAGTCTATATAATAATATAATTTTATATTTTCTTATTATATAACATACATAAGCCTTTATATTACATTCACATCCACATTTGATTCACTTCTATTAATTTAGTATCACATAACAAACACAACATTTCAAGGAAAAGAGATACTCGTGATCTTCCCGCCACTGGCTCACGAACTACACTCAAGTCGCGTATCGATGACGTGAGCAGCGTGAGTCACACGGAGACGCGACAGCGACAGCGACGGAGCCGGAGCCTCTCCGAGGAACGCGTCAGACGCGCGTTCATTGAATTAAATCACAACTCCGGATTAAAAAGCGCGTTTCTAATTCGCTTAGAACCTACGAATTCCATGATTGAAGTTTCGGTAAGGGTTCAATGACCGTTGTTTACTGTTGTTGTGCACACGGGGAAGTAGGCACGCCGTCTCGTCTCTGTTTACAAACATGCCCGCCCTCGCAAATGAGCCAGAACTTCCTCCAGCTCACCAACATGCTCTTGTTTGGCCCCAGAAACTTCCACACGTCCCTTAACACGGTCGACCCTCCTCCGTAGACTCGTGTCAACACTTTGTGCCACAGCCTTCTTCTCCCCTTGAATTACTGTGACGAAGTTCGCACGTCATGCCAACAAAGTATGACAACACTGTTGCCTGTAAGCTGCAGGAGGCTCTTGACTGAATGGCTGAATGTCATTGACGTCTCTTCTGGGAGATCACTGAAAGGAAGGACATCCTCTCAGATCAAGATGATATAGAAATGAGATCCTCATCTTCTTGGTCGTTGTTTGTGGCTGATTCACTCTCGCTCCTCCAGCTCACAGACCAAACAGGCGGTCTGCTCCTCAGTGATCCAGCCTTGGGGTCTCAGGGAGGGTGTCCCCCAGGGGCCCCTGCTTGGCCCCTGCTGATGTCAAGTCTAGCAAACAAAACAAAAAAAGTTTTAGAAACAATGTCTGACGTTAAGACTTCCCTTGATGTTATTTGAATTATATAATATTAATAATAATAATAATGTTTTATCCAGCTAATAAACAATGACATCTATTTAATGCGTTTATCAGGTTAACAGGACCCAACTTCAACTTGAATAAAAAACTTTGTTATGAAACTTTGCTATTTGCTCTCAAAATTGTCATAGAAACCAAAACCTCAACTAGGCCTAACTAAAATAGTAGTGGTGAGGGCAGAATCCCCATTCCATAAGTGAAAAGGGTTCCGACTGCTTTGTGTGGACGACGGGCCCCCTTTCTAAAGAAGGTGTTAAACAAAAGGATGTTGTTAAAACAAAAAGTGGCCGTCTGAACACACCGCAGCCCTGGCCGTGTGGCGGTGCAGTAGTAGTAGTAGTAGTGGTGGTGGTGGTGGCCGGTCATTACACAGGTAATTCAGGTAAAAGTTTATCTGCTCCTCCGTACGGCAAAGCCTGTACTTACAGCTAAGTAGAGGTTCTCTTCTGTACTGTACTGCCTTCTGGTCGTCCTGATGATACGCTTTTTGAGCCAGGCGTGCGTTGTAACCTTTTTTTCTTACCTGGTGGTGTTGCTTTGTTATTACCAGGGATGGGGATGGGGGGGGGGGGGTGGGTCTGGGAGTTGCAGTGCTGTTTTAACAATTATCCAGTCTTTATATGAGATAGCGGGGTTAGTCTCACTGTGCCCCTCTGCGTACGACTACAAAGTTGTTTATGTTTGGCTTTTTATTGCTTTTTTTTTTTCTTCTCCTTGACCATTCTTCGCCACATGTGTTGGAACCACAGCCCCGACAGTATGTTTAGTTGGCCCTCTCTCTATTATACGTTGTTACAGAACAGCTGGCCGCTGACATGCCTCTCTGGATGTTTCTAACTTCTTCACACTCACATACACTCTCTCACACACACACACACACACACACACACACACACATGCCAAGCTCATCACCCAACAAAGCGTTAGCCTCCGTCCGTAGTCCCCCCAGCCCCCAGCTGCCTGCCGCTCAGTAATGCTTTTACTGTTTAGCTCATCCCCCATTCGGGGGATGAGCTAAACTGTCAAGAGAGGGTTAAGTGTGGCGGGTTGAGGTTGATTATCGGTACGGTCCAGCCAACAGCCATTAAAAAAAAAAAAAGTCACATGCACTGTAGCAGGCCGGCCGCCCGGGACCTTCCAGGGAATTATGTCAGAGCAGCGATGGGAATTGTAGCAGGTTCTGCGCTGACAGACGAACACGAACCACACGCACACACCGCCACATGCTTTGAATGAAATATGATTTCACTGTCTGGGAGGCTCCGGGAAGAAATAAACACATAAGCACCTCTACAAATTCCACTTTATGTCCTATTTAGTCAGTGAGCAGGCGCTTTTATCCACAGCGACTTGGTTGTTATTTGTGTTAATTTTGGGGTCATTAAGGAGAAGGGTGGGGTTAGGCGTCGTGCACGAGGTTGCCTACTGCAGGTGTGTTGCAGATGTAGGTGTACTTTTAAACGTTCAGCTGGGCGTCAAACACGAGAACCTCTTGTTGAAGACAGAAATGTTAAATAATCTACCATAACATAGAATGTCACAATAATATACATCTCAAAGTCAGCTCGTAAATTCAGTCTTGGAACAACTCAGGATTGTAGGGGTGTGGTCTGAATCGCTGCACGCCCACCTCGCTGTTTTATGTAGTTTCGACTTCCTCAGAGTCCGAAACGCTATAGCTTCATTCAGCTGAACTGTCGCCGTACTGTCAGTGGCCTGGCTTGGTCACATGACTGTATTGTAATTGGTCACCTGCTTGGCCACGTAGCCAGGAGTGAAAATAGACTCCACCCATTAAATTGGCTTGAAGAAAATCGATAGACTAAAGTTACGTGAGATTGCAATTGATCTATGCAATGGTTTAATTCATACCTTGATACCCTTAGTAACACAATTAGAAGTTAATTACGGATTTCTGTTGTCCATCACTTTAATTTGGAAAAACCTGCACTGCCATCTTAATAATTGTGTTCTAAATTGACCAAAACAGGTGTAGGTGCATCTGCGGAGATGGACGTCTCGGTACAAGAGGTAGACATCCCATCAGAGGATGGGACTCCGAAGAAGTACTTCCTGCGTGTGGATTGCAGGGGGCAGGACTTGGGCTCAGGCTTCCAAGTCTTACTGACTGACGGAGAGCTTGCCTGGAGAGGAGAGGGTAATGCTGACCACAGCACACACACACACACACACACACACCACACACCACACACACACACACACACACACACACACAAACTCACCTGACCACACCTGAGTCTGGTCGTATACCTGTTGTGCACCTGTCTGACCTCCTCTTCTGACCTCTGACCTTCACCTTGGTCTGTTGGAACCTGTAACTTATTCACACCACAGAGGAGTCACCATTGTTTACCCCCAGGGTGAAACCACCGCCAAATAACTGTTTTGTGTGTTCTGTCTGTGTTTATGATTGTATTTTGTATGCATTCAACCAAATCAAAATCAAGTTTTTGTTTTCCATTTGGGTCTCTTCACGACTGCCACGACTACTCTGATCACATTTCTTTTCACTCTTTGGCGGAAGTTCTGGCAAAACTGGGTTTTACTTGCCCGTTTAGACCAATGTTCTCTTAATCAAGGGAGACCCCCCCACCCCCAATACAGCAGTAGGTTGGCCAAGCTCCACACAACCTAAAAGAAACTGATAGTTAATATCACAATTCTGTGATATTATGTGTGCTATTGCCTGAAAGCCCAGCTGTCGTCGAAAGTGGGGTCCTCTCCTCAGTGGTCTTACTCTTGATGTAACTCTATTTTATAATTATTATAATTGTTAGAGGTAAATAAACCATAGGCTGCCTGATTTGTCACTCCGGTCAAACTAAAGGTTCTCTCTGGTTGCATGGAGACCAGAGAATAGCAAAGGTCCATCAATTTCCTTGTATCAATAAATATAGCAAAGCAGCTAACAGGTCTTCTCTGTGCTTATCTCCAGTCACCGATGACGGGGTGCATTGTGAGGCAGAGGAGCTGGAGATGCAGAAGGAGAAGTACGTCCAGGACCTCCATCAGGCTCTGACGGGCACAGAGGTCCTCCGTCACCTACAACTTCACCCTGACGCCCCAGCCGACGTCTACCACCACCACCACCACCACCACCCTGGCCTACGAGAAGGTTGCAGAAGGACATCTCGGTGAGGAATTCCCCTTCAATGTCTGTATAGCCCCTTTCCCACCAGACAAACAGCCCCACTAGGACCTGCTAGCACCACTAACACACACTGACTTCTGGATTTTGCTTTTTTCTGACACACCAGAAAAAAACAGAAAGGCGCCTCGCGGCTGGCAGTCAAGATGACAATGGGGAAGGAGTCCTATCGCTTCAACAAGTTTTCCTGTGTTTAACAAACCTGCATATATGCGCTAATTATGGTGGAAAAGGGTATATGATGCAGCCCGTTGTAACTTGATAGTATTTTTGGAAACGCTACTAGTTGAGGCTGAGTTATGTCCTTGTGGTTTCTACAGTACGAGGGGGTGTCTACACCGTTTACGCTTGTGTTTGTAGTTCTGTACATAGCCTGCCCAAAATGTATTTCTCACCGCAAATTCAGTGACATCTGGGAGATTTTTAGAATGTGAAATATATACGATTTTTTTGTGTAGTATCCAACTGTTGGCGGAAATTCAATGGAAAACCTTGCAGGGAAAATCCCGGTCCCTACGGCCGTACTTCACCCTGACGTGGAGTTACCGTTTTGGAGAGGCTGGTGATGCAGAGAGCCACCATGTACCTCCCGACAGTTGTTCGACACAGTAGTATAAATCAGCCTTTAATATCACTTACATTCAATCAGACCTTTTATGGCGGGTTGTAATGTTACCATAGTAGCAGAGTAATGTGTTGAACCGTTCTTGGTGCCGCCTACCATGTGGACCATAATATTTCCCGTCGGCTATCCAGTATCCAGGAACACTTTCAATCGGCAGATAAAACCAAAAGTGTTTCAATGCTTCTGGTGAGAAGTCTCATTCACGCCGACTGCCAGGAATACAAAAAGAGGAAATACAAATAAAAGCGGATAATAAAGGGGTCAGGATGTATTCCTGACATTATAACAGTACTTTGCTTTGTACCATCACATAAACTGCATACTTCTGGAGCATTTAAATGTGAAAATTAAAAGCTCATGTCGGTTAATTGTTTGACTTTACTTTATGGATCCCAGGAAGCTCTTTTTGGGAAACTGGTCGACCTGGTTCATTCTCACCATAATTATTGGGATCGATACGATTGTGATTTTTATTATTAGTATTATTATTATTATTATTAGGTACTCCTAAACTGAGTTTAGACCAAGTCATTACTTAGATGAGTTCTATGTTCTTTTTTATGTGGAAATGTCAGTACTTGTTTTAAATGATTACTTCTTTTTTCTTTCTCTTTCACTCTATCGAGCTCTCTCCCTCTCTTATTTTCTTTCTTCTTTGTCTGTCTGTCTGCCTGCCGGTCCGTCTGTCTATCTAGCTGTTGGTCTATCTGTCTGTCTAGCACTGACTCTATGGAGCTGTCTGTCTGTCTAGCACTGACTCTATAGAGCTGTCTGTCTGTCTGTCTAGCACTGACTCTATGGAGCTGTCTGTCTGTCTAGCACTGACTCTATAGAGCTGTCTGTCTGTCTGTCTAGCACTGACTCTATGGAGCTGTTCTGTCTTGTCTAGACTTGATTATGGAGCTGTCTGTCTGGTCTGTCTAAGCATGACTCTATGGAGCTAGTCTGTTCATGTCTAGCACTGACTCTATGGAGCTTGTCCTGGTCTGTCTAGCGCTGACTACTATTGAGGCTGTCCTGTCCTGTCTAGCACTGACTCTATGGAGCTGTCTGTCTGTCCTAGCACTGACTATATGGAGCTGTCTGTCTGTCTAGGCACTGACTCTATGTAGCTGTCTGTCTGTCTAGCACCTGACTCTGTAGAGCTGGTCTGTCTGTCCCTGTCTACCACTGACTCTAATGGAGCTGTCTGTCTGTCTAGCACTGGACTATTCGAGCTGTCTGTCTGTCTAGCACTGACTTCTATGGAGCTGTCTAGGTCTGTCCTAGCACTGACTCTATGGAGCTGTCTGTCTGTCTAGCACTGACTATCGAGCTGTCTGTCTGTCTGTCTAGCACTGACTCTATCGGAGCTGTCTGTCTGTCTAGCACTGACTCTATGGAGCTGTCTGTCTGTCACTAGGGCAGTAAAGCAACACGAGTGCACCATGTGAAACAGGAGTAGCGTATTACCGGTGGAATTGGACTCATGCTCACGCGTTCTTACGAAAGACCCGTTGCCGTGGCAGCAATGGAACAGAGTGGAACTCCAGCTTCCATCTGTCGCAACAAAAAGGGAAATGAATAGATAGTCTGTTTTATAAAAATAAAACGTGCGCCGTGGCAACACTCCATTTGGAGACTCTCACTGGTGTGTGTGTGCGCGCTTACTCGTGAGCATGCGCATGTGTGTGTGTGTGTGTTATTTCTTTTGGGTCTTCTTTCTGTGTCATAAATAAAGTTATGAGCGTTAATGAAAGGCTCCGGCCCGATGTCTGGCCACTGTTCGCTCTAACAGCAGTGCTGCATGTCCTGCAAATGAAAAGCCTAAACAGAAGCGACGCATGCGGCCGTGCACAGGTGTTAGCTGTGGTGGTTAGCATACCTAAGGGCGCACTTTTACCATGCATGCCTCTTCAGATTACAGAGTTCCGCCAATTTTTTACATTGACGTATGTTTCTGTGACTGTACAAAATACTATTATGACGGATATAATAACTGACATAAAGGATAATATATTGCATATAATGATATCTGTATGCCTTTAAAGGATTGTTGATAATTTTGTAATGCTGCTCGACACCCCAGTTTAATAATCGAAATTCTTTTTGACGAGAGGATGTAGCCTTAAAATACCAAATTCCATGACACCCTAATTACATTTTCCATATATATCAAATTACCAGTATACCATGATATTTCTCGATATTGTGTTTCAAATTCCCCATGATGATGAAATGCATATTTCGATATCACCAAGTCCTATTTTATATCGTATATACTGCCATATGTAAATTCCATATGTAGGTTCGTGGTTCTCCATGCTGTTGTCCATTGTCCATGTCAGTTGGCCTTTCATAAGTGATGATGGTGATTCCATGGGATGAGCATTCCCCTCTTGCATGTTTTCGAGCAGATCCGTTTATGGTGTCCAACAACATGAATGATGGCAGAACATTTTCTACAGATGGGGAAGAGAAGGAGACTGGTACACAAGGGCTTCTGTCCGATAGCACAACGCAGTATTATTGGAACGCTGTGTTAAAATTCTGCTATTTAGTCTGTTTTTATTTTTAGCGTTATGGCGCCCTGTACTTTTAGCATGAATACTTCATGAGAGAATGTCTGTATGAGAGAGCGGGTGAGACTGGGAGAGGGTGTGCTGTTTTAGACCATACTGTTGAACAGTTTTTTTCTATGACTGTGAATTTGTCTATTTCAAGAATAAAATCTCACTCAATGTATTACCATTGCTCAAACCCGATAGATTCTAATCAATCAAATTCCCAATCAAATTCCCAATCTAAATCATATCATTTTGTACACAGAACACATCGGAGCGTTTCACCCCAGTATAAAAGGTCGCCATGACGTTCTTCATAAGCTCCCATAATGCCAGAACCCCCACGAAAACCCGAAACGTTGTCACGGTGACGTTAGCTCCGGGGGACCACTTCCCAGATAAACATTTCCATTGGCCGAAGCTGCCGCCCAGCCACTCGGCAGGTGTTCACGAACCAACCGCCTCAATGAATTCATAACCTCGATTGCCCTCGCCATGAGGCTATCGAGACAACCGCGACCCCACTAGTGCTGCTATAACAATTTGCATGCTAAAACAATTAGCATGCTAGCACGCAGATCAAGCCTGGCCCGTGTTGCGGTGACGTGCAGGCTGGCACGGCTCAACGCCACGTCCAAACCCAACCATGTTTTTCCACTTGGCGGGGGGGGGTCTGCTATTTTATGTTTGCTTACTTAAAGTTCCTAAAGCTGCAATGATTTAACTGCCGGCACAACATAGACACCTGTGAGAAGTCCCTAAGCAGTCAGGAATAGAGAGAGAGAGGGGGGGGGGGAAGAGGGGTGAGAGAGAGACGGTGATGAGGAGAGGTGAAAGGTCGCAGAGATTAGGGACTGTTTATTTTTGGTTTCACACTGAGAGCATTTTATTTTATCTCTTTGAGTGAGCACACT
>PIJE02000487.1:42500-75000 GCA_002895965.2 Coryphaenoides rupestris
GAAGAGGAGAAGGAGGAGGAGGAGGAGGAGTCGAGAGCAGAGCCAGCCACAGTCCCAGCCACCACCACATCAGCATCCCAGGGTAAGGAAGGACCCATGGGGCTTAGGACACACCCACACTGTTGTTTAAAATGTGCAATATAAATAAAACTGACTTGACTTGACACACTAATGCAGATAGGGAATTGGAATTGTCATTGGAATTGTATTATTAATAGTTATGGCACTACAACAAAATGCCGGCATTTTAAACCTAAAATGAAATGTAAGTGCGTGTATATTTTCTCAGTGGGATTGTGTGTTCCAAGTGAAAGTAAGTACATTTTAAGACTTGTGTGACAGTGGCTGTGGCTGATCATAATTCACAGAGACTAATTTACGCTGGCTCTCAGCGTAACTTAGTGACAGCCCCAACAAGGGGAGGTTATGGGCCCCCCGTGTTATGAAGTTATGTCACTAGTGCGCACGATGTGTACGTCGCTAATTATTATGAAGCGGGTGGGGTTGTTGTTGCCATGGGAAACCATGCTGTGTTTTGCCCTTTCATTCAGTCTCTGGGAAATGCTGTGCGCGGGTGAGTTACCTCTGCTTATACGATGACATCACTGAGTCCTTATGTATCCATAGCGGGAGACGGGAGTGGAGCCCTCCGTCATTGGTCATGGCAAAATGGCTGCAAATTCAACCCACTGAAAAGTAGCCCAGCGCCAGGCCTCGCTTTCTTTGAAAGTCGATACGTCTTGGAAAAAAACAAACCCTGCTCCGATGCTTGCTGTTTCAAGGTGTTTGCTCTGTAATGGAAGAGGGATGTTTTGGTGTGAATTATACGTGTAGAGTTTTTGTCTATTATTGTTTTTTCTATCAAATTGTTTGAAGAAAAGTGAATGGTATCAGACGTTTGTCCACTGTTTGCTCAGGATTCATACTCCTCCTGTTCGTGTTTGTAGTGGGGTGTCGTATTTAGATCACGTTTCTCCATTTACTGAGAACTAACATCAATCGATACGTTTTCATTCCTAACATACAGCGAGTACGTGCACTTCTGAGCATGGCTGTCCCCGGGGGGAATCGAACATCTAACCCTGGCTAGCTTTAATGCCGTGCTCTACCAATCGAGCGACACGGGACCTTTTTGAAACGGTGTGTGTGTGTGTGTGTGTGTGGTGTGTGTGTGTGTGTGTGTGTGTGTGTGTGGTGTGTGTGTGTTGTGTGTGTGTGTGTGTGTGTGTGTGTGGTGGTGTGTGTGTGTGTGTGTGTGTGTGTGTGTGTGTGTCTTGGTTGTGGGTGCATGGTTGGTGGCTGGCCCGAGTCAGGCTGGTTAGTCTGGGGCCGGTTGAGGCTGTGATGCATTGGCCAGCGCTAGCATTGTTCCACCTGCTCTGTCCACAAACAACTACAAGACAATAAACCGGTTTATCATCGCCATCACCTCCTTCCCGTGTTCCGATTTTCGTGGGTTTTATTCCGTCGAGCGATTCACGTGAGGTAGGCAGGTAAGGCTGCAGTGTGTACAGTAATAGCTATTTGTGTTGTGTTGTGAAAGCGACAGTGTGTCTCGAGGTAGTTCCTCTGTCTAGCGTCCTCCTGGCCTGGACGTTGTTCAGTGCATCTAAATCCTCCTGGTCTCACGTTTCCTCTCCTCTTGATTACACCTTGAGGATTTATTTTACAACGTTGTGATAAAATTGATGTACTTCCCGTTTGTGGCCCATGCATGCACGGATTGAAACTGGAAATCACATTTCCCATTTTCAGTTCAACTGAAGTATTGGTCAAGAAGATCCACTTATTGCTGAAATCGGTTATTAGTCATAAATGGTCATGGCTTATTATCCAGGAAACCAAATGGGGACTTTCCCATCTCAAAGGCCCCTCTCCTCTATGTGCAGCGGGCATTGGGGAATCGAACCCAGTACCCTTCGTCTGGAAGTGGAACACCCTGTGATATCCCTGTCCCAACAGAAGCAGAGTGCTGCTAATATAATGAGAAGATAGGACTGAAGGGACTTTGAGTTGACAACCACGGAGGTTTTCCGTGCAGGCCAGGGTGCGGCCCATGCATGATGCATGATATTTGAAGGTGCTTACAGAAGGGGAATGCCCGCCAGGAAGAAGAATGGAATATAGAAAGTGCTTTTTTTTCACTCTATTTGTCATCTCACATGATGTCTTTTTTCCAGTCGGTTCTGCCGCGTTTAAGCCCTCCATGGCCCAGTTATGTTGTGAGCATGGACGGGCCAAGGTTCCAGGACTACTACACATGTCTTAACTCTCCTTCTCTCCCCCCTCTCTCTCTCTCTCTCTCTCTCTCTCTCTCTCCTCTCTCTCTCTCTCTCTCTCTCTCTCTCTCCCTCCCTCCCCTACCCCTCTCTCTCTCTCCCCTCTCTCTCTCCCTCCCTCCAGCCCCGTGTTGATGAGGAAAAGCTTCCTTTGTTGTTGTCGTTGCCACGACGATGATTCGAACTGGTCGCAGGTCATAGACAAACAGACAGGGTGTGTGTGTGTGTGTGTGTGTGTGTGTGTGTGTGTGTGTGTGTGTGTGTGCGCGTGTGCGTGCGCGTGTGCGTGCGCGTGTGAGAGATGGAGGGAGGAGGGGGAAGATGTGGAACAATGTTTCTTAATTGCACTTTCCTTCATATTTATCGTCTGTGTCTGTCGGCGAAACCAAATCCGTCACATTAGCATCTAGAGGTCATGATGCCTCATTTGTTTCCTGATGGTGGTGTGGGATGGTATGTAACCTGTCTCCGTCCAGATGGTGCTGGGGTGGGGATGATAAATCCTACCTGTTTGGAGGAGGGAGCCATACCACAGCGTTATGATTGATCTCACACTCGCACCGCGCACGACACCCAGACCGCTAATCAAGGCGGGGTCGTAGTTTGTCGGGAGTACCCTGGCATACCCGGGTTCTTCTCATCGTTCTTGTTGTAGTTGGCTCTTGTTGTAGATTATTGTTTGTGGGGATTCCCTGCAAATAATTTTCTGAGGTTTGAGAGAGAGAGAGAGAGAGAGAGAGAGAGAGAGAGAGAGAGAGAGAGAGAGAGAGAGAGAGAGAGAGAGAGAGAGAGAGAATGCAAGTAAGTTATGACCAGATGTTAGTGGCATTCCTGCTCCTTGCCTCCGACCGTTCGGAGCAGCAGGCAGAACAGTCCTTCCATACCATTACCTCCTGTTGCTCCTCTCTAGCAAACCGTTCTCACATGCCACTTCTACTTCTACTTCGACAAACTGACTGTCACTGCATGCAAAAAATACTACGCTTCCAAATTGTGCAGGGGAGACAAAATGGAAAACGGTTGATTCGATGATGTCATTGAGTGAATTAGCATTCGGGTCAACGTAATCCAAGTACGACACACGCAAAAGACATTTTCTCCTCAGAAATTTCCATTGTTAAGGAATGCTAAGTAGAACTATTTGTCAATATACAGAACTTAATACTGTGTTTATACACTCACCGGCCACTTTATTAGGTACACCTGTTCAACTGCGCATTAACGCAAATATCTAATCAGCCAATCACATGGCAGCAACTCAATGCATTTAGACATGTAGACATGGTCAAGACGATCTGCTGAGGTTCAAACCGAGCATCAAAATGGGGAAGAAAGGTGATTTAAGTGACTTAGAACGTGGCATGGTTGTTGGTGCCAGACGGGCTGGTCTGAGTATTTCAGCAACTGCTGACCTACTGGGATTTTCACGCACAACCATCTCTAGGGTTTACAGAGAATGGTCCGAAAAAGAGAAAATATCCAGTGAGAGGCAGTTCTCTGGGAGCGAAAATGCCTTGTTGATGCCAGAGGTCAGAGGAGAATGGCCAGACTGGTTGGAGCTGATAGAAAGGCACCAGTAACTCAAATAACCACTCGTTACAACCGAGGTATGCAGAAGAGCATCTCTGAACGCACAACACGTGGAACCTTGAAGCAGATGGGCTACAGCAGCAGAAGACCACACCGGGTGCCACTCCTGTCAGCTAAGAACAGCAAACTGAGGCTACAATTCACACGGTCTCACCAAAATTGGACAAAAGAAGATTGGAAACGTTGCCTGGTCTGATGAGTCGATTTCTGCTGCGACATGCAGATGGTCGGGTCAGAATTTGGCGTAAACAACATGAAAGCATGGATCCATCCCGCCCTGTATCAACGGTTCACGCTGGTGGTGGTGGTGTAATGGTGTGGGGGATATTTTCTTGGCACACTTTGGGCCCCTTAGTACCAATTGAGCATCATTTATGTTTGTATTGTTGCTGACCATGTCCATCCCTTTATGACCACAGTGTACCCATCTTCTGATGGCTACGTTCAGCAGGATAACGAGCCTTGTCACAAAGCTCAAATCATCTCAAACTGGTTTCTTGAACATGACAATGAGTTCACCACTCAAATGGCCTCCACAACCACCAGATCTCAATCCAATAGAGCATCATGGATGTGGTGGAACGGGAGATTCGCATCATGGATGTGCAGCCGACAAATCTGCGTGATGCTATCATGTCAATATGGACCAACATCTCTGAGGAATGTTTCCAGCACATTGTTGAATCTATGCCATGAAGAATTAAGGCAGTTCTGAAGGCAAAAGGGGGTCCAACCTGGTACTAGCAAGGTGTACCTATTAAAGTGGCCTATTAAAGTGTCTTTGCGTGTCTAGAAAAGCACTATACTAATAAAATGTATTATTATTATTATTATTATTCATGTGCTTGTTATAGAAGGCGACAGCGATCATCTATTGGACGACGAGGTGAATGACATCACGGATGTGGCACCCTGCCGCAAGCGGCGCATTCGCAACCTTGCCACGACCTCTGACCCCGCGGCGAAGCGAGCGCCCCAACGGACGACGACGACGACTGCCAGACGCAAGTAAGACGGCGGACGCCATATTTACACCATCACACGCCATCACAACCTTTTTGTTACGCAAGCGCGGTACAGATGCACGCACTGACGCGCTGTCGGCCACCTAGCGGGTGCTTTTGTTTTCGTTTCTCACAGCAAACGCGAGAAACAGACGGTTCCCGGAGAGCCGCTTTTTGTCCAAGCTAACCAAAAGCCAGTGTGTTTATTTCATTCTTAAATCTGTTTATTGGCGCTGTGGCTCGTAAAATGTCAGGGAGTCGGCGTCTGTTCATTACACTGGGCGGGACGCCCCCCCCCTCACCCCACCCCACCCACAATCCCCAAAGAACACACATCAGTAGAGTCACGGGGATCGCTCCAACCCGGCACTGTGGGAAGTAAAAGCCTGTGTCTCTCTCCCCCCCAAACGATCCCTACATGTCTGTCAGCGAGATCCCGTCCACTCAACTTGACATCTTGTCTCGTGTTTCCCGGTGTTATTTAATCGCTGCAACTCCACCGCCCCCCAAATCACACATTCTCACCCCCCACCCAACCTTCCCACCCCCCACCCTGGCCGTCACCCTCACCCGCTGCTGAATGGGAAAGTTAAACAACCGTAAATGTTGTGCGCCAGGCATCCTCTTTTGTCATGTAGAGTCACGCGGCCAAGAGGCACGCATTCCCACAAACAAACAAACAACAAACAACAAACAAACACGCTGTGCTGGAATTTGCTCATTAAGCGGAGCGCGTGCGCCCGCGCGCGTGTGTGTGTGTGCGTGAGGGGGGGGGGGGGTGGGTCTAACTTAATTCACAAACTTTTGCTGGCCATTTCGCTGTAAGACCACTGACTTGTGTGTGTGCAATAGAGGGGAAGCATTTTGCATGGTTGGCAAAACGTGATGGTGAAATCTTCGTCGTTGTGTAAACTTGTGTGACGTGTTTTATGATGACGTTGTCAAGGACGTCCCTGAAATCATATGGCCGTCAAAGGCGATGAAATCTATGGCTAATATGAGTGTGTCACCACAACCAACGCACATTACCCATTCACACACTTTATTACACAATAGGCTAAGGACTTAACGTCCCACACACTTGGATATTAAGCCCAACACACATGCCCGTGTCTGGACAGATGCAGCATCGGTTCTGTATTTTCGCATATAAAATAAGACTTGCAGAGTCCTAAAAGTCGGTAGGTCAGTAAACGTCAAGGGTAAGGGTCTTCAATGCATGGATAGAAGGACATACACTATCTAGTCTGCACGGAGATGCTTCTTTTTTTTCCTGTATTCCTGCGGTCAGTGGAGACCTTTAAAACCAGCTGTCTACCTCCAGGGCGTGTTAAAGTGGGAATATCATATTCACCTCTGCACGGTTTACAGGTAGTTAAGGACCACTGGTTTATGATGCCTTTGCTGTTGGGGCTGGCGGTTGACTCCAACTGCGGGTTCAAGGTCTTTTTTTCTTTTGCCCTCTGTGGATCGCGGCTCGTCACTGTGTCTATCCCACCGAAGAAGGATGGGGATCGAGATGCGGGTCTGTGAGAACCCGGTTCCAAATTTCTCAAAACCCGAAAATCAATAAGTTTCCAGCTAATCAAGAGAGAGAGGGAGGGAGACACACATTCCTTTTCACAACTCGGCGATCATGTTGATACTTCCAATGTTTTTTTACTTACTATAATATTCGAAAGATATTCACGTTCTGAATTGCATCGGTATGGCACAGGGAACTAAAGTCTGAGTACCGAGTGTCTAGCGGTGTCTACCTGCCCAGGTGACGGGGCTTCCGAGCAAAGCCGTCGGGCAGCAGCACTCTTCTCTAAGTACCCTGCCCTAAACTAGCCAGCTATGTCTTGCATTTCAAAATGTCTCAAATCGATATGACATTAAAATAGTTGTTTAGAAGTGTATCCCGCTAGCTACATTGTTTTGGTATTTCTCCTACACTGCCCCATGCTGTCTGGAGGATAACAAGGGAAAGTTTATTATTTTAAAGGATTATTATACCACCAGGTGTGAGTGTGATTAGCCCTTCCAAGCGGGTTCAGAATCACCCAGATGTATGCTGGATAGATCAGCCTACCGGCCTACCCAGTGGACTGTAGCCACTAGTAGGCCGACCTATCCAGCATACATCTGGGTGGACACTCCCACTTGTGATGTCAAAAACCGGAGATGAAACCGTTTTTTTAAACTGCTTGGAATGGCGGTTGGTATGGTGGTATAACTGGTGGTATAATATGTCTCCATTAAACAGGAACTGGTAGTCACATAAACTATTAAACTCATTAAACAATTTTTTTCATAATAAAGCAAGTATTCGAATATTTAAAAATCATGACCCATCCCTACATCAATCGCAGAGCTGATATATTATTTTTTGGCACAGTAAAATAGTCACAGCCAAGCAATAAAAGCCATAACAGTTCTCTTAAGATGTTTTCGTCATTTTGCCTTTCCATCAAATAATAGAAAAGTATCGACAGTGGTATTGATGAAGACTCAGATCGTTAGGCAGTCTAGACAATGGTATCAATATCAATAAAAATGTACGATCCCATCCCTTTCTCTCTCTCTCTCTCTCTCTCTCTCTCTCTCTCTCTCTCTCTCTCTCTCTCTCTCTCTCTGTGTATCTCTCTCTCTCTCTCTCTCTCTGTATCTCTCTGTCTCTTTCCCTTTCTCCCAGTCACATCTGCCAGTAATAGGTAAATTGCCACAGGCACAGACAGTCAGAAAAATGTTCCTTTCAACTACCTATGAAGACTTTATGTGAAGAGACACACACACACACACACACACACACACACACACACACACACACACCACACACACACTACACACACACACACACACACACACACACACACAGATAATAAGGTTAAACGGGGCCATCCTATTGGTGCAGGACCAAGATGCGTTTATGTTTATCAGGGGCCGATCCGTCAGGGCCACCACCGCAAAACAACCTGGGTTCATTGCTATGGTAAATCGTTGCCTTAGTTGTTCTTGTACTTGGACGACTGCTTGAGTTGTTCTGCTGCTGACAGTAATTATTCTGCGCTGGAAGCAAGTGCTAGCATGGAGTTGTGGGGTGGGGGGGGTCCTGGCACAGGAGTCTGAGAAACAACGTTGAATTTCTCCTTATTCCTCCTCTCTCTCTCTCTCTCTCTCTCTCTCTCTCTCTCTCTCTCTCTCTCTCTCTCTCTCTCTCTCTCTCTCTCTTACACACACACTCCATCCATCGTCCCCATGTGTCAATGGCGTCTATGGTGTCAGTATCCCGGAGTCGGCGTTGAATTGCTGTTGTTTCATATTCCAATAAATCTCCCCAATACAACCACCCTTCTGTTTGGGCCTTCAATACACCCAACTTTCTCTCTCTCTCTCTCTCTCTCTCTCCCTCCTCTCTCTCTCTCTCTCTCTCTCTCTCTCTCTCTCTCTCTCTCTCTCTCTCTCTCTCTCTCTCTTCTGGACACGACCATTTAGAAAAACATTCTAAAGAAGTCCATGTAACAAATCTGCGGTTGTTTTTGTACAAGTCGATCCTTTCCAAAAACAACGACTAAAAAAGCACTGATGTACAGTCGTCCTCCTCCTCCTGCAGACCCAGAGAGCGGCAGCTAAGGGGCGACTGAGCCAAGCAACCCCCCCCCCCCCCCACCCCCCCCCTCCTCCTCCCCCTCCCTCGCGTAGTACCCCCGGCCGTGGGTGTTGATGCCCTGATTAGCCAGGGCTATTACTACTGTTGTTAGCCCCGCTGGCTGGGGAGGGAGGGAGGGAGAGAGAGAGAGGAGAGAGAGAGAGAGAGAGAGAGAGAGAGAGAGAGAGCAGGAGAGAGAGAGAGAGAGAGAGAGAGAGAGAGAGAGAGAGAGAGAGAGAGATGGGAGAGAGAGAGGAGAGAGAGATGTGAAGAGAGAGCGAGGAGAGACCGAGAAGAGAGAGGAGAGAGAGAGAATAACGCGACCGGCAAAGCAACCGGCAGCTGCACTGTTTGATCGCCCCAGTGGCGCAGCGTGGACCTGGCTCGCTCTGAGACTCTGGAGGCTCCTTCATGAGAGAGGCCTTTGTCTCGCCCACACCACCACCACCACCATCACTACCTCACCCCCCCCACTCCCCAAGGGGAAGGTTCATGGAGAACATCAGCAGAATAAGAGGGGGGTCTCGGGGATAATTGTAGGCAACGCTGCCTGTTCAGGTTCCTGGCGTCTGCAGAGGATGCGGTCTTCGATCCGTAGGGGCTCAGTAGGCTTCATCTCCTCTGAAACCCCAAGAGCTGAGGCAAATGCTACTGTGCTGCGCCAAACACCCGCCGTAGGTAGACACCCTGGGTCCCCAGAATCCGGCGTGGCTTGCAGATAACCACCTTCTTGTCTCTTCCTGGGGCGGCAGTAGCGCAGGAGTTAAGAGCAGTTATCCGGCAACTGGAAGGTTGCTGGTTTGATCCCCAGGCTCGAGGTGTCCCTGAGCAAGACAAAGACACCACCTAACCCTAAGTGCTCCTGACGTGTTGGTTGTTACCTTGCATGGTTGACACCGTCGTCTGTGTATGAATGGGTGAATGTGAGGCAACTGTAAAGTGCTTTGGATGCTTTGGAATAGCACTATATAAATGCAATCCATTTATCATTCTTGTCGCTAAATGTTGTACACCTCGCCGAAAATGAGGACCACATAGTCCCATCCCCCCCCCCCCCCCCCCCCCCCCCCCCCCGCATGTTTTTTTGGGGTTAATTTACGATAAGACGAGTTGAGGAGGTTCAGGTACATGCAACACATCATCTTCACGTCATAAAGATCACCAGATGTCACGGAACCTGTGACTTTTGGCGGGCTATGCTCTGATTGACCAATCCATGCATGGTACCAAGAGGGGTCAATGGATGACCAACGTCTGCAACTTGGCGCAGTAGAACTATAATACAGGGGTCCCACAGGTCCTTGAAATTATTTAAAGTTTGTGAACTTGAGAGAGAAATAGTCAAAGCGTGGACGTAAATAGACATGGTCCATTGAAAGTGCTTGAATTTAGAATAGAAATTGGACATATATTACTATATAGGCTACAGCACAATTGAGAAGTGTTCACACATTCAAGTCTGTCTTCTATAAAGCCTGCTAGTCCTCATTATAACAATTCTCAGTGTTGTAACAGTTGATCCATGGCGTGTTGGTTCCTTAAATTTGAGGGACGTCCTTGAAAAGTCCTTCAATTGGATATTTGAGAAGGTGTGGGAACCCTGATAGTATGGCGCTTAATCCTCTTGTGTTGTGTGCTTCACCACGCAGGTCAGCCTCAGCTAGGAGATGCCGTGTGGCGGCTGAGGTGTGATTGGCGCGAGGAGGTGGCAGGAGGCGAAGCACCCTTTTGGTTTCTCTTTGATTTGAAACGGCAGCCAGAGAAGAAGAACAGTTTCCGCTTTTATTTTTGTTTGGTTTCCCATCGTCCCCTGGATGATCTCGTGGATGCTAGATGCCCCGAGCGCTCGTGGAAATGCGTGTTTACGCGCGCTTGACATGAAGAGTTCCTATAATCCAATTTAATTTAAGAGGCAACACGGAGCCGGGCACCCTTCACCACACCACACGCTCCCCTTCCTCGCTTCTCTTTCTCCTCCCTCGCTCTCCCTCCACCCGCGACTCAGGAGCCACTCTCCTAACGATCCGCGGCTCGTAGCTAGGAGCCGCGCTAATCACTGCAAGACGTGGAACATATTGAACGTCATTTGCATGTGCGTGTAATGCCAGGTTTACGATGGCTTTGTAAACTGGCTTTTTAAACGCACACAAATAAAGGGTTATTCAAGGTCGTCTTGCGTTGCTTTTGTGCTTGTTACGTCGGTAAAGGATACCTTCGGTTTTGAACGGCGGAGCTGTGAATGTGGGTGGCTTTTTCGAGAAAGGGAAATGATTTGGGATGATTGAGTTAGTGGAGCGGGGGCCGAGGGGAGTGGGGGGCGGGGACCCCTTTCAGATTAAGGGGTACCGTATGTAACGACAGCACCACCAAGGAGCCCAGGAAAAACACTGCGCTTACTCTCTGCAGCGGCAAAGGTAGCACATAATTGCCTTAGAGCCGCGGACTTCCTCGACCCGTGTGTCGAGAGAGAGGAGGAGGAGGGGGGGATTGAAACTCTGTGTTTAACTCCCCACCCCTGTGGGTTTTCAACACTCACCTCATGCACTCCCTGGTTTCCCGCCATGTGTTGGGGTCCCCCCCAATCCCTACCACACCCCCCCAGACACATCTCTGGTTTCCCCCCTAACCAGTTACAGCAGGGGACCCCTGGTTTTTCTATACAGTTGGCAAAGGTTTTAAACCAAGGCTCGGTCGTTTGGGCACTGAGCACTGCTCCCGCTCACACTGTTGTTGAGCCACTGTTGCCACCTTCATCATCATCACCATCATCATTATCATCGCCAATGATGGACAAGACTGTAGGATGTTGAGAGCTATTGTGTGGTGGTACTTGGCGAGTCTCAGTTTGTGAGTCTCAGTTGGCGAGTCTCAGTTAGCGAGTCTTATTTTGTGAGTCTCAGTTGGCGCAACTCCGTTTTTTTAGTCTCAGTTGGCGAGTCTCAGTTGGCAAGTGTTCAGTTGGCGACTCTCAGTTTGTGAGTCTCAGTTGGCGAGTCTCAGTTGGTGAGTCTCAGTTGGCGAGTCTCAGTTTGTGAGTCTCAGTCGGCAAGTCTCTGTTTGCGATCCCTGCTTTGCGAGTCTTAGTTTGTGAGGATAAAGAGCGCACAACACACACCCACACACACTTTCTCCTTTTTGTCACATTTTGTTGTTGTGTAAAAGAGGCCATTTAGTGTGTTGCTTTATTTTCTTCGACGAGTGAGCGATGGAGATGAATGAAAATAAAAGCGTATTGATGTGGCCTATTTATTGTGTCCTGGCAGTGTGTGAGTCCTGTGATCACAAACACACACACACACACACACACACACACACACACACACACACACACACACACACACACACACTTTCGCCAGCAGCCGGGGGGTAAACAGCTACTAGTCAGGTGATTTAGTGAAAGAAATATGGGCGGACAGGACAGAAATATGGGGGCTTTTAGTTTGAAGGCGACGGCGGCCCCTGAGGGACAACACCCTGGGGGGCTTTTCTGGCCCCTCTCGTCCACCTCCATCTGTCTTGTACTCCTTCCACACACACGCACGCAACACACACACACACACACACACACTCCACCTTTAGTGCATCAGTGTTATGAACCCAACGTAAACACCGGCAGGGTCTGTGTGACGAGAGTGAAGGTAAAATGTCGGTAATATAAACTGTGGGGAGAAATGTGCCCGAGAAAACGTTGGGAAACCAACCGACCCACCGATAGCACCAGCCTAACCTGTACGAGCCCTCGGCGGCGTGGGATCCATTTGGGAGATCGGCCGTACGTAAACACATGTACAATCACACACACGTGTACAATCACACACACATGTACATACGCACGCACACAGTCGCACTCGCATGGCATGTGCACGCTGCAGGTATAAAAGTGGCCCATGTGTTTCCAGTCTCTTGCCACATTATAGACTTCCTGCTGCACCAGTGTAGGCAGTAAAGGAACGCTCATTAGGGCAGCGACCTTCGCATCCTCCCCTCGCTCTCTCTGTGGCGGGCTTAGCTCTCTCTCTCGCTGATGCTCCGTCTCTTTCTCATCTCTATTTATTGCTGTCTTAGCTCTCTCTCTCCCATCTCTCTCTATCTCTCCCTTCATCTTTCTCTCTGTTGCACTCTCCCATTTCTCTCTCTCTCTCTCTGTCACTCTCTCATCTCTCTTTATTGATGTCTTAGCTCACTCTCCCATCACTCTCTTTCTCTCTCGTATCCATCTGACAGATCTTCTCTCTGCGCGGCGCGTGTGTGTGTGTGTGTGTGTGTGTGCGTGCATAGACCGGACACTCCTGCGGGCGGACACTGCGGCTGCGGCCGACCAGAAGAAGGCGTCGCGGCAGCAGCGCCCCAGAAAGCCCCCCGCCAGCCCCACGGCGGAGGATCTCTTCGACGACTTCTGATTGACTACTGTGTAAAAAAAAAAAAAATGTACAAAAACTATCTCTTCTGAAAAAGAAAAAAAACACAAAACGGACATCCATGAATCCGTATGAACTCTTTTCTTTGTGTAGTGTGTTGTATTGTTATTTGGTGATGTGGTTTTAATGTGTTTGAATCAGAAATTGCAGGGATGTGTGCTTTTAACTATGAAATCATGAAATTGTGTAGGATATTTTACAATGTTTTTTACTAAATAAGTGTGGTCTTCATGTAACTGTTTTTCAAATCAATAAATTAAGTCTGCTTCTGCCTTTTCAATCAAATGAAAATCTCAGCCTCAGTTGTCTTGCCGTGTAGTTTCTCATGTGAGAAGCTGAAAGAGCCTCCACAACCTCTGAGGACCGAGGCTGGTTTGTCATCAGGTTCTCTCTCTCTCATCATCTCTCTCTCTCTCTCTCTCCACATCTCCTCCCTCCCTCTCACACCCTCTCCCCCGTCTCTCTCTCTCCACATCTCCTCCCTCTCCCTCCCTCTCTTCACATCTCTCTCTCTCTCTCTCTCTCTCCACATCTCCTCCCTCTCCCTCCCTCTCTTCACGATCTTCTCTCTCTCTCCACATCTCCTCCCTCTCTCTCTCCCTCCCTCTCACACCCTCTCCCCCGTCTCTCTCTCTCCACATCTCCTCCCTCTCTCTCACACCCTCTCTCTCTCTCTCTCTCTCTCACTCTCTCACACCCTCTCCCCCCTCCTGTCTCTCTCTCCACATCTCCTCCCTCTCTCTCTCTCTCTCTCTCTCTCTCACACACCACCCCTCTCCCCCCTCCTGTCTGTCTCTCTCTCTCCACATCTCCTCCCTCTCCTCAACTCTCTCTCTCTCCCCTCCATCGCTCTAGCACTCTCTCTCCCTCCCAGTCTCTCCCCCTCCTCCTCCCTCTCATAGACTGGGTGGTGGTGGTGAACATGTGCGTCCCTCCCTCCCTCCCCTCCCCTTTTCTAGCGTCGTGTGTGTCGTGTGTGTGAAGTGGATCTGAACCCGCAGCAGCCGGGCAGGCTTCAGTCGCGGAGAGCAGCGGTGCAGGCAGCTGTGTGTTCAGGGAGGAAGAGGAGGAGGACGTTTTATCGGAGCCGTCAGGAGAACTTTGTTCCGCGACCCCCCGGGACCCTTCAGACAGACCCGGGCACCGGTGGATGAACACGATTCAAAGTGTGTTGTTGGACTTTTTGAAAGGTATTGTGACTTGTGTTTGCATTGTTAATATTGTTAAAGTTGTGTTAATTACCACCTTTCACCATCAAAATCGAAAGTTGACGCAATTATGTTACACCCATATAGGAGTGGGGCTTTTATCAGGGACTTTTATAAAAAGCCAAATGGTCAACAAGTTGTTAGTCAGCTTCACCGTTATTTTCCATTCTTATTGATTGATCATTAGGTAATTGATCATTGATCATCCTTATTTTATTTGTGAAGATGTGATTTATCATTGGCTGAGATGTTCCCACAGTGATAAAGTTAATGATAACAAAGGTGTCGATAAAAAAAACAACCTTAACATGCCCCATTAGGATCCAGTTAGGATCCAGTGTCAGTCCAGACTGGATCGGTGGATAAGGTTTCATCACCACATGTTGCCTTGTTCTGACTGCTGGTACGCGGCTCAAACGCTCTTTCTAACTTCCATGGATCGCCTATTCGACACTTGCTCTGTACCTCACAGTCTATGCATACAGAAGCAAACAGACGTCATTAGGCGTGACGCTGCGTGTGTCTCTGGCCTCTTCATGTGTGTTCATATTTCATAGATTGGGCCCCAAGATGTTCTTCAGCTGCTGTGTTTGGTGGGCCTGTGTGCAGGTTTGACCCAACAAGGTGAGTGGCCTACACTTTTTACCATTCTTCTCTATCTCTTATGATGCCTCGGCTTTTAGTCCTGAACGCACACACACTGTCTTTGTAAAGCAACAAAACTAATATTTTCCTTGCATGTTATCATTGTGTCTGTGTGTGTGTGTGTGTGTCTGTGTGTGTGTGTCTCTGGGTGCCTGTGTGTGTCTCCTCAGCGCCAGCACATGACCTCATGCCGCTGGCAAAGTCAATTTCCGCCTCAGGATCTCTCGCGGGCATGGTGGTGCTGCCCTGCCACTTCTCTACCCCCACCTCCACCTCCCCCACGCCCGCTCCCTCCCAGGACCTCCAGCAGGACCCGGACAGCCCCGGCACCGGCCCTGGCGCCGCCGCTCCTCTCACCCAGAACCCGGACAAGCTGAGGGTCAAGTGGACCCGGCTGGAAGGCCCGGAGGAGCAGGTGGTGCTGGTGGCCCACGGCGGCGTGGTGAAGGTGGGTCAGCAGTTCAAGGGCCGCGTGTCGGTGCCCAGCCACCCGGGGTCGGTGGGGGACGCGTCGCTCATGATGGTGCGTCTGCGAGCCAGCGACGCCGGGCTCTACCGCTGCGAGGTGATGCGCGGGATGGACGACTCCCAGGACACGGTGTCTCTCAGCGTCCAGCGGTAGTACCTGAAGAAGCGTTACTCTAGAGCAAACAGAGAAATATATCTTCTTTTAGAGAACAAAATATGTAACAAAAAAAAAATATAAAACCAATAAATGTATAATATATGATATTTTAAATGGTCAACAAAAAATAGAGCAGCTTCGAGCGGCCACTTCGTAGCTGATAAACCATAGTTTCGATTGACAAAATACAAAGAGATGACTCAGGAGTGAAGTACCAATACTCCATGTCTTTGTACACTCCGCAAAAAAAGTAGTGACAAAAGAGGACCTGTTATAACAGGCAATCACTGGAATTGGAAGCAGCAGAAAAGGGAGATCTAATGGTGCGAACACTTACCAGCATGCAATTTTTACTGAGAACAAAAAGATAAATTGCCCCCCCTGACAACAGCCAGGTACAACCCAAACTGGCCTCCTCACATGTATTATTTTATTCAAATACGTCACGAAACATGTCAGTAGCCACCCTGGCAACGACAAAAGACCACTTGATCCAGAAAATGTTTTAATGTTAAAATTGTACTCGGGTGTTCGCCAAACCACTCCCCCTGTTGCAGTTTCCACCGGGCCAGACAGCCAAGTTGGTGCAGATATAGGAAGCCGACGCTGCCCGTGTCGTCTAATATTTCATCCAGAGTCTGTGTTCACATGGGCTCAAGACACACACACACACACAATTCCACGTTTGCGCTGAACATTTGGCTTTGTTCAGTCGCTCCCAGACAAAGGGTCTCTTATGCGCATGACACACAACTCTGTTTTTTCACCGCTCGTTCATTCATTCGCGTCTTCCCCACATCGGCTCCCCCTGCCAGGACATCCCCACAGACAAGATCTAATCCCCCCCCTCCCTCCCCCCGCTGCCACCCCCCATTTCCCAATTGATAATAATGGAGCCAATTACGCAAGACAACAAGCTGGAGGGTTTCGCAACGACAGCTAAAGTAGCCCGACGTCTTCTGGTTTCCTATGCCGTAACTAGGAACCAAACCAGGGCTTTGTATTGGCTGGATGACAGTTTCCATGAGAGAATTGTTCTTTATCTTTTTTTTTTTTCTGTTGAAGCAATCATATCTAATTTTGCGTCATTAGTGATAAAAGAGTCCCTTGTCTCGCAGAAGTCGAATAATCCAAGTAGTGTCCGTTTATTCTTACAACACCAAAAAAAACCCGTGTAGAGAAACGGTTTTTCGAACGCGACGGTGATCAGGGTTTTTTTTTTGTTTTGACTGCTTGTGAATCAGCGCTGATCACCGGTTTACGTTTGTCTCCGTGCCCATTGTTGTGAACCTACCCGCTGTGGCGGATTACCACCCCCGCCGCCGACAAACCGGAGCATTCAACTCAGCTGCTGGGGGAAATCAAAACCAGAGCACTTATCTGCGATTGGTTTTTTGTAGCAGATGCTTTTACCCGCATGTCCTTGAGCAGCAGGAAGGAAGGCGGTTAGGGGCTTCATGCTCCCAAGAAGCCCGGGTCAGGGATCGAACACGGTACCTTTTCAGGCTGAGATTCAAACCCCGGCTAGCCGTATTTGTGATTGTTTCCGGTGGTCTCCCCCCCCCTCCCTCCAGGGGTGGTCTTCCACTACCGGGCCAGCACCAGCCGCTACACGCTGGACTTCCCGGCGGCTGGGCGGGCCTGCCAGGCGGTGGGAGCCACCATCGCCACCCCAGAACAACTCACGGCCGCGTTTGAAGACGGCTTCGACCAGTGTGACGCCGGCTGGGTGGCCGACCAGAGCGTCAGGTGTGTGTTTGTGGTTGTTGTCTGTTCTTCTTCGGTGTTGGTAGTTCTTCGACTGCATTTGTCAATGAATGTCGCCGTTTGGTTTCTTGGCGCTCATGGAAGGCCTTACTGCAGTAAAGCAAACTGAAACCAGTGGGATTAACTCCACGTTCTCACTTATTTCTCATTTTCCAGGTACCCAATCACAAAGCCCCGTCCAGGTTGCTTCGGAGACAAGATGAACCAGCCAGGAGTGCGAATGTATGGTGTCCGTCTGCCTGAGGAGACGTACGATGTTTACTGCTATGTTGAAGACCTCAAGGGTACGTTTCAGCTGTAGTGTTAACACTTAATTAGTATTTTCTGCTCTAAAAGGTTTAAACGATATGTTTCACGCTTGGAACATGAGTTACAATCTACCATCACGTCGTCTTTGGGATGTTGTCTTATAAGTTCATCATAACACATTTGATAAACTAAATATGACAATACCGTATGTAAGACCAGGATACATCATTGCATAACTTAACTTAACTTAACATTTCAGTTCACAGTTCACAGTTCATAGTTTGTATGGAATATCAACTCTGATTCATCCAACCATTTCTGTTTTATTATTATCATTATTAATATCATGTTATCTCTAAATATTACCTCTAATACTACCTCTCATCTCCTCTCATCATCGTGTGCAATATTCTTAATGTTATGTCCAATACCTCTCCTACATTACCTTTCAACATTATGTGCAATATTCTTAATGTTCTTTCTATCAGGTGCAATACGTCCCCTAACCATTATTATTATCACAGTATTACACTTCAATTATGCCAAAGTGTTTTCGCCCCCTGAATATCTTATCTTGCCTATATATTTTAATATTTTGACTGTACATTTGTAAGTCTCTTAGTTTATTTTTATTATTCTGTTGATTTCTCTATTGTTTTAGTGTACTGTATTGCTATGCCATCAGCTAGACTGCAGGTAGATGTCAGGGTTTGAACCCAGAACTTTCGGGCTTGGAGTCCAAGACCCTAACCACAAGACTATCCTGCTCTCTTTCCTCACATAGGGGAGGTCTTCCACCCTCCCCTCCCTGACAAGCTGACCCTGGAGGAGGCCCGGCAGGAGTGTTTGAAGCTGGACACAGTGCTGGCGTCTCCAGGCCAGCTGTACGCGGCGTGGCGGACGGGCCTGAACCGCTGCGACTACGGCTGGCTGTCGGACGGCAGCGTCCGCTACCCGGTCTCTGTCCCCAGGCCTCAGTGCGGGGGAGGGCTTCTGGGGGTCCGGACGCTGTACAAGCACGAGAACCTGACCGATTTCCCCAGCCCCACCGCCAAATATGGAGTGTACTGCTTTAAGGGTAAGGCAGAATTGTCTCAGTGTGGCTCAAATGAGGGTGCCCATTCCCCTAGGGGTACTTTGAAGGACCGCAGGGGGTACTCAAAAGAAAGAAATGGTATCGTTTTAATATTGGTTATGAACAATTGTTAAAATAATCAATCAATAATGAGGTAGCATTCAGACGTCTTGTGCAATGATGCTGACAGGTAGACTGTGGACAGATTGAACCATTGGGCTGGTGGTCAAGCACCCTAACCCCCAGACTACCCTATCCCCTATTGGATCAGACTTTCTCATTGAGCAGTTTTATCTAAAATCATAAGACGCAGGTAGTAGCTCAGGGACAACAACATGGGGTCAATGGGAGGGGTTGCTGGTTCCAAACATCTCCCGATGGGCATTCTGGTAGCCCTGTGCGCTGTTGTCCTTGTCATTGTAAGTGGTAAATTGATTGCATTTTTATCGCACTTTTATCCAAAGCGCTTTACAGTTTTGCCTCAAATTCACCCATTCATACACAGACAGCGGTGCCAACCATGCAAGGTAACAACCAACACGTCAGGAGCAGTCAGGGTTCGGCATCTTGCTCAGGGACACCTCGACACCTAGCTAGGCGGAGGCCGGGGATGGAACCGGCAACCTTCTGGTTGCCAGACAACCGCTTTTACCTCCTGAGCCGCTCAAGCTTTTGTGTGTCATTGTGTGTGTGTGTGTGTGTGTGCGCGCGTGTAAACGATGCACATCTGGTGGATTCATGTGAGGGGAGAGAACACCAAAAAGTCCCAGTGTCTCTAGAAACCCATCACTCCGTCCAGCCCATCCAGTTTATTTTCCGCTTGGTGCAGATTAGGGTCATGGGGGCTGGAGGCCAAGTAGGGTCACCCAGGTGTCCTTCAGCTCATTCTGGGGGATACCTGGGTGTTCCCCCAGGGACAGCTGGCAGATAAACTCCAGGACCTCCGCCCAGGCGGTTTATGCCACCTTGGTCTAAACTATAGTGATAGCTTATAGTGGTATTTAAAGGCAAAATGGTCACTAGGGTCTATGGATGCTGTGTAAATGCCGGCCTCATAAAAGCACTGGGCTCAACTCTCAAAACATTATCACGGGTCTTCTGTTAGCATTAGCATATCATACATACACAGCAGCAGCAAGGGTTTTGGAGGAGACGGGACACGATCGCATGTCTTTCTCTTTACACGGCTGCTCTGGTGTTGGAGCTTAGTTTGGTTGTTCGAGCCGTTCCTCTATCTCTGAGCGCTGCTGAGGGCTGTTCAAGCCTCTTGGTCCGCAGGGAGGAGATATCGTTTGGGTGGAGGACATTGCACCATGTTCCACAGAGAGAAGGTCAGAGAAATTTAGAAAGAACAGGTCGGAGGACGGAGGTCGACGTAGCAATGTCCATGGAGTTTTCCCTCTTAATTTCTTCTCGATGTTAAGACATTTACCTTTAGACCGTTGGCCGACACTTTTATCCAAGAGTGACTTCAGTTGAAGGCGGAGAACAATCAAAGCACGCAATCCAAATTGGCTTTAGCCCTGCAAAGGAAAACAGCATTGCGTCGTCGTACCAAAGTGGGATATCTGTTTGTTGGATTGCGTCTGGCATCCTGAGACTGGATTGTCGTCATCCATGGCCTTCGTTAGCCTGCGTTGTTCAGCAGCCAAATCACAGCAGAAAACCCTCTCAGAGAATGTCGAAACACACACACACACACACACACACACGAGTGAAACCCATTTAGTAGGACAAACACAACAAATTGTATAGAAGATAAAACTACGGGCCCTGTTTATGACGGGACAATGCTTCGTTTTTTTTTATGAGGGGAAAACCCGACTGAGGCGCGCTTTCACAGATATTGCAGAAACAGGACAGGTCTTTAATGCATCACAGCTGGACCCTGCCCAGAGGGAGGGAGGGAGGGAAGGGCAGGGGACAGATGGAGGGAGAGGGGGAGACAGAGAGGGGAGGGGAGGGGAGGGGAGGGAGACAGACAGAGAGGGGAGAAGGGAAGCAGACAAGGGAGAGGGGGGAAACTGGGGGGTGAGAGGGAGGGAGAGAGAGAGAAGAGAGAGAGAAGAGAGACGACAGAGAGGGGAGAGGGAAGCAGACAAGGGAGAGGGGGAAATGGGGGGGTGAGAGGGAGGGAAGAGAGAGAGAGAGAGAGAAGAGAGAGAGAGAGAGAAGAGAGAGAGAGAGAGAGAGAAGAGAGAGAGAGAGAGAGAGAAGAGAGCAGAGAGAAGAGAGCAAGGAGTCAGAAGAACAGCACAATTACTATAATTCCCACTTAAAAGAATACCCCCACCACCACCACCACCACCCCCAACCCCCCCCCCCTCAAACCCCACCGGCCTCCCCCCTCCCCCTCGTCTCCCTGACAGCTCTATTAAACCGCGGTGTGCAATGAGCTGCAGCCACAGAGGCCTTTATAGATTCCTGGACCACTGGAGAGGGGAACTGCCATTACACAATACCTGCAAAGCTTTAAGGTTTTACTGCTGCACTGAAAACCCAAGTTGGTCCGATCTTTTGAAAACCGGAAATAAATGGGGTGGTGGGGGGGGCGTGGGGGGCGGGGGGGGGGGGCACAAGCTCTTGCTCAAGTCACACCTCTGTATTGTTCCGGAAAAAAAGTAGATCGAGCAGCTTGTTAAAATGTTCTATACACATTCACATAAATAAATGTTATTTTTATTTTCCATTTTGCATCTTAAATGTGGGACACACATATAGATATATATTTTTTTAATCAATATATTTTCTTTATCTCTGTGTGTTAAAACGTGTGTTAAATGAGCAGCATGCGGTGGTGGGAGGGCATTGGTACTTTCCGACCTGCCAAGCTGTGTAGGCAGGCATTCAGTCAGGTGGGCCGAGCTACCAGGGCTAACGCACTGTAACCCGACATGGACACACAGACACACAGACACACACCACACACACACACACACACACACACACAGACAGACAGACCCCGGTCCAGGCCAGATGGCCGAGACTTGCCAAGCCCATGACATCATACCTGGGCAGGGTCGAGCTTCGGGAGTTTGGCTCCACATTCACCCGATTTTCTCCGTAATAAGTAATAAGTGACGACTGCGCGACCAACTACGTCCAGCAACCACACACACACACACACACACACACACACACACACACACACACACACACACACACACACACACACACACACACACACACACCACACACCACACACACACACACACACACACACAGACCCTGCTTAAATGTCTCTTTGTACGTTTTGGCTAGGCTGGTCATTAGCACCTATTGCTGTGCGTACTGGAAGGAATGTTATGATGTGATGCCGAAAAAAGATTTTCAAAAAGGGAGAATGAGAGAGAGAGAGAGAGAGAGAAAGTATAGAAAACACGAATGACAGACAGACACGGAAAGAAAGAAAGATAGAAACATCTAGAACAAACAAAACAAAGAAGGGAATGTGTGAAACAAAGGGAGAAACAACAGAAGAACGAAAGTGGAGGACAGAAAGCACTAGTGGATGGGTGGGGCCCCGCCCATACGCGGGTGTGTTTCTGACAGCGCGCAAGAAGAAGTCAATTACACACTGTTTATAAAAGCAGCATGTCAGTGACGTACAGGTCTAGGGCCCCGGCTCCCAGGGGACCATCTGCACAAATACGGCGCGCGGGAACAATACAAAAGGGCCGTTGTACCACACATGCTACACCAGTGGCTTTCTCATGGTCCACCATGTTGCCTCACCGTGATATATATACATTGCAGACAGACAAGAGTTAAAAGCAATACTCAGGGTTTGAACTAGAAATGATTTATGCGGAGGAGACAAAAGACACAACTCTTTTCTGGGACAACCGCTGTTTATAAAGGCAACAGGAAGAGGCGCATCTTGGAACACTTGGAGGAGTTAGTGTGTGACGAGAGATGAGTTATTTACCTTTTATGTGGATTATTACAAGAGTAAGCATGGTAGTTGATTCATCCCAGGCGGGCAATGTGGGTGTCACAGCAGAAAGTGACACAAAATGCGTAAATACGGAAAATATATCGACGGTATATACACACGATGTGAGCGTGTATAAGCGTGTATATACGTTGTGTTTCTCTGTGATGGACCCTGCGGCGTTTGGCTAAGATCTGACTTAAAAGTGGCAGCTTGAGCGCCGTTCCCACGTCTTTTATCTCGAACTAAGTTTGTTCTGGAAGGGCGTCTGTGTCTATTATTAACCCAACGCTGTAGCAGAAACAGAAATCTGCCAGTACACTCACTGGTATATTCCTGACAGGTGACTTCATGTTTCCAAAATATCCTTCACATTTAAAATGTCCTTTTATAGACCTCGGTGTGCCTACCCTTTTCTTAAGGCTATTTGTAATTCAAAAAGCATCTTTTTGCACGGCTTCGTTTTGTAGACAGTAGTTCTATTGTGCTTCTGATGACTTGAGGACTGGTGAAATCGTCATCGCCATGACATTTAGTACATTTAGTGCACTTAGCCCACGATCGCTGCGGGGCTCATGAATCAGAATTAAACTGTTATTTACTCCTCTGCTTCCTTCCTCTCTCCTCTGTATCATCTCCCTCACTCATCTCCCTGTCATTTCCTCTCCTCTCCTCCACTCTCTAATTGTCCCTCCGTCGTTCTCCTCGTGTTTCCAAAATGTTTTCTGTTCTCCCTTTTGTTTGTTTTCCTCTAATTCCCTGTATCCTGTCCTGCAGCCCAGCAGCCGGCGCTCACCACTGCGGCCCCGCCGGCAGCCGCCAACGTGAAGGTTTACACGCCGGCGCCCGGTGCGACGTACGCCCCCTCTGCCTCCTCCACGCCATCCCCGGACGCCGGGGGCAAACCCGCCGCGACCGACAAACCCGGGCATCTTGGCTTCTCGTCGACGGCGACACCGCAGGTGGCCTCGGAGGCACGTTCCCATCCCACCGCCTCCTCGTCCTCCTCCACGCCCTCCCTGGACGCTGACGCCAAACCCGCTGTGACCGTCGAACCCGGACATCTTGGCGTCTTGTCAACGGTGGCACCAGGGGCGGTCTTGGAGGCACGTTCCCATCCCACAGCCTCCTCGTCCTCCTCCACGCCCTCCCTGGACGCTGACGCCAAACCCGCTGCGACCGTCGAACCCGGACATCTTGGCGTCTTGTCAACGGTGGCACCAGGGGCGGTCTTGGAGGCACATTCCCATCCCGTCGCCGGTGACACAGAGACACCCGCACCTCGCACTGTCACGCCACACGCCATCGACCACGGACCGACGCAGGCAGACTCGGATGCCCCGACAACACCACCGCCGCCACCGGCCGACCACCGAACCTCATCACCGCACGCGTCGGCGACCGAACAACCGGGCCCTGATCATCCATCCACGATCCGCCCGGCGCCCCCCAGCGACGCCACCGCCTCCACTCCGTTCCCGGAGTACGATGCCAGCGTGGACGTGCGGATCATCCATGTGGAGGCGCTCCCGCCGAGGTGGGGAGACGCTCTGGGACCCATGGTGCTCCCGCCACTGCCCACCGCCGGGCCCACCGCCCTGCCCCAGCCCCCACGCCTGGACATCCACCAGGGAGGAGCATTGGGGGTGGAGGAGGATGGGGGGGGGGAGCAGGCGGTGGTGGGGGGCCAGGCAGAGGGCGGTAGCGGTGGCAGATGCAGTGGAGAGGGCAGCTCCAGCGGGGAGGTCTCCGGACATGCTGAGGAACCCGCACTGGTCACTCCGTCTCAGGCATGGAACGAAGCTTCCACCACCACCACCACCACCATGAGTTCCTCTTCTTCTTCTTCTTCTCCCTCTTCTTCCCAGCTGGGGGAAACCCTCGCCACATCCAGAGCTGAGGTTACCACGGACACGGTGGCCGTGGCAATCCCAGAACCTGGCTCGGGGCAAGGCTCGCAACCACCACAGCCGCAACCCGCCGTGGTCTACAAGGATCAGGAGGAGGAGGCGGAAGAATCCGGGTCTTATGACGCTGGTTCCTCACCTTCGTCTTCGGTCACCGACCGGCCGTACGACCTGGACTCGTCCCTGGCCATCCCTGAACCCGGGGCGAGGTCCAAACCGCCCTTCCATCTCATCATTGTGAACGTGCACGACCAGAACCAATCAGGTACGTTTGGAGTTTAGGGGTGCACTTGGAATGAGGCGTGGTGGACGTCACACCAGCACACGTGTTGAGGCAGACGTGGAGGTGATGATGTGAAGTATTGGTGTTTCTTCTGAGCCATTTTGCTCGATGCGTTGCGCATTCTTTTTGCAATGTCTTAAAATGAGTCACAGAATCCCAAGGTTATTAGTCACTGAGTTCCTCCCTGCTCCTCTCTCTCTCGTTCGATCGTTCTCTTGCGCACTCTATATATTTATCTCTCTGCCTCCATGTGTGCAAACACACACATGCAAACACACACACACACACACACACACACATACCCAAAAGGACACACGCATACATGCAGACGTACATACATGCATGTGCAGACAGACACAAACAAATACATGGAACACACAAAAACACATTCATGCAAACACACACACAGTACATTCAAACACACACATCGCAAAAAATAATCGTACATATACGCACACACACACACACACACACACAAAAACAAAGGCACATACAGAACGTGCAAACACACACACGCTAAAAAAGCATGCATATGTATACACACACACACAACATTGACATCAACTAAGCTATCGTTTACCTCAATATACTTCTATACAGAATGTGTATTTATTTATTTCACTTTATTGGCATGCAAATACCTGGAAGAACAATGTGTCTCTCTCAAGGGGAACTGAGGCTTCTCACTGTGTGTGCGTGTGTGTGCGTGCGTGCGTGTGTGTGTGTGTGTGTGTGTGTGTGTGTGTGTGTGTGTGCGTGTACGTATCTTTATGCGTCCTCAGAGAGGTAGCTCACCTCAGGTCTCGTGTGCATGGGTATTATTAAACATTTCACGCCGGTTCCCACGATATGACTTCCATGTGTTCCATAAAGCCTTAATAAGGACACACAAGCGTGTATTGTTTGAGCCGAGACCCTTGGCGGGTGGAGGGGCCCCCTCCCCTCCCCGACCCAAATCATAACCAACGCAGGGGTCCTAAGTACCCCGAGATATATACAAGCAGCATGTCTTCAGAGAGTGCCCGCTGGCTCACCGACATCCACGAGAGACCAGAAGTGTTTCTTCATTGTTTTGGACGCAGCCGCGTAAACTCGGTTTCGCCAACGAAATGCAACAGACTGTGTACGGCCCGAGCTGCACGTGCAGGGATCGAACGCCGCAGCCAGCCAATCATGCGGGCGAGTTTCGCGTGTTCCCATGTGTTTCCTGTAACTCCGTTTGACTAAATGTTTTTTGTAACGCAAGGCCATTTCTGCGTTTCGTAACGCAGCCTGTTTACACTCGAGGCAAACATTTCAACAGAGTAAACATCACAATAGCTTTGAATGGTTAACAACCATATCTGTAAACAAACACACACCGTTCAATGTTTAGCCTTCGATGTTTTCTCGTGGTAGCCATGATATTCTGACTTCTGACATGTCTAAGACTTGGACAGAAACATATAAACTTCAACTAGATAGTCCCGAGAACGCATGTAAGGATACGCTTACGACGATACCAGAGACACTGTCCTTTAATCAGTACCTGAGAATATTTACTTCACTCACAGCAGGGACAATCCATCAACATAAAACTGCAACAGACTTTCTGTTTGGTTTAGTTTTTCTGCATACAAACAGAAATGGAATTACTGATCTGAGGCACTGATCTTTGTTTACAGTCAGCGATATTCTGGACATCCTGAGCAAGCCCCTGGGGATTGGCCAGGACGGGACCAGCCTCTTCTCCCAGCTCACTGACCTGTCCCTGGGGACCGGCAGTGAGATCCTGCTGGGCGGCAGTGGGGACGTGGACGCTGTCCTGCCCGCCCCCATCACCCTGCCCCCGACGCTCACCTTCATCAACGGAAAACACGAGGTACCTTTGTAACACCAATGCAGGGTTTAACACTCCAGCCCAACACACACAGTCGGCCGTGTCGGAACTGTATTGTTGAACTCTATTTCGCTTTTTGGACCTGTGGCCCCTCAAAGCCCAGTTGCCTCACATTCACCCTTCATACACACATTCATGCACCAACAGCCAGCTTGTTGGCTAGTAGATGGGGTTAGGATGTCCTTCTCGGGGACACCTGAGCAAGACATGAAGGTTGCTCACACAACTGGAAGGTTGCCGGACAACCGCTTGACCTCCTGAGCCACTGCCGCCCCTAAACAAAATGATTATATTTGTATTTGGGTCGAACCGAAATTCGTGTTCCATGTGCTTTGGGCTTTGAGGACTTTGAATGTCTCTAACCCCCCCCCCACACACACACACACAACCAGGTGCACCTGGAGCCAGACCTCCCGGAAGAGGCCAGAGGAGACCAGTTCGAGACGGCTACGCCTGTCCACTTCGACAGGAAGAAGGAGGAAGAGGTCAACAGTACTCCCTTCGACTATGCGGCCATCGAAATCCCCACAGAGGAGGCGCCAGGAGTGAAGCCCTTTGCGGAGGAGGAACCCCCCCGCCGGACAACAGACGCAGGCGTGATCGCCGGGGGAAAGACGTACACGACCCAGCCCTCCCTTGCCTCCTCCCCGGCCACGACCGCCCCCTCTGGCCTTGCACGCCCCGTCACCCCCCAGACTTCCATGGTCAGCCTTCCCTTGTCAACCACCGTCACCTCCGAGGTTGTCGCCTCCTTCACCCTCCCATCCGCCACCGCTGCTCCGAAATCGTCCACCGTCACCCTGCAGTCTTCCATGGTCATCCTCCAATCCTCCACCACAGTCACCTCTGAGTCCATCCCCTCCTCCACCCTCCAATCCGTCACTGTCACCACCCAGTCCTCCGGGATGGACGCTCAGTCCTCCACCGCCACCGCCACCCTCCGCTATGACGACGCAGAGGGCTCCACAGGCCTTGCCACCTCCACCCTGGAAGGGGATGTGTTTCCCCAGGAGGGGTCCGCCGACAGCACCCTACTCCCTGCCACCACCACCACCACCACCACCACCATCATCACCACAACCGGTCAGCCCGGCGTTGTGACAGATGAAACAGAGACAGAAAGCGGAGGATCAGAGCTGCCTACACACACCCTGTCCTACGCAGGACAAACTTCACAACTTCCACCCTCCCAGGAAACCCACGCCGACACCCGAGTGGAGAGCGAGAACTTTGAGGGCTCTGCGTCGGGCGACGAGGAGGGCTCCGGCCAGGATTTTTATCCAGCACAGTCGTTGTCCACCACCACCACCGTGACGATGCTCCCTCCTTACACGATGCTCCCCCTGGGTTCCGGGACGACCGAGGCCCAGGGCGGTTCGGAAAACGGCTCTGGCTTGGACCAGTATTCCGGAGATGAGGAGACATCCGGGGAACGCGAGGGTTCTTCCGGAGACTCCACGCCTCACGGACACGTGGATTACACCATTCTACCCTTGGCCACACTCCCTACCGGTACGGCCGCTAACACAGAACAGACCACGGCAGCGACACCAACACACAGCACGCATTTGAAGGAGCAAACGACACAGGTTAGTATACCCCAGGCAGAACAGACCACACGACAGGTTAGTACAACCCAGGCAGAACAGACCACACGACAGGTTAGTACAACCAGGCAGAACAGACCACACGACAGGTTAGTACAACTCAGGCAGAACAGACCACACGACAGGTTAGTACAACTCAGGCAGAACAGACCACACAGGTTAGTACAACCCAGGCAGAACAGACCACACAGGTTAGTATAACACAAGCAGCCAAAACCACACAATTTAGTTCAAACCTGATAGAAGAAACAACACAGGATCATAAAAACCAGGCAGATCTAACCACACAATTGAGTCCAAGCCGAGCAGACCAAACCACGCCCTTTAGTTCAAACCAGATAGATCTAACAACACAGAGTAGCACAAAAAAGGCAGACCAAACTGCTCAAGCTAGTTCCAACCGAGTGGATGAAACGACGGAGGATCGTACAAAAATGGACCAGTCGACTGGACAGGTTGGTCCAACCCAGGAGACTCCAGCCACGCAGGGGGGCCCCGCAACCCCCTCTCCCGTAGCCTCTGGCGTTCACAATCACACTGCCGTTCCCGATCACACCGGCGTTCCTGCGAAGGCCACCACATCCTCCTCCTCCGCCGCACACCGCGGTGGCCACGGCACATCGGACCCCACCGCCCCGTCGGCAGGCCAGGGGACACGTTCCCAAGAACACCGCCCTGCGCTTTCCACCTCCGCCAGCACCAGCACACCTCCTCCTCCCCCCACTCCTTCCGACCACCACCACCAGCAGCAGCACACCTCTACGACCTCTGAACCCTCCACCACCCCCGCCTCTTCCTCGACGTTACCCGAAGATGAATTTGTGGACTACGGCCGTGAAAACGAGGAGGTGCCTCTTTTAGAGTCCAAACCCACGCCGTTTGCGGAGAGAGAGGGAGGCAAGGCTACGGACGAGGACATGGAGATGGGGATCAAGGCTGAATCGGTCGTGGACCACAGCGTTGACGTCAGAGGTAGGACCGATACGGTGTCATCCGCCGCAAAACTAGTGTCTTTTAAATGCCAGTTGGGATGGTCCTGGTGTCGAGTCATGTGTGTTGACTTGTCATCGTGGTTCTTGTAGATCTCTTCCCGTGTTCGGTGAATGAGTGTCTGAATGGAGCGTCGTGCTACCTGAAGGGAACATCCCCCATCTGTGTGTGTGCACCTGGGTACACGGGACAATACTGCCAGATCGGTATGTGTGTGTGTGTGTGTGTGTGTGTTCTTGAGTGTATGCTTACATACTG
The DNA here is from genome assembly GCA_002895965.2 of Coryphaenoides rupestris. NCBI lineage: Eukaryota > Metazoa > Chordata > Actinopteri > Gadiformes > Macrouridae > Coryphaenoides > Coryphaenoides rupestris. Next base: position 71,850 of record PIJE02000487.1, read on the forward strand.
TATGTGTGTGTGCATGTGGGTGGTCATACATGCACATCTAGGGGTTTGTGTGTGTGTGTGTGTGTGTGTGTGTGTGTGTGTGTGTGTGTGTGTGTGTGTGTGTGTGTGTGTGTGTGTGTGTGTTGTGTGTGTGTGTGTGTGTGTGTGTGTGTGTGTGTGTGTGTGTGTGTGTGTGTGTGCGTGCGTGTGCATGTGTGCTCCATGCATGCCCCGGTCATGCATTTATGTGTGTATGTCCTTGTGTGTGTGCATGCACTTTTACACTTCATGCGTGTGTGTGTGTGTGTGTGTATGTGTGTGTATATATTCTGCACACACACCTCTTTAAACCTGGTGCCGCGGTGCTACGCTGACAGACAGGTGAGGGAGATGACAGACAGGTGAGGTGAATAACAGGGTGTTGTGTGTGTGTGTGTGTGTTTGTGTGTGTGTGCGTGTGTGTGTGTGCGTGTGAGCGCAGATGTGGACGAGTGCCAGTCCAACCCCTGTCTGAATGGAGCCACCTGTGTGGACGGTGTGCACTCCTTTACCTGCCTGTGTCTGCCCAGCTACTCCGGGGAGCTCTGTGAACACGGTAAGAGACACGCTGTGAACACGGTAAGAGACACGATGTGAACACGGTAAGACACAATGTGAACACGGTAAGACACGCTGTGAACACGGTAAGACACGATGTGAACACGGTAAGACACGCTGTGAACACGGTAAGACACGATGTGAACACGGTAAGACACGCTGTGAACACGGTAAGACACGATGTGAACACGGTAAGACACGCTGTGAACACGGTAAGACACGATGTGAACACGGTAAGACACGCTGTGAACACGGTAAGACACGATGTGAACATGGTAAGACACGCTGTGAACACGGTAAGACACGATGTGAACACCTCAAGAGACACGATGTGAACACGGCAAGAGACACGCTGTGAACAAGGTAAGACACGATGTGAACACCTCAAGAGACACGCTGTGAACAAGGTAAGACACGATGTGAACACCTCAAGAGACACGATGTGAACAAGGTAAGACACGATGTGAACAAGGTAAGAGACACGCTGTGAACAAGGTAAGACACGATGTGAACATGGTAAGACACGCTGTGGTCACGGTAATACACGCTGTGGTCACGGTAATACACGCTGTGAACACGGTAAGACATGATGTGAACACAGTAATACACGTTGTGGTCACGGTAAGACACGTGGTGGTCACGGTAAGACACGCTGTTGTCACGGAGGATGTTGTGTCATGTCAGGCCATTTAGTGTGGTCGGTGGCTGGTTTAAGCCACCAACCACACACACACTACACAGTGGTGTAGTGGTCCCTGGAGAAGTGGGTATACGCTAAATCAGGGGTGGGCAATTATTTTGGCTCAAGGGCCCTCTGTATGTATCTTGTGCTGGTGCACCTCTACTTGCTTCCCTACCGTTTTGGAGTTGGGGGGTTATTGCATTCGAGAGTAGTTCACAATTCATTTTCACAATAGGCGCTTGTGTGTTTCTAAGCGGTTAAACAGTAAAAGGTGATGGGTCTTCACAACTTTCATGGAAACGTTTATCCGACCTTACCAATGCTTGTGTGGGCATGAGTACATCATAAGACAGTGGGGCAACATCGGTTTAGGCATCAAACACCAAGCGTTTAGTCGCGAGAGGCATGGATGTCCAAACTGCACTTATCTCGCGCTCAAACGCATTTTGCAGCCACGCACACAATAACCTCATAAGACGCTATTGCCCAATGATCCCTCTGTATGTATCTTGTGCTGGTGCACCTCTACTTGCTTCCCTACCGTTTTGGAGTTGGGGGGTTATTGCATTCGAGAGTAGTTCACAATTCATTTTCACAATAGGCGCTTGTGTGTTTCTAAGCGGTTAAACAGTAAAAGGTGATGGGTCTTCACAACTTTCATGGAAACGTTTATCCGACCTTACCAATGCTTGTGTGGGCATGAGTACATCATAAGACAGTGGGGCAACATCGGTTTAGGCATCAAACACCAAGCGTTTAGTCGCGAGAGGCATGGATGTCCAAACTGCACTTATCTCGCGCTCAAACGCATTTTGCAGCCACGCACACAATAACCTCATAAGACGCTATTGCCCAATGATCCCTCTGTATGTATCTTGTGCTGGTGCACCTCTACTTGCTTCCCTACCGTTTTGGAGTTGGGGGGTTATTGCATTCGAGAGTAGTTCACAATTCATTTTCACAATAGGCGCTTGTGTGTTTCTAAGCGGTTAAACAGTAAAAGGTGATGGGTCTTCACAACTTTCATGGAAACGTTTATCCGACCTTACCAATGCTTGTGTGGGCATGAGTACATCATAAGACAGTGGGGCAACATCGGTTTAGGCATCAAACACCAAGCGTTTAGTCGCGAGAGGCATGGATGTCCAAACTGCACTTATCTCGCGCTCAAACGCATTTTGCAGCCACGCACACAATAACCTCATAAGACGCTATTGCCCAATGATCCCTCTGTATGTATCTTGTGCTGGTGCACCTCTACTTGCTTCCCTACCGTTTTGGAGTTGGGGGGTTATTGCATTCGAGAGTAGTTCACAATTCATTTTCACAATAGGCGCTTGTGTGTTTCTAAGCGGTTAAACAGTAAAAGGTGATGGGTCTTCACAACTTTCATGGAAACGTTTATCCGACCTTACCAATGCTTGTGTGGGCATGAGTACATCATAAGACAGTGGGGCAACATCGGTTTAGGCATCAAACACCAAGCGTTTAGTCGCGAGAGGCATGGATGTCCAAACTGCACTTATCTCGCGCTCAAACGCATTTTGCAGCCACGCACACAATAACCTCATAAGACGCTATTGCCCAATGATCCCTCTGTATGTATCTTGTGCTGGTGCACCTCTACTTGCTTCCCTACCGTTTTGGAGTTGGGGGGTTATTGCATTCGAGAGTAGTTCACAATTCATTTTCACAATAGGCGCTTGTGTGTTTCTAAGCGGTTAAACAGTAAAAGGTGATGGGTCTTCACAACTTTCATGGAAACGTTTATCCGACCTTACCAATGCTTGTGTGGGCATGAGTACATCATAAGACAGTGGGGCAACATCGGTTTAGGCATCAAACACCAAGCGTTTAGTCGCGAGAGGCATGGATGTCCAAACTGCACTTATC
>PIJE02000487.1:82500-155000 GCA_002895965.2 Coryphaenoides rupestris
ACTTAGCACTAGCAGTTGTTCAGCAGCCTGATGGCCTGACTGTGGAAGCTGTCTCTGAGTCTGCTCAGTATCACTTGATACTGCGGTATCGCCTGCCTGACGGTAGAAGTGTGTACAGTTCGTGGCTGGGGTGGTTATTGTGTCTCTCTCTGTCTCTCTCTCTCTCTCTCTCTCTCTCTCCATCTCCCTCCCTATGTCTCTCTACCCACCACCAGACACGGAGAGGTGTGGTTATGGCTGGACCAAGTTCCAGTCCCACTGCTACAAGTACTTCACGCACCGCCGCACATGGGACGCGGCCGAGAGGGAGTGTCGTCTCCATGGCTCCCACCTGGTCAGCATCCTCTCCCAGGAGGAGCAGACCTACGTCAACCGTGAGTCCGCCGCAGCCCCCGGGCCGCCATGTGCCAGGCCCTGATGTCACGGTCATCGATGGGTTTATTGATCTTCTCATTTGATAATCATGATGAGATGAGTTTTGCTTTCCTTGCACTTTGGGGAGTAAGGATTGGTGTGTGTGTGTGTGTGGTGCTGGTGTAACTGTGATTAATGGCAAAACAGATCAAATTGACTCTAAAAATGTTTAGATTGTTTCGATTTTTGTTATGGTCAATAACTTGCTTGTCATTTGGTAAACTGGGTCGTGGATGGAAATCTCACTAGTTGCTGGTAACTGGGTGAACAGGGCGAACAAAAAAACCTTTCAGAAGCATCAGCCACTCACGCTAATGAGTTTTCTTCAGTAGAATCACTCGTAACGAAACAGGAAACAAGGCCTAACTCTGTCTACTTGCAGTTGTTTGTTTCCGGTACAGGCTCTGTGCCGTCTCCCTCCAAAAGTTCTGCTGTAACATAGTAGGACTGCTGGATCAGAAGTTCTGCTATAACATAGTAGGACTGCTGGATCAGAAGTTCTGCTATAACATAGTAGGACTGCTGGATCAGAAGTTCTGCTATAACATAGTAGGACTGCTGGATCAGAAGTTCTGCTATAACATAGTAGGACTGCTGGATCAGAAGTTCTGCTGTAACATAGTAGGACTGCTGGATCAGAAGTTCTGCTATAACATAGTAGGACTGCTGGATCAGAAGTTCTGCTATAACATAGTAGGACTGCTGGATCAGAAGTTCTGCTATAACATAGTAGGACTGCTGGATCAGAAGTTCTGCTGTAACATAGTAGGACTGCTGGATCAGAAGTTCTGCTGTAACATAGTAGGACTGCTGGATCAGAAGTTCTGCTATAACATAGTAGGACTGCTGGATCAGAAGTTCTGCTATAACATAGTAGGACTGCTGGATCAGAAGTTCTGCTATAACATAGTAGGACTGCTGGATCAGAAGTTCTGCTATAACATAGTAGGACTGCTGGATCAGAAGTTCTGCTTTAACATAGTGGGACTGCTGGATCCCAGATGAGTGTAACATGCACCTGTGCACCTGCACATTTGAAACAATTTCCTTCAGGATTAGCTCTAAAATACTAACTCTGATTACAACACGTGAACCCACATAGAGAGCGATCATGTTATCATGAGAGTAATGGTCGTGTGGTTGTGTTTCCGCAGGTCTGGGTCATGACTACCAATGGATCGGCCTTAACGACAAGATGTTCGAGAGAGACTTCAGGTGGACCGACGGCCGGCCTATGGTAAACAAGACAATAGTAGTATATATAGTATATATAATATAGTATATAATATGCACGTGTAATATCTGTTCCATTTGGTGCACGCTTTTATTCCATCTTCTATGAAAGTACTGTGATGGCAAACATTGTTAGCATTGGTGACCCTTGTGGGAATCAAACTCCTAACATGGCCAGTGTTAATGCCTTGCTCTACACGTGGGGCTACACAGAACCATGACCACTACTAATACAACAGTATGTTCATCATAAAAATTATAATAATAATAATGATCATATCATAATAATCATAACATCCATCCATTTAATTGTCAAATCCTTAACACTCCATTTCCATCTTCAGTCGGACGTTACCTCCACTCGACTCTAACCCAATTCCTTGGGGGAGGGGGATTGGATTTTTCCGAACTAATCCCTAGAGGCCAACGTATCCGCCATAATTTAACGTTTTTTACGTTGACACTGATTTTAAGAGTTAAGTAATGCTTCTCTTCTCTTCTAATCGATGGAGAACAGCCTCAATAGCAGTGTGTAGCTTGTCTATAGCAGTCGCCATTGTTGTTTGTATCCTTCTTTGGTACCCGGCAAACCACTTGACAAGTGCTTGACAATGGCATTCGTCCTGCCTGTGGGCGATGATTGGCTAATCATTAATCCCCGCCTCCTGGGCGCTGATTGGATAATCATTAGTCCCTCCTACAGCACTCATTAGGCGACCACTTCTTCAACCGAGAAATCGCAGATTCATGTAAAGATGGCAGACCTGAATGAGTGGGCAGAGTCAAAGTTCTGGACCCAGGCAACCAATGAGTAGCATCCGTCATATAGCCATAGCCATTTAGGTGGGGGCCTTCACTCTAGCTAGCTCCAAGGTTCACACAACACACACACAATGCACACAACATGGCGGTTCCTCAGCAACATGTGTTATTAATCACAATAATGACACAGACTCTGGTGTGTCTCCCCCAGGACCTGGGCTGTGGGAAGGGTTGTTCAGCAGCAGGGATGCAGGCTATAGACCATCAGCAGGACACAGACTGTACTGCACTAGATTGAATACTACAAAGGCTGGCTTTTTCTGCCCATATTCAGTATGTGTATATACAGTATATTTGCACATAGCTTTAGATATATACTAGTCAGGTGCCTGTTCATAACGTGCCCGAGTTATGACACGTTGAGTTATGACACTCAACACTGCACTTCCTTGGGTCCTCGGCAATACACCGTCCAGTGCAGTGCCCGTTCTGTGCCTGTTCGGAAATGGGCAGATAGTTTGCAGCTTTCTGGGGAACCGCTCGTGCAAACCACTTCACGCTCGACGTGACACTTCCTCGGGTCCCCTGCAATAAACCTGCCAAATGTGAAGTCGATCGGATGGACGGTTGTCGAGAAAATCCAATTACAGACACAGGCACACTTACACACGGACAAACACACCACACACACACACACACACACACCACACACACACACACACACACACATAACATACAGAGACCCCTTCCATTATAGTTAGATGTGTACATTGAGAGAGAGAGAGGGAGGGAGGGAGGTAGAAGGGAGAGAGAAAGTGAGCATGTATGATGGAGGAGAACATAAATTGAGCGAGAGAGCGAAGGAGCGAGGGAGAGAAAGCACTGTACTGTGCGCGTGATCAAGTCCATGTGTCCATTTTCTTTTCAGTTCTCTCGAAAATAAGTAATAGCAGCCATAGGCACGATGACGAAACCTGTGAAATGATCCTCGACAACAAACTGTCGAAATCCCCTCCGATCCTGAAAGCTCACCACCACCACCAACGACCTCCCCCCCAACCACACCACCAACCAACCACCACCACCACCCACCCCCACCCCCAACCACCACCTCGCCCTCGCCACCACCACCCCCCCCCCCCACGACTGAGCCCACCCAGACCACAGCTGGCTGACGTCTAGAAGTGAAACATTGGGGGGGTGGGGGGGGGGGGTGCAGCAGTTTTAGCGCTCCGCCTAGATGTTATGGGAATTCCATCACATCGCACATCGTCTTCAATTCGTATCAATGACCATAACTTTTGTGGTCAGGGTGTAGATAGATGTGGATTATAGACCAAGAACATGAGATGGTTGAGTACAGGGCGGATCCCCCATTCCAATTATCTAACGGTGTCTCCCTCTAGTGGTGGGGGATTCATGGTTTATTTTCCTGTGTTGAGGGGGCAGGATACTGTAGTGGTTCGGGTGTTCTACTCCCAGCCAAAAGTCTTTGGGTTTGAACCCTGATTTCCGTAGTCAGACCCCTGCTCATAAATGCCCAAGTATTTTTGAATGCATGTGTGTATATACGTGTGTGTGTATGTCTTTGTGTCTGTATATACTGTACATGTATGTGTGTGTGTGTGTGTGTGTGTATACGTGTGTGTGTATAATATTATGACGACATTCACTTGCAGCAATACGAGCACTGGAGGGCCAACCAGCCGGACAGCTTCTTCCAGTCGGGGGAGGACTGTGTGGTGATGATCTGGCACGAGGGGGGGCAGTGGAACGATGTGCCCTGCAACTACCACCTGACCTTCACCTGCAAGAAGGGGACAGGTACACACGCACACACACACACACACACACACACACACACACACACACACACACACACCCATACCTAGATACACACACAGACCATACCATACCGTGTTTTCACACATTGCTGTAATATGTCTCTAACCTTTATCTTGTTTAATGGGTTATTTTTACACAAGACACTGAGTGCAGTGGGAATAATTCAACATTCACATGCAAGATGTCCATTCAAATGTCCAGGGCGTACACTGCACCCGCCTGACCATGAATGCACACCAAACAATAAACCTTAAAAATCTAACCGTGAACCAAACCCCCCCAGTCTCCTGCAGCCAGCCCCCGGTGGTCCCGGACGCCCGCGTCTTCGGGGTCCCGAGGGAGCGCTATGAGATCAACTCCCTGGTGCGCTACCACTGCAAGCAGGGTTTCATCCAGCGCCACGCCCCCACCATCCGCTGCCGTGCCAACGGCCAATGGGATGTCCCCAAGGTCACGTGCATGAGTGGTGAGTATACAGTCGTGGTTTGGTATGTATGGAGGTGATGGATGGATGGTCTGGGGGAAAACCATGCATGCCATTCAGATGGAGTATGATTAGGAGTGATTACGTTTTGGCCACCCTGCAATGTTAATGCTAGGTGCTGAATGGATAGGTAGGGGCAGCATTGTGTTCGATAGGTTATATATAGTTTATATATTGCAGCAGTTAGCTTGCTGCTACACGCCACTGATGTGGCTTCCCTGGGGCTCCTCCAAAGGACACGGGCAGTTGGTGTTGAAGAAGCCGGTTTACTGAAGTAGTTTGTAGTATGAATGAAAACAGATCAGATGGAACCTGCTCGCATGCTAGCGCTCCCTGAGTGTGTGTGTGGTGATGGCTGGTTTAACCTATGGGCACTGATGAGTCAATGCACCACAGGTGTGTCACTTGTTACATTTGTGAGACCTGAATATACAGTCACATATCAAAGTTCTCTTACTCTCAAAACTTGAGCAGAAGAAATACTGAAATCATGATTGAGATAGAAATCGAATGATTTAATCAATAGAATTAATCATTCGACTCTTTTGCCACAGACTCTCCTAATGTTCTGTTTTAACTCACACACCTTTTTTACTCTCTTTTTTGTTCCAGCTGCAAATTACCAAAGGTCGTTTGCTCACAAGCACCGCGGCAACCTGAACAACCACTATCAGATCCGGCATCACAACCACCACCTGGGTCTCAGCACCCATCCCAACTACAGCAGTGCCCAGAGAGCTGCACCTCAGAACCACAACTCTGAGAAGAACATCTTGAGTCTCCAGCGGAGGTACCAACAGCTGCAGAGAGAGAAGAGATACCCGGGCAGCCAATCACAGGAGGAGGAGGAGGACGAGCTGAGGCGTTAAGCTGGATCTGAGGTTTGGTATCCATGGCGGTATCCATGGTGATCTCCATAGCGATCACTGTGGTGACCAACCGCTATCAGCATGTCGCGATCACCCCATCGATCGCTGCCACGATCCCCATAGAGATCAGCATAGAAATCGCCAGAACGATCACCATTGCGATCACCATAGTGATCACCGTGGTGATCACCATGATGAACATTGCCATCACCATAGTGCTTGCCATAGCAATATTAGAGGCCTAGTTTAGGTCAGAGACATGGATGGACAGCTGTTAGTCAGTTGATGATTATAGGACTAAAGGAGTTGAGTTAAACCAAATGTGCCATGTTTCATGTCAGACCTGTACAGCGATGCATTATTAGTCAGTAATCATTGACCAAGACATCGATGATGAGGAACTTATTGTTTAAGAAAGAAAATGTTTATACAGTATTGTTAAGAAATGTAGACTTTTAAATAGATGTTTTATAAAGAGTTTTATTTAATGGTGCGTACTAACTATCTTTTTATAAATAGTGTAACAGTGTATTGGTTTTCTAATTCACCACCAAATTCACAGCTGTATTATAACCAAGGATAAATGTGGCACATTTGATTTCAGGCGGTTGATTTAAAATATGTGAATGTTGTATGGCAACGAAAGCCACCCACTGAAATATCATTTTGTTGATATTTGTAAATTCATGGACAGTATGATGTAAAAGGATATCAAGCAGTGTCACTTCACCCTCAAATCAGTGCCTTCAGAATGATTACCTTTTTTTTTAGGATAAATGAAGAGGGTGTTTTGTGAAACTTATACTTGTCATTTTTTTTTCCCATTGGATGAGTCTGTCCCTCGTCCATTTTGGAGATGATCCAGGTGAATATAAACATGGTATTTTCACCCTGTGCCTTCTTTAAAAAATGTTGTTTATTTTACTTTTTACTTTTTTTGTACTAAAATGTATGGTTCTTTTTAAAGACTTTCATGGGCATGGAGTCATCATGTATATTGCCTAAATATGTTTAAATAAGTCCAATATTTCTATGTGGTTTTTTTGGGCAAAAAATTATTTTAAACAGTTGTGGACATTTCAATGGTCATTAGTCATGTGTTTTAGGATTTGTTTTTTTACACCACGGCTAAAAAGGGACAGTCAATTGTGAATATTTGTTTTGTACCAAGACTAGAGTGATATTATTATTATTATTAGTAATAGGATACAGAATAGATATATGATGCAAAATAAATGTAATTTATTGTTTGAGAATATAAACAAACTGTGATACATCATAACAAAAAGTTAATCAGAACCGAATTAACTGAAAACGGTGACGTCATTGCTGTTTACAGATATCATCAATATTCAATGAAAAACATGTTATCAATAAATGCATGCCTGTGTGTATCGTCTGTTGCACATCCCCTTTGCTCAACAACGTAGCCCAAGATTTAATAATTTTTGAAACAATTCAATGTTGTCTGTGACCCTAAATGCTATTGGGCATGGGGGGGGGCTGGGGGTGGGGTGTGGGGGGAACTCAAAGCAAAAGGATCCACTTTTAATTTAAACTTTTTGAAAGACAGACTGTTTACCGATATAGAAGAGGACTATCACGGATCTGGAATCTGTTTCCTGGGACCAGACTGTTAACCAATCAGGGACCTGAGGCATTGGCGGTCTTTGCCCTACACAAGACCGTGTCTGTGCATCCTGACAGAACAACAATGCGTTTCCTCTTTTCATTGGTTTCCCATGCATTTAAAGTGTTGGTGTGTGTTGCTGATGTGCTACTTTTTTATTAATATATACAGTAATATATATATATATATATATATATATATAGAAATATTCAATGTTTCAAAAGAGTGGTGTTATTGCAAATGTTTGGAGTATTCCCTATCTACACGGGGGTGTTAAGGGTGTCACAGAGACCTTATTTATATACCTATTCTTTGTTCTATTCTCTGTTGAATTTTCTGTTCATTGTGCCGTCTGTGATGAAGCCCTAATCGTGTGTGCAATAAAAAGGAAAAAAACACATTTAGTTCAGGCAAAATAATTCCATCTTTACCTCCAAACGGTACTGGGTTCGAGCCCCCCCAATGTCTTAGGCATCTTTGGGTAAGATGCCCTAACCCCATATACCCGCTCATTCGTAATCTGTATCTGAATTCACTGCATGTCGCTCTGGATAAAAGCACCTTCAAGTGACTTGGAGTGAGAGAAGGGGGCCGCTGCCTGTACTTACAATACTTCAATGAACTACAAATGAGTACAATTGAAATGAAGTATGGTGAACTCATCAGTGTTTATAATTACAGGCGACGTAGCTATGGCAAACTTAGAATTAATCATTGAATACATTGTAAACAGCGAGAGTTGTTTTAAACAGAGTTATGTGTGTGTACAACCAATTGTGGTTGTACACACACATAACACACAACAGTGGAGTCTCCATTCACTCTTCATCAGTGTGTGAGGGGAGGATATTACGATGTAGAGTAGAATTATAGCGAACAAATGGAATATGTTTCATTATGATTAATGAAAGTGTGGCTTTCCTCGTTCCAAAGACACAGGCATGTGGTGGTGAGAAGTCTGGTTTATTGCAAAAGTTGAGGAATATGGCAGACAGAGCAGATGGTACAAGCTAGCATGCTCACACTCCTCGAGTGTGTGTGCTGATTGGCGTAACCTGTGGCTTTGCATCATTGCAGTCCCACCCCCAGACTCTAACTGGACCAGATGAGGCTAATTAAGCCAGTCACCAAACACACACACACACGTCACAAACCTATATTATCTAATGGTCATGGTGAGAATAGTGTGTGTGTGTGTGTGTGTGTGTGCGTGTGTGTGTGTGTGGTGTGCATGTGTGTGTGCGTGGCTAGAGAGTTCAACTCCCAGCTGAAAGGTACTGGGATTGATCCCCAATGTCAGTCCTAATGTATTATAACGAATGGCAATACCAGATGACTTATGATACCTTCGGGCCAAGAACCTCAGACAATGTTGCATCATAGGCAGACGGAAAACAATATAGATTAGATTATCAGAAATTATAAGATATGTTTGTTACCTCTAAGTAAAGGGAGACATATTTTGCTCAGAAAATGTGCCATATTTGTATTGTTGTTACATATTTTATTAATGTAACAGCAAGTAACAGCACGTAGCTTTAAATGTGCTTTTTATAATGCACTATGCAACATGGTCAAGTGAGTATAATTAAGCAAGAGCTCACGACAGGCCGTGGTATATGGGTAGCAATATGAAAGTAGGCTAATAGACACACTACAATTGAAATAGTTTTTATCTTCATAACGCATTGTTCAAACAAATAGGCCCTCCTGGTTGCCAGCACATGCGTTGCTATGCAACATACTAGCGGTCACAGACACATTCCAAGTCAAACTGTTTTAATTAACGTAATTTGGCTATTTATTGATATTCATTTGTATGTTGCCATTTATTGTGCAATCAGTGAAAAACTGTCCAGCATCAGTAGGGTGACTACTGCTTGTAGGCTTGCAATGTTTGTTGGAGGGAGGTGGATGTGTGTCGCTTGGCATGGCGAGGATGTTGCTCCACTTTCTCCGGTCACTGAGTTTCGGTCGCCATTTCACACTTGTGGCCACTTACAGCCATAATCTCTTTTGTGTCAAGACCTGCATCAGATAGTTTCTGAATCGTGGTGCTGCGCAGGCAGTGGTTCGTGTATTTTTGCGTTCCTGCTTGCATGCACATTCTGGGCAACATTGTAGCCAGATGATTGATGTCCATTGGCTCTCTCAGCAATATTTACAATATTTTCCTTTATTTTTCTTCATTTAAAAGTAGTTCCCCTACTAATGACTAAGCAGTGCAGAGTTATCAATCGAACTTCCTTTTGCTAGACCGTCGGTTACTGCCTACAACTACAACTAATGTATGCTTTTTGTGGATATTTTCTTTTATTCTCTCTTTTCTTAGAAGATGACAACCTGCAGTACGTCTCGGTGATGATGAGGATAGTGTTGATGAGGAGAAAGAAGAGGGCATGTGCAGCTGCCTTGAGGCGTGCCATGGGCAGGATCAGACTCTTCTTCAGCACAGAGAAACAAGCCATCTCACCGATCCCCCTCGAGATCCCCTCAGAGGTCAGCGCAGAGGTCGGGCCAAATGTCGCAGACAAATCTGCATGGGGTGAGTATTCAGTGAGATGGATTTGTGGATAGATTCATATTCATGTGGCATGAGGCCATATGTGTAGGATTCTCTATGCTAATGGCTAGGGGTGTATGCATCATGGCATGAATCGTTCGAATCGAAAACGTTGACAATGCATCACTAAAGATAAGATTTCGGTAACACTTTCTATGAAGGCCATGTCTATAATGATTAATGCATTCATTTATAACATGATATAGTGCAATAATAAGGTATTACAATAATTGTTATATTCACTTACAAACAAGCATTAGACTGCATAACAATGTTCATAATGCATTATGTTATTGATTTAAGCCTAATGTATTATAACTAATGGCAATACCAGATGATATCAGTAGTGGGCGGCAGTAGCTCAGGAGGTAGAGTGGTTGTCTGCCTAGTCCACCTAGCTAAGTGTCGAGGTGTCCCTGAGCAAGACACCTAACCCTACCTGCTCCTGACGTGTTGGTTGTTACCTTGCACGGTTGGCACCGCCGTCGGTGTAGGAATGGGTGAATGTGAGGCAACTGTAAAGCGCTTTGGATAAAAGCGCTATATAAATGCAATCCATTTACCATTTACCATATCACTTCGGGCCAAGAACCTCAGACAATGTTGCATCATAGGCAGACGGAAAACAATATAGATTAGATTATCAGAAATTATAAGATATGTTTGTTACCTCTAAGTAAAGGGAGACATATTTTGCTCAGAAAATGTGCCATATTTGTATTGTTGTTACATATTTTATTAATGTAACAGCAAGTAACAGCACGTAGCTTTAAATGTGCTTTTTATAATGCACTATGCAACATGGTCAAGTGAGTATAATTAAGCAAGAGCTCACGACAGGCCGTGGTATATGGGTAGCAATATGAAAGTAGGCTAATAGACACACTACAATTGAAATAGTTTTTATCTTCATAACGCATTGTTCAAACAAATAGGCCCTCCTGGTTGCCAGCACATGCGTTGCTATGCAACATACTAGCGGTCACAGACACATTCCAAGTCAAACTGTTTTAATTAACGTAATTTGGCTATTTATTGATATTCATTTGTATGTTGCCATTTATTGTGCAATCAGTGAAAAACTGTCCAGCATCAGTAGGGTGACTACTGCTTGTAGGCTTGCAATGTTTGTTGGAGGGAGGTGGATGTGTGTCGCTTGGCATGGCGAGGATGTTGCTCCACTTTCTCCGGTCACTGAGTTTCGGTCGCCATTTCACACTTGTGGCCACTTACAGCCATAATCTCTTTTGTGTCAAGACCTGCATCAGATAGTTTCTGAATCGTGGTGCTGCGCAGGCAGTGGTTCGTGTATTTTTGCGTTCCTGCTTGCATGCACATTCTGGGCAACATTGTAGCCAGATGATTGATGTCCATTGGCTCTCTCAGCAATATTTACAATATTTTCCTTTATTTTTCTTCATTTAAAAGTAGTTCCCCTACTAATGACTAAGCAGTGCAGAGTTATCAATCGAACTTCCTTTTGCTAGACCGTCGGTTACTGCCTACAACTACAACTAATGTATGCTTTTTGTGGATATTTTCTTTTATTCTCTCTTTTCTTAGAAGATGACAACCTGCAGTACGTCTCGGTGATGATGAGGATAGTGTTGATGAGGAGAAAGAAGAGGGCATGTGCAGCTGCCTTGAGGCGTGCCATGGGCAGGATCAGACTCTTCTTCAGCACAGAGAAACAAGCCATTAATTTTAAGGGGTGGGGTTTAAGGGGTGGTTGGGGGACTCCTAGTCCCACACACACCTAGATACACACACACACACACACACACACACACACACACACACACACACACACACACACACACACACACACACACACACACACACACACACACACACACACACACACCCACCCCACCCCACCCCACCCCCACCGTGTTTTCATTTGGTCTTTGGACTCACTTACTGAGCGTGATGAACGTTACTCAGCAGCTGCACTGACCACGTTTAGGAGCCAGAAGGTGCGCTGCCAGTCCCTGGCCAGGGACACAGAGAGACAAACGTCAGTCCATTATGACGCATTGCACTCCTAACCATCCCTGGAAGGAGGGATTCCCCACACTGTGTTCCTTCTCAAGGTTTCTTCCTTCTATACTTAAGGGAGTTTTTCTTGCCCTTTGTGGGGGCCTAGGGTTAAAGGGTGTCAATAAATATATGGACTGACTCGACGCCTTGGCGGTGGCCAACGCAGTCCCCTGCTCCAAGGGAGACACATGACTGCTATGAGCAAGCTGCCATGCTAGCCATCAGGCTGCCATCCCCGGTTTGTGGGTGGTGGTGGTAGTGGTGGTGGTTGGGTTGGGTTTACAGGGGACTCCTAGTCCCCCCCACCCCTCAAAGGCACCCCCAAAGTCCACCCCCACGCCTCAAAGGCACCCTCCCTGCCATGCTAGCCATTAGGCTGCGATCCCAGACACCCCATCCCCTCATACAAAAAATAAAAAAATTAATAAAAATAATATTTGGTGTGACACATTTGTGGTTGAAGAAGTAGGTGATTGTGGACGTTACAGAGTCGCCACTACCACTGCAGTAGAACATAGAGAGAACTGGAAGCACTGTTTCATACGCATGTATGAAGCAGTACCGGTGTGAAACATGGCCGGTTCTAGAGGGTGGCAAGAGGTGGCAAGAGGTGGCAGCTGCCACCCCCAAAAAAGGCCCTGCCACCCCAATTTGTTGGCAATTAAAATAATACAAATTTGGTTTTGAAATTGGTTCGATTTTGATTTCTGCAAATTACACATAATGGTTGTTGGCTTGACATGTCAGTCCCCGAGAATGAATAGCCTATGATCATTTTTACACCTTGTCAAATGCACATTAATAAGAAACTCCCTGTTTTAGAAGGAGAATATTCACAAAACTTCCATAAAATTTACTTTCTTATTCTGGTGGCTGTATTAACTCCACATTTGTGTGTGTTACTTACTACTATGTGAATTACACGGCGCAAATTGATATTTTCACAAAAAATCTACAAAACTATGGTTTCTCATTGTGATTGCTGTGTGCAGTGTGACTTACGACACACTACCATTTTCAAGAGGGAAAGGAAAGTCCTTCCATTTTTTAACCGGGCAAAATGCCTTCACCACTTAGTTGTCAATATTTTAATCAATATTATATCGAGGAGTGGAGTGCAATCGCACAATATACACAACATTGTACTGTACTCATAATACACCGTATTGTTACAGCTAAAATGATGGGGATGGAGACAGAAAAAGCCATTTCCACAATGAAAAAAAAAGTCACATTATTGTACAAAATGTAAATTTCATGTACATTACATTTACATTTAGGGCATTTGGCAGACGCTTTTATCCAAAGCGACTTACAAAGAGTACATTTGTTGAAGGAGAGACAGCAATATATCACCATGGTACCTGAAGATAAGAATAGAGCTGTTTTCCAACATTCATATTTACGAGACGAATAGAACGAGTTTCATAATTGCCAAGTTGCCTGCATAAGTAGCTGGGCAGGCGTGCGATTCTAAGTATGCTACAACATCTGAGAACGAACAACAATGCTAAGTGCCATTAAGTGTTAAGACGTACAAACATGCAGGTTAGTGCTGGGGGGGGTGTTATGTAGAGTCCAGGTGAACTCTGAACATGTACATTCAATTATATTATATAGGGATGTCTCCATAAGTATTAACCAAAGAAAATAAGCAAAAAATATAAATATTATCGCTGATAGTTGCTTCAACTTAAATAAATAGAACTAGGTTGTCGAGACTAGACGTTGTCTCATTATTATGTGATTCACATGCATAAGACATCACCAGAAGCAGGAAATGAAGTCTCAGAAATTCCCTTTTTTTTGGAGAGATGACCCCTGCCACCCTTCTGCCACCCCAGGTAAAACTTGCTAAAACCACCACTGGGTCAGGGTCTAGATAGATGTGGATGATAGACACGACCAGAACAGAAGGTTGAGTACAGGGCGGATCCCCCATTCCAATATTATTTAACAGTGTCTTCCTCTAGTGGTGGGGGATTCATGGTTTATTTTCCTGTGTTGAGGGGGCAAGATACTGTAGTGGTTCAGGCGTTCCACTCCCAGCCAAAAGTCTTTGGGTTTGAACCCTGATGTCCGTAGTCAGACCCCTGCTCATAAATGCCCAAGTATCCTCAAAAATTATTTATTATTTTTAAATGCATCTACAGTATGTATATACGTGTGTGTGTGTGTGTGTCTGTGTGTGTATTTGTATACATGTGTGAGTGTGTGTGTATACGTGTGTGTTTATAATAATTATGACGACATTCACTTGCGGCAATCCGAGCACTGGAGGCCCAACCAGCCGGACAGCTTCTTCCAGTCAGGGAGGACTGTGTGGTGATGGTCTGGCACGAGGGGGGGCAGTGGAACGATGTGCCCTGCAACTACCACCTGACCTTCACCTGCAAGAAGGGGACAGGTGCACATGCACACACACACACACACACACCCATACCTAGATACACACTCACATATACCATACCATACAGTGTTTTGGTCATCACACATAGATGTCTGGCTCTAACTTTCATCTTGTTTAATGGATTATTTTTACACAAGACACTGAGCGCAGTGGGAATAATTCAACATTCACACGCAAGATGTCCATTCAAATGTCCAGGGTGTACACTGCACCCGTCTGGGTCCATGAATGCACACCAAACAATAAACCTTAAAACCGAACCTAATCGTGAACCAAACCCCCCCCCCAGTCTCCTGCAGCCAGCCCCCACGTCTTCGGGGTCCTGAGGGAGCGCTATGAGATCAACTCCCTGGTGCGCTACCACTGCAAGCAGGGTTTCATCCAGCGCCATGCCCCCACCATCTGTTGCCGCGCCAACGGCCAATGGGATGTCCCCAAGGTCACGTGCATGAGTGGTGAGTATACAGTCGTGATTTGCTATGTATTGTCGTGGCAATTCAATAATTGCATCTAGGGCAATGAGATCTTCAAACTGAAGTAAACACAATACTTGTAGAAATTAAGAGTATTTTAATGAATGCATTCACCAGACTCCTCTCTAGCAGAGTGAGTCCAACCAGATATTTCCATGTGGCTTTTAAGGCCATTTTACACCCCCGGAGGTTCTGGTGTCGGCCATAAACCTCATCCCCTTTGACCTCCGAATACCCAGTTGACATGGGGTGGGATTTCCTGCCCAAGGGACCTCTTCCCCTGTATAAACATTCACCAGACTTAACCTTTTCCCTAGCTGCTTATCTGCATGACCAGTCGTCACCTTCATTTATGACTAGTCCAGGAAGGGGTCTCCTCCTGCCATATAATTTACCAAGTTTGCCTGTTGCAGAAAACAATCTACATCAAGAATGTAATACCAACACGAAGAAAGGCCTGAAATGCAATTTCCCATTACAGTATGGAGGTGATGGATGGATGGTCTGGGGGAAAACCATGCATGCCATTCAGATGGAGTATGATTAGGAGTGATTACGTTTTGACCACCCTGCAATGTTAATGTTAGGTGTTGAATGGATAGGTAGGGGCAGCATTGTGTTCGATAGGTTATATATAGGTTATATATTGTAGCAGTTAGCTTGCTGCTACACGCCACTGACGTGGCTTCCCTGGGGCTCCTCCAAAGGACACGGGCAGTTGGTGTTGAAGAAGCCGGTTTACTGAAGTAGTTTGCAGTATGAATGAAAACAGATCAGATGGAACCTGCTATCATGCTAGCGCTCCCTGAGTGTGTGTGTGGTGATGGCTGGTTTAACCGATGGGCACTGATGAGTCAATGCACCACAGGTGTGCAGCAGGTGTATACCCCACCCAACCCCAGATTCTCACTGGGCCAGGTGAGGCGGCTTAAACCAGCCAGCAGCTACAAACACACTTCACATACGTCTATTTTACATTTTGTAACATCTAACAGGACTGCTTTGACGGATTAATCGCCTCACTTGTTACATTTGTGAGACCTGAATATACAGTCACATATCAAAGTTCTCTTACTCTCAAAACTTGAGCAGAAGAAATACTGAAATCATGATTGAGATAGAAATCAAATGACTGTTTTGCCACAGACTCTCTGAATATTTCAGGATGTTTTAACTCACACACTTCCCTATTTTACTGCATTTTCCAGCTGCAAATTACCAAAAGATGTTTGCCCACAAGCACCACGGCAACCTGAACAACCACTATCGGCACCACAACCACCACCTGGGTCTCAGCACCCATCCCAACTACAGCAGTGCCCAGAGAGCTGCACCTCAGAACCACAACTCTGAGAAGAACATCTTGAGTCTCCAGTGGAGGTACAAACAGCTGCAGAGAGAGAAGAGATACCCGGGCAGCCAATCACAGGAGGAGGAGAAGGATGAGCTGAGGCGTTGAGCTTGATCTGAGGTTTTGCGGTATCCATGGCGGTATCCATGGCGATCTCCATAGCGATCACTGTGGTGACCAACCGCAATCTGCATGTCGCGATCACCCCATTGATCGCCGCCACGATCCCCATAGAGATCACCATAGAAATTGCCAGAATGATCACCATAGCGATCACTGTGGTGATTACCATGATGACCATTGCCATCACCATAGTGATTGCCATTACGCAAATATCTGGGAGGCCTAGTTTTAGGTCAGAGCAGGGCCAGCGCATGCGCTGGGCAAACTGGGCAATTGCCCAGGGCGCCAAAGGGCGCCGCGCAACCACTGAAAAGTTTTATTTTGAAATGCGAAAAAAAGCCGGCACTGAGTGGAAGAGGAGCAGGTACCAGTCGAGTCGAGCCATGCAGTGCAGTGGAAAAGCGGCATAAGTAACGTAGTCGGACACCAGAACATAGTGTACATAGAGAATAAACTAAAAGTTGATGTTAGGCTATCTCTCTATAGGGTCTGCTTGCCTTTGCTTTGGTTAAATCGGTGTGACTATTGGGTCATTTGTTGTTATCGTTTGTGACACATGGGGTCGAATATCAATGGAGTCTATACTTGAGTCTATACATGTTTGTTGAGATATGACATATAGAGATATGTATATTGTATGACTACATGTGTTACTGTGTATTATATTGTTTATGTGAGTAGCTGTGACTACCACGTTGTCCAGGGGGAAGCGCTGTTGTGCTGTGTATTGTTCCTATACTGTCACATGATTGTGACGTCACGTTTTTCTTTCGCAGTGTTTTAGGCCTAGCACATAAATATTGATTAATTATGAATTATTTAATCCATATATTTTATTTGACAAATACATTTTTTGCTATGAGTGTTTTCATCGCGAGCAACTCATGTAACGTCGGCAGCTTCTTCCAGTCAGGGAGGACTGTGTGGTGATGATCTGGCACGAGGGGGGGCAGTGGAACGATGTGCCCTGCAACTACCACCTGACCTTCACCTGCAAGAAGGGGACAGGTGCACACGCACACACACACACACACACACACACACACACCCATACCTAGATACACACTCACATAGACACACGCACATATACCATACCATACAGTGTTTTGGTCATCACACATAGATGTCTGGCTCTAACTTTCATGTTGTTTAATGGATTATTTTTACACAAGACACTGAGTGCAGTGGGAATAATTCAACATTCACATGCAAGATGTCCATTCAAATGTCCAGGGCGTACACTGCACCCGTCTGACCATGAATGCACACCAAACAATAAACCTTAAAACCGAACCGAATCGTGAACCAAACCCCCCCAGTCTCCTGCAGCCAGCCCCCGGTGGTCCCGGACGCCCGCGTCTTCGGGGTCCTGAGGGAGCGCTATGAGATCAACTCCCTGGTGCGCTACCACTGCAAGCAGGGTTTCATCCAGCGCCACGCCCCCACCATCTGTTACCGCACCAACGGCCAATGGGATGTCCCCAAGGTCACGTGCATGAGAATCAGAATCAGAATCAGAATTTCTTTATTGTCATTGCACAGAGTACACAAGAAATTGAGTATCAATCCTAACGGTGCATTCACACAACAAACAGCAATTAAAAAATAGAAAGAGTTAAAACTAAACTAATTTAAAATGCAAAATTATAAATATAAATATCTGACCTATAAACAATAACACATTGCTGAATTGTGGTGGCCCTATATACAAGTAGTGCAGTTTGAAATATATACATACAGTTGGAATATATACATACAAAGTGCAGTTGGAATGTAAACATCTGTGCAGTGTTCTATAAATGTAACTGAGTATTGCAGTACTGACAGTCACACAGATCCCAAACAGTCAGTGTCAGTGTTTGGCAGTGTTCAGTTCTCGTATGGCTCTGGGGTAGAAACTGTTCTTAAGTCTATTTGTCCGTGATTTGATGGACCTGAAGCGTCTACCAGAGGGCAGCAGGTCAAACAGATGATGTCCAGGGTGGGATGGGTCTTTCAGTATGTTGGCTGCTCTACTGAGGCAGCGAATGCTGAAAATGTCCTCCAAAGAGGGCAGTGAGCAGCCGATGATCTTCTGGGCGGTATTGATGACCTTCTGAAGGGCTCTCTTGTCCGCTGCAGAGCAGCTGGCATACCACGCCAGAGATACAGAATGCCAGCACACTCTCCATGGAGCAGCGGTTAGAAGGACAACAGCAGCTTCTCCTGTAGGTTGTTTTTCCTGAGAATCCTCAGGAAGTAGAGTCGCTGCTGTGCCTTCTTGACTTGAGTGGTGTTGGTAGTCCAGGAGAGATCTTCAGCGATGTGCGTGCCCAGGAACCTGAAATCAGGGACCCTTTCCACACAGTCCCCGTTGATGTATAGTGGATCGGGGTCTGCACAGTTCTTCCGGAAGTCTATTATGAGTTCTTTGTTTTTGAGGAGTTCAGGACGAGATTGTTCTCTGAACACCACACTGCCAGTCTTTGGACTTCATCCCTGTAGGCTGTCTCATCTCCTCCTGAGATAAGTCCTACCACAGTCGTGTCATCCGCGAACTTGATAATGGTGTTGGTGGAATGGGCGGGGGCACAGTCATGAGTGTAGAGGGCGTAGAGCAGGGGCTCAACACACAGCCCTGTGGGGAGCCGGTGCTGAGTGTAAGGGTGGGGGAGAGGTGGGGGCCTAATCTAACAGTCTGGGGACAGTTGGTCAGAAAGTCCCAGATGGGTTAAGAAAGTCCTAAGTCAATAAGTTTAGTGACCAGTCTGCCCGGGATGATGGTGTTAAAAGCAGAGCTAAAGTCTATGAAAAGCATCCTCACATAGCTCCCCTGGTGGTCAAGGTGAGTATACAGTCGTGGTTTGGTATGTATGGAGGTGATGGATGGATGGTCTGGGGGAAAACCATGCATGCCATTGAGATGGAGTATGATTAGGAGTGATTACGTTTTGGCCACCCTGCAATGTTAATGTTAGGTGCTGAATGGATAGGTAGGGGCAGCATTGTGTTCGATAGGTTATATATAGGTTATATATTGTAGCAGTTAGCTTGCTGCTACACGCCACTGACGTGGCTTCCCTGGGGCTCCTCCAAAGGACACGGGCAGTTGGTGTTGAAGAAGCCGGTTTACTGAAGTAGTTTGTAGTATGAATGAAAACAGATCAGATGGAACCTGCTCGCATGCTAGCGCTCCCTGAGTGTGTGTGTGGTGATGGCTGGTTTAACCTATGGGCACTGATGAGTCAATGCACCACAGGTGTCAGCAGGTGTATACCCCACCCAACCCCAGATTCTCACTGGGCCAGGTGAGGCGGCTTAAACCAGCCAGCAGCTACAAACACACTTCACATACGTCTATTTTACATTTTGTGACATCTAACAGTACTGCTTTGACGGATTAATCGCCTCACTTGTTACATTTGTGAGACCTGAATATCCAGTCACATATCAAAGTTCTCTTACTCTCAAAACTTGAGCAGAAGAAATACTGAAATCATGATTGAGATAGAAATCAAATGACTGTTTTGCCACAGATTCTCTGAATATTTCAGGATGTTTTAACTCACACACTTCCCTATTTTACCACATTTTCCAGCTGCAAATTACCAAAAGTCGTTTGCCCACAAGCACCACGGCAACCTGAACAACCACTATCAGCACCACAACCACCACCTGGGTCTCAGCACCCATCCCAACTACAGCAGTGCCCAGAGAGCTGCACCTCAGAACCACAACTCTGAGAAGAACATCTTGAGTCTTCAGTGGAGGTACAAACAGCTGCAGAGAGAGCAGAGATACCCGGGCAGCCAATCACAGGAGGAGGAGATGGATGAGCTGAGGCGTTGAGCTTGATCTGAGGTTTGGCGATCTCCATAGTGATCACTGTGGTGACCAACCGCAATCTGCATGTCGCGATCACCATAGAGATCACCATAGAAATCGCCAGAACGTTCACCATAGCGATCACTGTGGTGATCCATGATGACCATTTCCATCACCATAGTGATTGCCATACCAATATTGGAGGCCTAGTTTAGGTCAGAGCAGGGCCAGCGCATGCGCTGGGCAAACTGGGCAATTGCCCAGGGCGCCAAAGGGCGCCGCGCAACCACTGAAAAGTTTTATTTTGAAATGCGAAAAAAAGCCGGCACTGAGTGGAAGAGGAGCAGGTACCAGTCGAGTCGAGCCATGCAGTGCAGTGGAAAAGCGGCATAAGTAACGTAGTCGGACACCAGAACATAGTGTACATAGAGAATAAACTAAAAGTTGATGTTAGGCTATCTCTCTATAGGGTCTGCTTGCCTTTGCTTTGGTTAAATCGGTGTGACTATTGGGTCATTTGTTCTTATCGTTTGTGACACATGGGGTCGAATATCAATGGAGTCTATACTTGAGTCTGTACATGTTTGTTGAGAATATGACATATAGAGATTATGTATATTGTATGACTACATGTGTTACTGTGTATTATATTGTTTATGTGAGTAGCTGTGACTACCACGTTGTCCAGGGGGAAGCGCTGTTGTGCTGTGTATTGTTCCTATACTGTCACATGATTGTGACGTCACGTTTTTCTTTCGCAGTGTTTTAGGCCTAGCACATAAATATTGATTAATTATGAATTATTTAATCCATATATTTTATTTGACAAATACATTTTTTGCTATGAGTGTTTTCATCGCGAGCAACTCATGTAACGTCAAACAGCAAGCATGCCGTTTAGATGAAGGAGCAGCAGACCACTTCATCAGAAGCATGTGACTTTCTGACTGACTATTCTAACATCTCTTTCTTGATATACGCTCAAAGCAATGCATTATCACAGAGTAGCTATCAACTTTGTTTGAAATGTTTTCATAGCATTCTATTCTATCCTATTTCTTGTGTAATGTCTAATCAAATAAAGTGGGATTGACAGATGATGTGAATGTGGTTCCTGCTTCAGGCTTTAGTCTGTTGAATCCGAAGGTCAGGTTAAAGAAGACCCAGGCGACCCCCTGACGTAGGGCTGGGCGATATGGACCAAAAGTCATATCCCGATATATTTAGGTTGAATATCGATATACGATATATATCCCGATATTTTTTCCGCAAAGTGAGAGCTGTGAAATGAAACATGTGCAGCTTTCCTACAAGGTTCTTCGTTACAGGAAACGTGAGTATCGCAGAGGGCTGGCGAAGCCAAGAGGTATCACAGCATGTGTGCTGTATTGCAATTTCAACAGCCGACATCGCGGGAGAAGACCTTGAGACACAAAAATGTAAAGCACACAGCAAGGGAGCTCACATTTACTAGCGAGCGCACACCACCCTGCTTGGAATTTGGAGCAAGTACAGAGGTGTACTTTAAATCCTTGTAGTGCGAGGATGTGCTCAAGGTGTGGAGGGCGAGAGTGTGTCTGGAGCGAGCCAGCCATAGCAACGTGGCTGGAGGTATTGTAGGTCTAGATTCCAATAGCCCGCTCAGTTGGGCCTAAAGTCTGTCCATCGCTTATAAGGGAGAATCTTACAAGAATTAGCGAATCGGCCAGGGGCGACGGCTGAACGGGCTGACGGATCCGCGCCGGAAAGCGCGCTGGACCAAGCCTGCACTGTCCCAGCCCCTGGCCCTCTCCGGTCGCGCGACCGGCTCGAAAGTGTTCAGCATGCATCGGAACTCTGAGGTGTCTGTGCAGGTCGTTTCACGCAACGCAGTCGAAGGCCGGTTCAGTACTTGTCAACAGGACGTATATCGGAAAAATTAGCAGAGTGTCGTCTCAGAGAACATCAGCCAACGTGTGCAACGAATTTACGTAGGAGCGACGCTCAGCGTGTAATCATATTAACGCGACTAATAGCCGCTATCTACTCCGGCCTATTTTCGTGTCTGTTATATCGGTTCCCTCTTCTCACGAATGCATCGGGGCCAAAGTGATTAAGACGAGTGAAAAGGCGGAAGGGGGCATTGCACGAATATACGTGCGGTAAACCGCTTAACCAGAGAAGTGAAAGTAATATCTTGGATCCTGTGCACTGATGCTGAGAGCAAGATAACGGACGAAAGCTTTCCTGCAATAAAGCATAGTTTGCACCATAGAAGGGGCCTTTTTTTTCTCGTCCATCTCAATCATAGGTGTTAACTAAAAATCGCGCAAGGCTTGGACCTAGAGACGAATCACAAATAAACGAGTCGTGCAGTGCCTCGAGAGCGCATCATTAACAAACCAAGGGAGTGAGAAACGAACGTGGGAGTACGAACGGCGGTGTAGTCCAGTATCCCACCGCGTGGCCGGTGTTTATTGGCCCATGACCCGCAGCCGCGCGGTCCCGATCCAGATCATCCCGCGTAGCACCACTCGAGAGACGATAATGTTGTATGGGCGCTCCGCGGGGGGAGTATGGTTGCAAAGCTGAAACTTAAAGGAATTGACGGAAGGGCACCACCAGGAGTGGAGCCTGCGGCTTAATTTGACTCAACACGGGAAACCTCACCCGGCCCGGACACGGAAAGGATTGACAGATTGATAGCTCTTTCTCAACACGGGAAACCTCACCCGGCCCGGACACGGAAAGGATTGACAGATTGATAGCTCTTTCTCGATACTGTGGGTGGTGGTGCATGGCCGTTCGTAGTTGGTGGAGCGATTTGTCTGGTTAATTCCGACAACGAACGAGACTCTGGCAGGCTAAATAGTTACGCGGCCCCGTGCGGTCGGCGTCCAGAACTTCTTAGAGGGACAAGTGGCGTACAGCCACACGAGATTGAGCAATAACAGGTCTGTGATGCCCTTAGATGTCCGGGGCTGCACGCGCGCCACACTGAGCGGATCAGCGTGTGCCTGCCCTTCGCCGACAGGCGTGGGTAACCCGCTGAACCCCGCTCGTGATGGGGATTGGGGATTGCAACTGTTTCCCATGAACGAGGAATTCCCAGTAAGCACGGGTCACAAGCTCGTGTTGATTAAGTCCCTGCCCTTTGTACACACCGCCCGTCGCTACCGAGACTTGAGGTGGATACGGTCTGTGATGCCCTTAGATGTCCGGGGCTGCACGCGCGCCACACTGAGCGGATCAGCGTGTGCCTGCCCTTCGCCGACAGGCGTGGGTAACCCGCTGAAACCCCCGCTCGTGATGGGGATTGGGGATTGCAACTGTTTCCCATGAACGAGGAATTCCAGTAAGCACGGGTCACAAGCTCGTGTTGAATAAGTTCCCTGCCCTTTGTACACACCGCCCGTCGCTACTGACCGATTGGATGGCTTAGTGAGGTCCTCCGGATAAGGCCCCGCGCGGAGTCTTCACGGCTCTGGCGCGCGTGCCGAGAAGACGATCAAACTTGACTATCTAGAGGAAGTAAAAGTCGTAACAAGGTTTCCGTAGGTGAACCTGCGGAAGGATCATTAACGTTTGAGCGCCGCCCCAGGGCCGGTCGCCACACACGCAGACAGACGGTCGTCCGAGGGTCGAGCCGGCCAACTCGGCCGGTTCCCCTCTGCCAGTCAACCCCCTTCTTGGGCGGAGAGCAGACCCCGACCGGAGACGAACATAAGCTGACCCGCCGGACAGCCTCTCGCGCCGCGCAGCCTCCGAGGTCTAGACGGAGCGTGCGGGGCGGTGGCGTCCGGGGGAGGCCCCCCCATCACCAGGCTCGTCGTCTCCGGGAGACCGGGGCATGGCTCTCCCCGACCATGCTCACCTAACGAAACAGCGTGTCGCGGTCTCGACCTGACCGCGCAGCTGGCCGACGGGTACCCTGTCACACTCTCCGGCCTGTTCCGCAGGCACGGGGAGGGGTTCAATGACCACGGCGGTCACGGAGCTCCGGCTCTCGTGGTCCGGCGTGGCGCCCGCTGGTTTCTTGGCCTCGGCAAAACCCAGTTGTTGTGAACGACGTCCAACCCGAAAAACAAAAACAAAAATACAACTCTTAGCGGTGGATCACTCGGCTCGTGCGTCGATGAAGAACGCAGCTAGCTGCGAGAACTAATGTGAATTGCAGGACACATTGATCATCGACATTTCGAACGCACCTTGCGGCCCCGGGTTCCTCCCGGGGCTACGCCTGTCTGAGAGTCGCGTTGGCAATCAATCGGAACCAAAGGCGGCCTCCGGGTCCCTTTCTTTCCGCGGTTGGGGTGTCGCAGGCCTCCCGCAGGCCTTCGTCCCCCTAAGTTCAGACGTCCCCAGTGAGGCCAGGGCGAAGTCGGGTGACACTAGGTCGTGCGCGGCCTCCCGGTTCTCTGCTATATGCGCACCAAACACATGTGCGAGTTGTTTATATACCGTAATTTCCGGACTATAAGACGCATCTGAATATAAGCCGCACCAGCTAAATTTGAGGGAAAATACAGATTGTTCCATATATAAGCCGCACCCGACTATAAGCCGCAGGTGTTTTAATGTTTAATTGCCGTATATAAGGGTTCCTGCTACCACGGAGGGGATTGTCGGGACAGAGATGACTGTTTGGTAACGCAAAGCGTCCCATTTATTAACATTTGGGAAACACAATAATCTTTCAATCAAACAATCAAACTTTCACATCTTTGACATGACGAACAGCATTCGTGCAGTACACAAATAATACAACGGTGCGCTCCCAGCGCACGTCCTGTAGTCATAGTAGTAGTGCAGTATAACAAAAAACAAAGCTTACAGCACTTGACGAGGCAAAAATGTTAAATGGCAAAATTTAATTCGTTTTTAAAAGTGCTTGCCTGTAACACGGCAGTAAAGGTGCAGTAACACGGCTGCTTAAAAAAATAACCAGCATCTTTTCCCAAAAGTGCCAACACAGCAGTAAAGGTGCAGTAACGCAGCCGTTTACTGTATCAAAACAACAAGCCCGTTATACCAGAAAAGTCAGCCATTACCCCGTGTCATCGTCTTCCTCCTGCGATACTAAAACCACCGAAGTCCTCTTCGTCGGTCCATAATGAGGGTGTGTGCATGAACACTTTCTTGGCGCAAACTGTCTCGCTCTCCTATCTGTCTCGCTCTCGTGTTTTGCTCTCGTTACCTGGCGCGAACTGTCTGTCTCGCTCTTGCGCTTCCTTGATAGTGCGCCCCTGGTGGCCTCTGAGTAGCAAAGTATACATATTTTTTTAAATCACGCATGGAAATGTACATAAAAAAATAGTTGCATCGAGATGCATCGAGTTGCATCGATAATCGGTTTAGAATCGAATCGTTGACCTCTGAATCGGAATCGAATCGAATCGTGAGGTGCCAAGAGATTCCCACCCCTACCCATTATGCATCATGACACCCGCAATGTTTACATGAATGTGTCTTGACACCCATTATGTATTCTGACACCCACTATGTTTACATGAATGTCTTGTGACACCCACTATGTTTACATGAATGTACCATGACACCCACTATGTTTACATGAATGTCTTGTGACACCCACTATGTTTACATGAATGTACCATGACACCCACTATGTTTACATGAATGTCTTGTGACACCCACTGTTTACATGAATGTACCATGACACCCACTATGTTTACATGAATGTCTTGTGACACCCACTATGTTTACATGAATGTCTTGTGACACCCACTATGTTTACATTAATGTACCATGACACCCACTATGTTCACATGAATGTACCATGACACCCACTATGTGTCACAAGACATTCATGTAAACATAGCGGTGTCATGGTAACATTCAGTGAAATAGTGGGTGGTCATGGTACATTCATGTGAACATAGTGGGGTCATGGTACATTAAATGTAAAGCATAATACGAGATGCGACAAGTCGACTAGCCGTCGATCACAACTAAAATAAATTATGACAGCAGAATGTCGTTGAACAGCACAAAGAAATACCAAGAAAAGAATCCAACTGTTCCGGTGGGGGCGCGCGGGCTACGTGTCACAAGAACATTCATGTAAACATAGTGGGGTGTCACAAAAAAACATTCATGTAAACATAGCGGGTGTCATGGTACATCATGTAAACAGTGGTGTCACAAGACATTCATGTAAACATAGTGGGTGTCATGGTACATTCATGTAAACAGTGGGTGTCACAAGACATTCATGTAAACATAGCGGGTGTCATGGTACATTCATGTAAACAGTGGGTGTCACAAGACATTCATGTAACCATAGTGGGTGTCAGAATACATAATGGGTGTCAAGACACATTCATGTAAACATTGCGGGTGTCATGATGCATAATGGGTAGGGGTGGGAATCTCTTGGCACCTCACGATTCGATTCCGATTCAGAGGTCAACGATTCGATTCTAAACCGATTATCGATGCAACTCGATGCATCTCGATGCAATTATTTTTTTATGTACATTTCCATGCGTGATTTAAAAAAATTTGTATATACTTTGCTACTCAAAGGCCACCAGGGGCGCACTATCAAGGAAGCGCAAGAGCGAGACAGACAGTTTCGCGCCAGGTAACGAGAGCAAAACACGAGAGCGAGACAGAATAGGAGAGCGAGACAGTTTGCGCCAAGAAAGTGTTCATGCACACACCCTCATTATGGACCGACGAAGAGGACTTCGGTGGTTTTAGTACGCAGGAGGAAGACGATGACACGGGGTAATGGCTGACTTTTGTGGTATAACGGGCTTGTTGTTTTGATACAGTAAACGGCTGCGTTACTGCACCTTTACTGCTGTGTTGGCACTTTTGGGAAAAGATGCTGGTTATTTTTTAAGCAGCCGTGTTACTGCACCTTTACTGCTGTGTTACAGGCAAGCACTTTTAAAAACGAATTAAATTTAGCCATTTAACATTTTGCCTCGTCAAGTGCTGTAAGCTTTGTTTTTTGTTATACTGCACTACTACTATGACTACAGGACGTGCGCTGGGAGCGCACCGTTGTATTATTTGTGTACTGCACGAATGCTGTTCGTCATGTCAAAGATGTGAAAGTTTGATTGTTTGATTGAAAGATTTATTGTGTTTCCCAAATGTTAATAAATGGGACGCTTTGCGTTACCAAACAGTCATCTCTGTCCCGGCAATCCCCTCCGTGGTAGCAGGAACCCTTATATACGGCAATTAAACATTAAAACACCTGCGGCTTATAGTCGGGTGCGGCTTATATATGGAACAATCTGTATTTTCCCTCAAATTTAGCTGGTGCGGCTTATATTCAGATGCGTCTTATAGTCCGGAAATTACGGTATATAAACAACTCGCACATGTGTTTGGTGCGCATGCGTGTATAGCAGAGAACCGGCAGAAAGGAGAGTTGTCTGTAGCGCTCTGCAGCAAGCGAACAGAATGTTGCAGCAGGCAAACTAATTTAATTTTTTAAATTCCGATTATTAACTTATCTGAATCGATTCGGAATCGTTCTGGAGAGAATCGCGATGCATCGAAGAATCGATTATTATTCCCACCCCTAATAATGGGTGTCATGATATGTGTAGACATGGGTTTACAATACATAGTTGTTGACATGCATGTGAATGGGTGAATGTATGACTAGGCTACAGGTAGACGAGGTAGGCGGGACCAAGCCCAGGTCCAGGTTCGACACCCCCACCACCCGAGGAGTCTCACCCCGTGGAAGGTGACCCAGGGGACGTGGGTGTGGGTGGGGTTCAGGCCCCGGGTCCGCGCGGCGTGGTCCCTCATCAGCTGGACACCCTGCTCCCCCCTCGCGCAATCCTCCACCGCCGCCCAGGACAGCACCGGGGCGTACAGCTCCACACACTGCGGACAGGAAGTGAATCATCAGCGGGCAGGAAGTCGAGTCAGGGAACGCAGCGGCACGAAGTATCAGCGCTAGGTAGGAGACTGGTGGCTTCAAACATCTAGTCTCTCTAGATGAGAGGGACGATGATGGGTGAGATGAGAGGGTGAGGGTGTGGTGAGTGAGATGGTGAGGGTGAGTGAGATGGTGAGGGTGAGTGAGAGGGTGAGGGTGTGGTGAGTGAGAGTGAGTGAGAGGGTGTGGTGAGTGAGAGGGTGAGGGTGTGGTGAGGGTGTGGTGAGTGAGAGGGTGGTGAGTGAGAGGGTGAGGGTGAATTGACTCACAGGTCTGGCTGCCTGGAGGACGTGTGCGGAGGACTCCATGCAGTAGATGATCTGGACGGAGGCTGGCCGGCCAGGTGGATGACACGCCGTCATCACTTCCTTTATCACTCCGGTTGTTAATGCCTAGCAGCCTTTTTGGTTCTAAACGCCAGCTGGGTTTAGAACCAAGATGGCGGAAAAGGCCCATTCCACCATTATGGAGGAAAATGACATCAGGAGAAATTACATTTACTTGGTTTTACCACGTTTCCCTCGCAGTTTCATGCATTTCAGTCATGGAGAGGGAGATATAGACCAGGCGAGGGAGTAAGGGTAGGTTTAGAAGCGGCTCTCGAACCTCCATCATGTCGGTCTGGCA
This sequence comes from Coryphaenoides rupestris, assembly GCA_002895965.2. Classification (NCBI taxonomy): domain Eukaryota; kingdom Metazoa; phylum Chordata; class Actinopteri; order Gadiformes; family Macrouridae; genus Coryphaenoides; species Coryphaenoides rupestris. The sequence goes on from PIJE02000487.1 coordinate 111,038, forward strand.
TTCCGCTTCTCCGCGTTGACAGCTGAACGGCGAGGTTGCTGAACGGCTGAACAGACTGTCGTAGTACACCGTCACGTCCACCGGGGGACGACTGGGGCTCGCCCGCGTGGCTTTCAGCTCCATGCACTGCTTCTGGACCTGGAGGCGGGAGACACGGCGACGCGTCTGGATCAAGCACACCTCAACACACATGATGGTGGACAACCGTACCCCGACACACCGATACACACGACTGCTCACAGGCTATTGTGAGCATATTGACCTCTTGGCTCTCATTGGCTAATTCAGCGTTAATGCAACACACACACCTGTCCTCCGCTTGAGGCAGCCCTGACTCAGAATGAACAAAACCTAAAAGCATGTTTTTAAAGGTGCCGTCAGGGGGTCGCCTGGGTCTTCTTTAACCTGACCTTCGGATTCAACAGACTAAAGCCTGAAGCAGGAACAACATTCACATCATCTGTCAATCCCACTTTATTTGATGAGACATTACACAAGAAATAGGATAGAATAGAACGCTATGAAAACATTTCAAACAAAGTTTTGATAGCTACTCTGTGATAATGCATTGCTTTGAGCGTATATCAAGAAAGAGATGGTTAGAATAGTCAGTCAGAAAGTCACATGCTTCTGATGAAGTGGTCTGCTGCTCCTTCATCTAAACGACATGCTTGCTGTTTGAGGTTACATGAGTTGCTCGCGATGAAAACACTAATAGCAAAGTGAAAAGCCAACAACAAACTCCTGCCATCTCGTTGGTGTTCGCCTGCTTCAGGACCATCAACTGTGTCAAATGCTTTATTAACCAGTGTGCCTGCTGCTGCAGCTTCCCACAACAACGTTGGGGATAATCGACCTCCGGACGACGTTTGGGTCTACGTCAACCCTAAAAGCGGAGGTGCTGTGGACGCTAAATACTGTAGCTAAACACCAATCGTACAACAGCAACGATGACATAGGCGAGCTTTTCAAATGCATGTTCCCTGATAACGATGTCGCGAAAACATTTCCGTGCGGTGGTGACAAAATGTTGTACGTCACAAAATTTGGTTTAGGGAATACATCAAGAGAGACCTCGTCTCTGAAGTAAACAACGGTCCGTTCGTTCTGATGTTCAATGAAAGCATGAACCAGATGACCAAAACCAGTGTGGCCATGAAATAGGTCTTAAATTCTATTCAAAATGGTCTAAAAAAGGTCTAAAAAAGTCTTACATTTTACTTGTTGAAACCTGCAGGAACCCTGTTCATAGAGAGCATGGCTCTCATCCCTTTATCGAGAATAGAACTTAATTAATTCAGAGCTTTCATCCTTTTATTAAGAATGTAGCTCTCCTCCCGTCGTAGAGAATATAGCCCTCATCCCATCATAGAGAACAGAGCTCTCATCTATTCATAGGCTTTGTTCGAATAGACTTTTGCTTAGGAGGTTTCCTTACTGAGTGAATGACCCCAGTGGCAGCCATGATAAGGGCTGTTTGAATTCTCTAAACGCTAATGAAAGGTGCTTCAATGCTTCCTATAATACCTCCTTTAGCATAGGATACACTGGACCTTCCTTTACAAAAGGAAAGGAGATAGTGGCGTCACACAATTCCTTGCGGCACAGAAACTACCCATCATTTAAACCTGGTAAATCTGGTGGACTATACCAATGGCTGGATGGAAAGGGAAAACACTACAATATATACATAGAGCAGACACGGCTTTCTAATAAAACATCTTTAATGTATTTCCATGTCAAACATTTGCATACATGTGATGGGGAATGATCAGTAGTCGTATTAGTAGTGAGACGAGTAGGAGACAATTCTTTAAAGGGCTGTTTTCATACAATGAAATACATTAAAGAATCAAACATCTGGCTTTTTCAACCCTATTTTCTCATCACTTATGGTCTAACTGACGAGTGCACATAACAATTTTGGAGGTGGGCCCAGTATGGAGCAAGAACGCTTTACCTGTGGCTTGATCCAGAGCTGTGGAGAGGTTATCCTTTAATATCAGTAATTATGTCAATCATCAGACGTCTCAAAACCCAGTGAAAGCTCCTGGTCATTAGCTGGGGAACATTTAGGATTCATACAGTTTGTACGTTTAGTGGTATGTTTGCCGATGGCTGTGTAGTCTTAGCCCTTAGTTTGTAAAGACACATTTCGTGATAAAACACAATCACATTTCTGAACATTCCCACTATAAATGAGAGTACAGTAGTACATATATCTATATATGCATTGTTATGTATACATTCACACATGTATGATATACAGTATAGACCAATCAATACACTAGATCACTAAGCACAATATAAAGAATTCCCATAATTCAATTGTGGGTTAAAATGAAGATTATCTTTGCATAATTACATAATTAGGCTTATATACAACCCAGTGTGTGTGTTTGTGTATATATATCTATAGATACAGTATCTATGAATATATAGGCATATCTCCTTGTAATACTATAACCCAAGCGTTGATCCTTAACCTCCCTCCATTAGGTGCAGGGGTCCGTTTGTCGTCTCCGGGCTCAGGGTCCCAAATGTCATTTTGTGCTTAAAGAGAATATTTAAATCACATTTTTGAATTAATAATACATACTGTATGTATTTATGTAAATCTCTGTGTGTGTGACTGTGTGTGCACGACTTTGAATTGGAAACAAAATATTTACTGTTTTAAATATTCAAGTGAATGAATCATTTAGGGAGAGAGACCTACCAGAACTATTCAGCCACATGAATGCCTTCTTTATACAGAGAAGTGGCAAGATATTCAGCCCTGATAGAGATACAGGAGATGGAGATACAGAGAGAGACCAGAGAGACGAACAAAGGTGAGACACAGATTGAAACAGATTAGATCAGAAGCAGGAAAGTGAGATGAAGAGGAGAGTAGAGGCGAGGGGAGGTGTGTGTGTGTGTGTGTGTGTGTGTGTGTGTGCGTGTGCGTGCGCGCGTGTGTGTACTCACATGCTCTCCCTCCGCGCCTCCTCCCTGGAGGAGGAGGAGATCTTGCCGTAGCAGTAGACCATCTCCACCAGGAGCCACAGCTGGAGGCCGATGATGGAGACGTACATCATCACCTCTGATAGGATGGAGGCCATGGCCCTGTTCACTGGGGAGGACAGAGAGATCTTATATACTATCTGGGGACATCAACGACATAAAACCTGGGACCTTTACTGTGTACAATCCATGTTCTAAAACACATTACAACCACTGTTATTTTGCATTGTTTCTTCCATGTACTGAGGAAGCCTGGGCTGGATCCCAAATAAAACGTTTTACTGATGCTCAAGCTGAGGCCTGATTCCTGGAGCCTGGAACACCAGCTGAAAGGAGCAACGTGGAATTAATGTTCTGATCAATCACAACCGTCAGATTTAAGTCGTCAATCACGTTGGTTATATAATGAGGCGTGATGTGTATGTCACGGACCTATGGCCAGAGGACCCAAGCGCAGGACACACAGAGTACTACTAGTCTACTCGGACACAGACAAGAAATATAAAGAGGCATATGAATTCCAGGTGAGTGGATGAGGTAATTGGAAGAGGCAGATATGGGCTGCAGACGTGTGGAGGGCGTGTCCAGAGAGACAGTGGGGGGTGGGGGGATGTCGCTGAAACACTTCCTCTTAGGATACACAGACGTATCCTCAGTTCCCAAGACAATTCGGCGGGCGATGAAGCCCCTTGTCGAGGAGCAGTTTCAGCAATTCTACAATTGTAGCCGCTGGTACAATGGAGATCTAGGAAAACTTTGGGAGGTTTATCGGGAAGCGCTAGTCGAATCGGAGTCGACTTTTCATAAAGAGGTTATTACAGAAAGGTTTTTGGTGGGTTGTTACGTGTTGGTTGTTACCTTGCACAGTTGACACCGCCATCGGTGTATGAATGGGTGAATGTGAGGCAACTGTAAAGCGCTTTGGATAAATGCAATCCTTTTGCAATTTTTTGTTAATATCTTTGTGTTTCTGAACCCTGTGTCTAGTTTGGAAGAGGTTTGTGTCCGGGTAAACAGGAAGTAAGCTCTTACATTTGGGCACCACCGTGATGCTGAAGGTTTTGTTGACGTGGGTGTGGCCCGCGTGGTTGGGGTAGAGCAGCGTGCGGTTGAAGATGCAGCAGTAGGTGCCTGTGTCGTCGTACGTCACGTTGAGGATGTAGACAGAGCCGTCCTGCAGGTCGTAGCTCTTCTTGGTGCCGTTCCACTTCAGCCGCTCGGAGAAACGTTCGTCCACGACGCCCCCCATCTTGTCCTGGTAGCTGTAGATCTGACCACGACCAGGTTTTTAGTGTAGGAGCGCCCGACCTACACTCCTACCTCCTGTCTACCTATACCCACAAACCTACAGGTAGGCTGCTAGGTACTCGGTCAGTAACCCCCAACCCTAGAAAACATTGAAGAAACCAACTCGAGGGGAGGAATTGATGTTGCAGTCTGTGCAGTCTAGAATGCACACACTGCTGTTTGAACCAGAACGTTCTGCAGCCTCAGAGCTTCCTGCCTCCACAGCTGATTACGTTAGAGACTGCGGTGAAGATGGATGCAGGAGAGATATCATGTTGCTGCAGTTGCGTTGGATGAAGATATATCCAGATATAATACTATACAAGATCACCTAGTTAATAGAATATATATTACTCGATAAAAACATCTATACTGCCCTGGAGTATGGCAAGATTGTTTAATATACAATATGAGTATATAGAAAGCTGAATATAGGACATGTAGATTGTAGACAACTGTGAGTGTGTGGTTGGTTTAAGCAGCCTCACCTGAACCCAAGTTGGGTTTAGTTGAGGCTGTACACCTGTGATGCATTGTCTAATCAATGCACACAGGTTAAACCAGCCATAACCTGAGCTAGTGTGCTAGATTTGTACCCCCTGCTTTGTCCTCAATCATCGACAAACGAAAGTTGCTGCGATACTGTATATATCTATAGCAGCATGTAAATAACTGAATATACTATATATATGGGAGCATGTACAGTAGATACTGTACCTGGCTAACAGGTGAGGTGTGTACCTGGCTAACAGGTTAAGCGTGTACCTGGGTCAAGGTGAGGTGTGTACCTGGGTGAAGGCGTTCTCGTGGTGGGCCTTGAAGAACCACTTAACAGAGGCGGTGGCGGGGACCTCCCCCCTCATCTTGCAGGAGATGCAGCCCAGCTTGAAGCCCTGATTGGCCACCGCCTCCGTGTCCGAGTCCACCTCCACGCATGCCCCCCAGGACCGCTGTCCTGGCGCAGGGAGGAGAACATCAGAACCAGACCCTCCTCACCTCCTCAAGCTCCACGCTGGCAGCCCAACCGCCTCCACGTCAGTGGAGTTTGGATTAAGAATTCATGACAGCAGCCGCTAGCAGACAATCTTTGCTGATCACATGCTTTGTTTTGGGGTTTTTTATTGCTTAAATCATGAATTCGTTTTTTATTCCACTCACTCACCCTTGCAGAGGATGTTTGGTTTGTTTCTTTAAACTGAGTGGAAATAAAGACTTTCTGGTGGTGGGTCCTTCATATATAGAAACATGGGTCTATATATGACATAATCATCATCATCATCCTCATCATCCTCATAATCGGCCGAATGAACAAACCTGCAGCTCCGCCTCAGCATCGACCACAACCAATCATCTCGTTCTACTCTGAACTTTGACTTCTGGGATGCATTTTTTGGTTGTGAAATAAGGGAGAGGAAACAAATGAGGAGGGTGTGGGGGGGCAGGGGACAGTAAGTCTTTTTTTGGAATTCACCTCTAGGGGGTGAGGGGGACACGGCACACACACACACACACAGAAAGAGAGGGGGGGGCGGCAGAGAGGGGATGTGAGGCTGATGAGCTGGACAGAGAAGAAGGGAAGAGTAGAAGGGGAGGAGAAAGTTAAGTTCACAACTTAAGCAGGAAAGATAACGGTAATTTTAACAGAATACAGAGACAGGTCATTAAGGAGCAGGTAGGGGGTTGGACAGCACAGGGACAGGTCATTACGGGCAGGTAGGGGTTAGACAGTGAATACAGAGACAGTTCATTATAATAAGTAAGTAAGTAACATAAGTAAACCTCAAAATGTTTTCAGTTGAAAACAGGACCATTTGGGTGAGTCTCACAAAGCATTGTTGAAAATGTCTGTTATTTTTGCCTAAAATTAAAAGCGTTCGTTTTGACCACGCCCCTCACACGTGGAACCCATCGGAACCCAATGTGGCCGTTTTTTCTAAACCCTTTACAGAAGTTTTCCCGCTAAAACAGGGCTTTATGTACCCAGCAGTTAGGGGTAGACAGTGTGTTGTGTTGTTTACAGTGGTCGTGGAAGGAAGGGAAGCAGTGGCAGGGGAGAGGGTCAAAAAAGGACAGGAGGATAGAGGAGGAAGGGAGGGGAGAGGAGGGGAGCTTTCCATTTCAGGGCTGCCACATTGTAGGCCCACATAGTGCGACCACACATTGTGTACACACACACACACACACACACACACACACACACACACACACACACACACACACACACACACACACACACACATACTGTCTGTATGTATTTATGCAGCATGTAGCTGTTAGCATGTAGCTGCCCTAAAACACCACATGTGCACACAAGGGAGGGGTCGAGGCTCATGCTATCGTCATGGCAACAAGCCACAGCCATCGACTCACCTTGCATCAGGAGGAGAACGGGGAGCAGGGTCCCCAGCACATACATTCTGGAACAAACACACACACATTAATAGACACACACACACATGCACGCACCGTTTCCTAACTCGATTGTGTGTGTGTGTGTGTGTGTGTGTGTGTGTGAGTATGTGTGCGAGTGAGTGTGTGTGTGTGTCTGTCTGTCTGTCTGTGTGTGCGTGTGTGGGTATGTGTGCAAGCTGTGTGTGCATGTGTGTGTATCAGGTTCTCAGGGCTGAATTCTCCAGGCTTCGAGTTTCAAACCTTTGTTGAACTATTTATACTCTTTATACAACAGCAGGGAGCAGGGAGGAGCAGGGAGGAGATCAGAGGAGTAACGACAACACATAACCTTCCAGGAGTCTTCAGGAGGAGGTGGGAGTGAAGGAGGTCCACTTTGTCTGAACCACCATACTAACTGTACATTATATAGGCAAAGAGCTACAAAGAAATAGGTCTACTCCTCACCTAACAGGAGAGAATATGAAAGTCATCTCTTCTGTCTATTCCCTCCAGTCTTATATTACACACTTAATAAAATCAATGAGTGTGAGTCCATTTGAGAGCTTGATCAGCCAGCCACGATAGATGAATTAATATGTGACGGTAGTGACATATCGACTTTATCATGTGAAATAATATCTCTAATATCTGAGTTTACCGAGAATTAATCCAATCCAATAATCCAATGTTTGTTTTCCGCGGCAAGACAGCAAGACGCGTTTGTTTAAAGATACTATTATGTAACAATCAGTGCATTCTGAGCTCCGTGGGTTGAGACAATAACAATCAGAAACTAATGTTGTAATCATAATTAAACCTTGTACACATCATAATTAAACCTTGTACAAAAACTCTGAAATATATATATTTTTTTTAATTATCCACGCTTCCTTTTTCCCGCGAAATCCGACCCGACTCAAATATAAGAGAAATCAGCCCAAAAGCTGTTCTCCACAACAGAGAGAGTCAGGGAAGCTCTCATGTTTTAACTTCTATCACAACCTGCAATTTAAAACGCTTTGTGTATGTACAACCCTACGTGTAGTCCCTGAACGGATTCATTATTCTTACATACAGCACCTTTAAGTCATGATCTAATAGCAGTTCGTAAAATGAACGAATTATGTCTATTTAGTAAACATGTCAAATGAATGAGAAGCAGTCGGTCCTCCTACCTGCTCTTTTCTTAACGTCCTCTTTAAGTGACGCTCCTCACTGCTGTCCTGGGCGCTCCTCCCGCCCGGACAGCTGCTGGGTGGGGTGCTGCTGCTGCTGCTGGGTGCTGCTGGGTGGGTGCTGCTGCTGCTGCTGCTGGGTGCTGCTGCTGTTTGCCTGCACAACCACCACACCACACACAGTCCCACTGAATATCAGGTCACAAGTCAACAACAAATAATAAGCCAAACATGTACCTTGATACCTTGATACCATAGATACGGAAATAATTAGGCATATATACCTGTTACTATTCCGATCTTCCTATATAGTATTTAGTAATTTGATCACGGAAATTGGTATTGATCATCCTGCCAAAATGTATCCAGATTTGATTTGAAAGAGTTCAGAGATTTGCTCGCTATCACATATTGAGTTCCAGTCATTTACAATTCTCTGGCTGAAGACATTTTTTCCATGTCAGTTCCATCCTGCTGTAACTTTTGTAGAGCTTGTGACTGTGACCTCTGGTGCTGCTGTACTCTGGGACTTTAAAGAAGAGCAGTGGGTCAATCCTGTCAAGGCCATTCAATATTTTGTAACACTTTAACATGTCCCCTCTTCTGCCTCGAAAGTCAAGTGATTGTAAATTTAGGGCTCTTAATCGTGTTTCATAGGGTTGATGTCGTAGTCTTGTTGCTCTTCTCTGGATTTTTTCAACTTGGAGCTTGTCCAGTTTGAAGCGGGGGTGCCATATTACATTTCCATATTCCAGATGTGGTCTTACCATAGCCATAAAGAGCATGGGCACCGTCGTCTAATCCAGGCATGTAAATGTAGCTCTTATTAGTCCCAGCATTTTTGAGGCCTTTTTGACTGCATATGCAACGTGCTTATGAAATTTTAACTCATCATTTACATTTAGGGCATTTGGCAGAAGGAGAGTACATTTGTTGAAGGAGAGGCAGCAATATATCATCATCAATGATGACTCCCAGCTTTTGGATTTGAGTTTCCCAGATGGAGCACTTTACATTTGCTTTCATTGAATCCCAGTTGCCACACTTGGGACCAATGTACCAGCTGGTCGAGGTCTTGCTGTAAGCTCTGGTTGTCGTCTGGACACAGTAATCCTCGGAACAGCTTCGTGTGATCTGCGAATATTTTGCTGTACTAGTGATAATATCTGGCAAATCATTTATAAAGATAACAAATACAACTGGGCCGAGTACACTTCCCTGGGGAATGCCGCTAAGTACGTTTGACCATGACGATGGCTTGCCATTGACAATAACTCGCTGTTTCCGATCATGTAGAAAGTCCCTGATCCAAATCTTTAATGATCCTTCTATTCCGTATGCTTCTAGCTTAAAAGCTTTTTTGAAGTCTAAGTATATGGTGTCTAGTGGTACTCCGGTATCAAGTAATTTACTCCAAGCTTCAAGGCTGACTAACAGTTGGGTCATACATGACCGTCCTGGAACGAATCCATGCTGTTCATCACAAAATAGGTTGTTGTCCATCATATGTTCCCCCCCCCCCCGTTGCAGCTCTCTCTCCAACAAACAAATGGATGGAACACATGTATTCGACTAGGAGCTGTCCGGTGAGAATGGTCTTGTATGTTCGAGTGTTGTTTAAGTGTACATTCAGCGCCAAAAAAAGCTGCATTTGAATTGCATTTGCCTGAACTACATTACCCACACGCCCCGGTGTCACCGTGACGTCACCAGACCAGACTGATCCAACATGGAGGACGTAGTGACTGTAGAGAAGAACCCGGTATGGCTAACTATATATCTCATTTATCCCGTATCGCCTGTACAAACTCCAGGGTTTTCGTTATATTCCCGCTAGTGGTTCTTTGTGGTGTGTGTGTGTGTGACGTGACCTTGTCATTCGGTAAACGTGAGTTTAGAAGGACGCAAATCCAAACTAAAGAAACCATTCAATCGCAATGCAACTGCTATGTCATGCCAGCCCAGCTAGCAGTTAGCCGCTAGCAGTTAGCCGCTAGCTGGGCTGTTTCGAGGCTACAGACGGGAGGACGTAAACTACACCTCGCCGCTGAGATCAACCTGAATACTCGTCTTCGTCGTGTCACCATAAAGAGATTTAATGTATGCTTTTTGCGAGCTTACTGGCGAGCTAGCGTTTGCCTGGCATGATGCTAGTTAGCTTGTAAAGTGTGTTTCTGAGTCATGATTGTGATGTTGGCAAGCATACATGCATCACGTTTCTCTGAAGCCTGCGATTGTGCAGTGCAATGTATATATGCCAAGACTTGTGCAATACATCTAGTAGGAATGAAAGACGGCTGAAACACTTCACGCCAGTGCACAGATGATGGGCAAATGATGCGTTTAAACGATCACGTGGTATCGCGAGTGTATGACGATGCTGTAGTAATAATGTTTGTGTTGTTGGTGATAATGCTGTAGTAATGTTTGAGTGTTGATTGTGATACTCTTTTAGTCTTAGCCATAATGTTGTGTTGTTGGTGATGATATTGCTGATGTTTAATGTTGTTTGTGATAATATTGTGGAGATATATATAGATAGATATACAGTATGTGGTGGTGTTAGTCTAATGCGGTGATAATGTTGTGGTGGTGTTTGTGGTCATGTTGACGTGTTGATGTTGTGTCCTGTTGCTGCAGGACGAGGTACCCGTGATGCAGAGCTCCAGACCCCACACCGCCCTCTCCTTCCTGGCACCAGAACCCGAGGATCTGGAGGACCTATACAGCAGATACAAGGTGCGGAGGCCGGACTTTAGATGGTGTTCAGCACTAAAAAGTGGTCAGGAACACCATTGACCATTTGAAACAAACTAAACATTGTCTGCCTGTCTCTACGATTCCCAGATTTGATCCGTTAAGTTTTCTAATAACAGTGAATCCAGATTTCCTCAAAACTTGCTCCGTACAAACAATCCTTATTTTCAAATTGGTGTGTGATGTGACCATGCCCCCATGCTCTGATCCAATCCTGCAGAAGCTACAGCAGGAGCTGGAGTTCCTGGAGGTGCAAGAGGAGTACATCAAGGATGAGCAGAAGAACCTGAAGAAGGAGTTCCTCCACGCCCAGGAGGAGGTGAAGAGGATCCAGAGCATCCCGCTCGTCATCGGCCAGTTCCTGGAGGCTGTGGACCAGAACACCGCCATAGTGGGCTCTACCACTGGTACACCACGGCCTCTCAGACACAACCTACACACACACTTCTAAATACCTCCTAAATGCCTCCTAGATCCCAACACATGTCCTTGTAAATGCCTGCTAGAGTCTAGTGATAGAGATTCCGTTAAACGGTGAGGTGAGATGGAATGCAATTGCTACACTTGCAATGGTTCCTGCCACATGCCACCTACAGTGGCTTTTCTGGGGCTCCTCCAACACAGGACACAAGAAGTTGTCGATGAACCGGTTTATTGTAGTCTTAGCAGAAGTTTGTGGATGGAGTAGGTGGTACACATCTAGCATGCTAGAACACTTGAGTGTGTGTGTGTGGCGATGACTGGTTTAATTTGTGGGCACCGATTAGTCAATGCATCACAGGTGTGCAGCTCCACCCCAACCCCAGACTAACTGGCCCAGGTGAGGCTGCTTAAACCAGCCACCAACCACACACATGCCACAGCTACATTTCAAGATTGTGTGTGTGGGCTTGCGTGCGTGCATGCGCGTGACTGGAGATGAGGTGGGCTCGCCATAGTTGTGCTGCGTGCTCCTCCCCAGGGTCCAACTACTATGTCCGCATCCTGAGCACCATCGACCGGGAGCTGCTGAAGCCCAACGCCTCAGTGGCGCTCCACAAGCACAGCAACGCCCTGGTGGACGTCCTGCCGCCCGAGGCCGACAGCAGCATCATGATGCTCACCTCAGGTAGCTGTCCGGTAGCTCTCTGCTAACGCTGCTACGCCCTCTGGTAGCTCTCTGCTAACGCTGCTCTGAGTTGTGCACTGGGCAGGGTCTGACTTTTGGAATTACCATGTAAAAACATCACTCACAAAAAAGTCACTCACAGTTTGTGAGTTTATTAATTTAAAAAGTAAGCATTATTATGTAGCTTTGACAATGCTAGAACCACCGGGACTGACCGCTTACTGTCAATTTTGTTCCCCGATTTACTGCACTTTGTTATGGATCTGTTGAATGTCGACTATCCTTCCAAAAAACATTACCTAATCAAGTATTCCAAACGTTATGACTGTAGAAGGTTGAGTCCCTCCTAGCAGCACTGTAATTGCCCATAGCGCTTGAGCGGTTTCTATTTAAATAATTGTAAAATATTAAAATTGTACATTGTATAATTGTATATATATTGGGCAATTATTCTCACTGTAATCTCCAGCAATCACTCATCTGTGAAATAAGGGTTCTTGCGACATTCAGCAGCACCTGAAGCTGCTTGAAATTCCCACCATAGTAAAATAGCATTAGTGAATGACAACAGTGTCTGGTGAGTCAAACGACGCATTGCGTCGTAAAACATTTAAATAAATTGCTGTTGTAAAATGTGTAAACGAAGGGTGTGACCACTACCCTCCAATAAAACATTAAATAAATGTGCAAATACGATATAACGGCTGTGACTATAAAAAATAAATCTGGTACCTGGTGTAGGCTGGGTAATAGGGGAGCTGTACCTGGTACGGGCTGGGTACTAGGGATGCTGTGCCCTGGTAATCACAGTACTGCTACAGCAGGACGGGCCTGTAATGTTACTGTGTGTCTCTTTTCTCAGACCAGAAGCCTGACGTGATGTATGCTGACATCGGTGGCATGGACATTCAGAAGCAGGAAGTCAGAGAGGCCGTGGAGCTGCCCCTCACTCACTTTGAGCTCTATAAACAGGTGTGTGTCTGTCTGTCTGTCTGCGTGTCTGTGTTTCCTCCTCTGACCCACCTTGACTCTTCTCTCCCTGAACCCTCAGATTGGCATCGATCCACCCAGGGGGGTCCTGATGTACGGACCTCCGGGCTGCGGAAAAACCATGTTGGCCAAGGCCGTGGCGCACCACACTACAGGTAACTCACCCCTACACTACAGGTAACTCACCCTCACCACCACACTACAGGTAACTCACCCCCACACACCAGGTAACTCACCCCCACACTACAGGTAACTCACCCTCACGCTACAGGTAACTCACCCCCACCCACACACTACAGGTAACTCACCCCCACCACCACACTACAGGTAACTCACACCTGACGGCTAACGTACCATGGCTAATGTGCTTGTGTGTTTCCATGGCAGCGGCCTTCATCCGCGTGGTGGGCTCTGAGTTTGTGCAGAAGTACCTGGGGGAGGGGCCTCGTATGGTGCGAGACGTCTTCAGGTTGGCCAAGGAGAACGCCCCCGCCATCATCTTCATCGACGAGATCGACGCCATCGCCACTAAGCGCTTCGACGCACAGACTGGAGGTATGAGCACAGGTGGTATGACCTGTAGTACTGCTGCTGGTGGTATAACCTGTAGTACTGCTGCTGGTGGTATAACCTGTAGTACTGCTGCTGGTGGTATAACCTGTAGTACTCTTGCTGGTGGTATAACCTGTAGTACTACTGCTGGTGGTATAACCTGTACTACTGCTGCTGGTGGTATAACCTGTAGTACTGCTGGTGGTGGTATAACATGTAGTACTACTGCTGGTGGTATGACCTGTACTACTATTACTACGACTACTACTACTACTGGTGTGACCTGTAGTACTACTACTACTACTACTGGTGGTATTAGTACCTTCATATGAATCTCAACTCTCCCTGTGCCTCCACCTCTCCCTCCTCCACTTCCAGCTGACCGAGAGGTCCAGAGAATCCTCCTGGAGCTTCTGAACCAGATGGATGGCTTCGACCAGAACGTCAACGTCAAGGTGAGCTCTGCTCCCTGCTCTGGACCTACAAGGGCCTGGTCTAAGTCTGTCTGCAGGGACCTGGTCCAACTGTGTTTACAGGGACCTGGTCTTGAACTGGTCCAACTGTGTTTACAGGGACCTGGTCTTGACCTGGTCTTACTGTGTTTACTGGGACATGGTTTGACTATCTTTGTATCTAGATCCAACTTGCCTCGGGCCCACATACATATTTTCAAGCTTTGGATAATATTCAAATAGTTCATAATTTAGAGGGAAAAAAGAGATAACCCATGGGGGGAGAAGGCATAATATACAGTATATTATCATTACCACCAGTTAATTTATAAAAAAAAAATGAAGTGCTCCCACATTGTGGTCCATCAGTCTTGCCGATTCTTACAATGCGAAAGTCGTACCGAAGTATTGGAATAATGCTCTAATGTACGGATACATAATAACAAAGAATGATTCAATTATTTTAATATTTAGCACCAGCCCTGAACCAGTTCTTGGGGCGGCAATCTATAATCCCAGATGATCATGGTTACCAACAGGACTGATGTGCTGTAATGTTCCCAGGTGATCATGGCTACTAACAGGGCTGACACTCTGGACCCAGCCCTGCTGCGTCCAGGACGTCTGGACAGGAAGATCGAGTTCCCGCTCCCAGACCGCCGACAGAAGCGCCTCGTCTTCTCCACCATCACCAGCAAGATGAACCTGTCGGAAGAGGTGGACCTAGAGGACTGTATCCTTAACTATATACCAAGCAAGGGAGGTTAATAAGTAATAATAAGTGAAATAATTTTGTTATATGGCTTTTATTTTTATGCGGTACAAAATCAAATTTCGCGTACTGGCAAAAACAATAACAAAGTTTCTGGTCTGTACGGAAATGTACAGAGTACTGGTCTGGATATGCAATCTCTGGACCGCGGGGGAGCCAATCAGAATGCAGGAAGTAACAGCCATATAACAATACTATATGTACACTATAGTATACAGTATATACTATGTAAGGGATAATCCACGACTAGGTGTGTCGTTATTGGGGGGAAAAAAGCACTTTGTGGAGGGGGGTTTGTCGAAAGTGCTGACTGTTTTAAAAAAAAAAACCCAAGGGACCATCTGCTTTACAGACAGTCAAATACAATACGTCATACACAACATACAAATCATACACCACTCTGCACAAGATTCATATCTCCTTCAGTGTCACAATGGAAAAGAAGATGCAATGACCAGTGTTGTGCCTGAACGCGTTCATTGAACGATAGTTCATGAACTCGTTCATATTTTGGGCGAACGTGAACTGAACGTACTGTATTACTGCCTGATGAACGCTACTGTGAACGCGTTCATTCTGGTGTCTGTGAACGCACGCTCTCTCTGTTTAACTTCGTTCAATAGGGTGCCAGATTTCTATAGAGCCTTCAAGGCGAAAACCCGGCTAAAACACACTGTAAACAGGCCTTAATATGTAGCGGAAAAAACACCCAATCTGGCAACACCAGCCACCAGTGTCGCACTGCCGCATGCGTCATCAAAACAAAGCGTTAAAGCAACAATGGGGAAATGCTGTCCCCTCAATGCTAATGTAAACCCTGGTTGGATAAGGATTCAAAATTGGATATGAAGATGAAATCTGACGCATAGTTTCAGTGTTAAAACTGATAAAACAATTGCTGTCTGTGGTTCTATATGGGCTGTGGCAATAATTTTGAAAAATAATAGCTCGCAGCAACATATTGAAAAAAATAACTATGAACTAGTTCATTTTTGGAACTGTGAACTTAGTTCAAAACTTTTAATTATGAACTATAAACTGAACTAGTTCATTTTAAAATTTGTGAACTGAACTTTGAACTAGTTCATGTAGAAAGTGAACTTTCCCAACACTGGCAATGACATGATATCCAGAGTTGTAATTTGGACAGTCTGTATCGATAGTGCTACTTTTGGGGAGACTAAACCTCCGCCCTGGAAAATGTGAAGGATGTAAAGTGTCCAAAACAATAGTGTGCCTTTTGAGATGACCTTCACTTCATACAGGTGCTGAAGGTCAGGGTTGTGTAGCGGCCAATAGCCTCCAAGTATTTCAGTGTTGCTATTATGGGCTGTGTCCTTGACTCCAGCTCAGACGTGGCGAGACCCGACAAGATCTCCGGAGCTGACATCAACTCCATCTGCCAGGAGGTGAGGAGGCTGCTGCCACTGGCTCCCAGTGATTGACTCAGTAGAGGAGCTGCTGCCATTGGCTCCTGTTGAATGTCCTTGGATGTGATTGGCTGTTGTGTTGTGTTGCAGGCGGGCATGCTGGCGGTGCGCGAGAACAGGTACATTGTTCTGGCCAAGGACTTTGAGAAGGCCTACAAGACCGTCATCAAGAAGGATGAACAGGAGCATGAGTTCTACAAGTAGTCTGACCCCCCACCCCCACATACCCCACACCACCTCAATCACCCTCACCACCTGTACAATGTCTCCTGGAGCTCTTTGGACCGTCGCTCCAGGTGTTGTATTTTAGGTCTGGGGGAGGTTAGGGTGTATTTAACCCCCCCCGTATCTATGTGTTCTCAATAAAGAGCTTTTCCATAAAACCACGCGTGTTGTCATATTGTTATGCTCGAACTAATACTAGTCCTACATTTCAAACCTTTTTTTTTTACACATTCCTAAGACTAGTTATGTACATCTGATGGAAGGTGAGGAAATCGACATCAGCCAGACCTGCAATGTAAATATGATGGGTAGCATTTAATTATGGTTTCACATGAAGTGAATTTCCGAAGAGCTGGTGTACTGCTACATCTGATAGATAGACTGACAAATTGTCAGACTTTCTCCACCAGCCGCATCTCTGAAAGCACACAGTCTGGACAAGCAGATGGCGTGGTTCTCCATCGACCGCAGCAGTGGGGAATCGTTGCCCCTGGTGATCTCAATCTCCTCTCTCCCGCTGCCTCCTCGTCTGCCCAGGACTCAAAGCAGCTAAGACTGCAGTTCACCCTTTAGACCACACGGTGGGATAATGTTCATCCAGAGGATACATTGCAACAAATGTTAAAACTAATTGAACCGACCATGGCGATGTACTAACTTGTTGTTCCCTGGCCGAGTGCCAGGCAGGTGGTCTGTGACTTGGTCGAAGTAGTACGGACAGAGTTTCACCATGGCCGCCTCTCGATTAGACGTCAGAGGGTGTAGGTGGTCGAGTTTGTGGTTCGGTCCGGTCCCGTATCCCCCCCGGCACAGTGTGCGCCACAGGGCCCAGACCAGCGCGTCTAGGTCGACCTGGGTGCTGGAGGGCCTCTGGGTGAACAGTCGGTACGATCCCATGTAGTCCTACCGAGGTGGTCTACTGTCACAGAACACAGTCGTACATTAATGAGTAGCTCACTTTCATGTATAAGATAAGGTAACAGTAAAATAATATAACAGATTTACTAATTTACAGTAAATCTAAGTCTTGGTGTAAGTATAAAAATATAGGCAAGATAAGATATTCAGTCAGCAAAAACTATTTGGCAATAATTGAAGTGTAATAAAAGGATAATAATAGTAAGAAGAATTATTGTACATGACATTAAGAATATTGTAGGCTACATGATGATGAAAGGAGATCAGAGGTAATATTGCAAGGTAATATTTAGAGGTATAACATGATATTAATAATATAGCACATGATAATATGTGCACTCAAGTTAATAAAACAGCTCAATAAATTACCTCCTTAATCCAAAAAGACGATAATGTTTGTTTTGAATTGATCCAGAGTTCCAGTTTTAGAACGCATTATTTAAATAAACTGAAGGACACCATAAACAACATCACATGCGAACACTGTTTTGTAGTCGACGTTATTTTTTGAAAAAGGCAAAGAGTTCAACAAAGAAATTGTCTTGTTTTTATTTACTGACGTATAATAAAATGAGCTCTAGACTCGTAGTCAGCTGGTTTGAGCAGCCTGAAAACAGCCCCCAAACACAAACAAACAGGCGGCCCAGCTGCAGCTCTCCATACACAACATGGGGCTGTAAAAGCAGGCAGAACTGAAACATTGTATACCGGTATATATATATGTTAGTATGTTCTGCTTTAGGAGACATACTGACTTATGGGTGTCCCTGTGGCTTTGTGCTAGTTACTATGCTCATGATTATTATTGCAATGGAACATTACTTTTGCAATAGACCCTTTTCACAGCAGGAAACAGACGTGTAGCTCATAACATGAATCATGGGTCCTATATGGCAGTGCACCAGTAGCCTACACCATAGACACAACTAGTCCACTAAATGTACATTCACCATGCTGGTGCTGCGACAGACATACATGTTCTAATCTAATGTTAAAAATGACAGGAACTGGAAGTTATTTTGCCCTGCTTGTGACTATAAGTGAACAGGGTCTTTTCAACTTTGTTATATGACATATGTTTTGTTCTTTATGATTTGTTCTCTGATTCTGATCCCTCCAATTCATGTTATCTATGGTATTCTTTTGCACATTGGGTGCTGCATATCCTGTATGTGTATGTGACCAATAAAGTTCTTGAATCTTGAATCTTGAATCTTATAGAGGCCTATATTTACATTTAGGGCATTTGGCAGATGCTTTTATCCAAATACTTAATTATAAGTATAATATTAATTATAATTAGTCATAATAATAATAATAATAATAATATTATTATTATTATTATTATTATTATTATTATTGTTGTTGTTGTTATAAATGTATTATCTAATCTAATCCATTATCTAATTGGCCATGAACATATATTTCCCATGCCAATAAAGATTAATTCAGTAGTTTTTAACATTTTGTGTTAAATTGGGGACTGTACGGGAGGCGGTTTGGAGCGTGGACGTTTTATCACGATAAGTGGGCGCGGACCCGGGGGGCGGGGCTCCGGATGTTGTGCACCGCTGCCCGACCCCGCCGCCGTGGCTCCTCCCTCCGCCGCCGTGGCTCCTCCCCCCACACCCAGAGGACCCGCCAGCAGCACTCCGCAGTACATATCCGTTACATTAACTTCCAAACATACCGGGACCACAGAATAAGCCTGCTAGATGGGGCTACCAGCCATGGAAGAGGTCAATCCGTCTGGGTGAGAATGATACGCCGACAAACGTCCACATACTTGAACACATGAATATGTATTATGTGTACAATGAGACTACATATGCTTTTGGAGCTCCGTGTGGCGCTGCGACTTGCAGCTAGCTAGCTAACCGGGTGTAGCTCCTCACAGCTGGCAACTTATACTTCGAGCTTGTTGTTTGTTTGTCTTTTTTTTAATTTGTGTTTTATTTAGACTGTTGTTTTGGTGAGTTATCTCACAAGGTTAACGGAATTTGAGAAAAAGTTAAAATCCACGACAGCTGAACTTGTAGAGTTGAGGTACCCTTTCCATCTGTAGATAGAGGGGTAGCTAGCGACGTCTACACTCACATGGATAGATGGAGCTGATATTAACAGAAATGAAGTTGTTATGGACTGTCATTGCTGGATCAATAGCCATTTAATGAGCAATTTACAATTTGAGGATTGACACAATGATCAGTGTTGAGTAACTGTTGACTTCTCTGTAGTTCTGAAATTAGTGATTTTTGAGCTGAAATCATATCATCTTGTGGTTTTACTACTGTTTATATCTTTAGTGCGTAATGCAGCCTCAGCAAGTGTACACAACAATGAGTCCCGGCATTTGGTTTACAGTCCAGAAAGTCCAGTTAGCTTATCTTTCTGTTTGTGTTGTCTGTCGTATACCAAGTTTGACTCTTCAATGCAGTTAAACGTGATCTGTATAAACTGTTATGATTTCTCTATCAAAAGGTTATGAGTTGTAAGGTACTGTGTCATGCTTGGTGTCTAGTGTCTGTCATGTTATATGTTCTATAGAAGTTCTGCAGGAAATAGCCATGTTCTATGAGTATATCCAAGTTCTACGGCCAGTGTGTTTTTTAAGGTATCATAATTAAGTTTATAAGTTCTTTAATACACTAGTGCTTAAACAGCAACGTGTCTTTATACCGTTTATAATAATACCTTGTAATATAATAACGTAAAAAGTGTTAAGTTACCACATGTCATTGTGGTTTAACCTGTAGAACCTGTTCCCCTGGTATCCGTGGGTTACAGAACCAACGCAAGCTCCTTTGTGGCTCCCCGAGAGGCTAGCTTTAGCAACATGCCGTCTCTTCCGTTGGATACTCCAGATGAACTCCAGGTTCGTCCCGGGGGAACACCACCGGAGGCCACAGGCCTGGAGACGCTTGGCAACGCAACCCGCAACAGTCTGGTTTCCATGGCGAGGGGCAGGCTCCATGTTTGCTCAGCAGTTGAGAGCAGTCGCCCGGTCCCTCCGCCTCACCATTCACAGTTTTAAATGCGACAGGACTCGGTAGCATTGTATCTGCAGGGTGCTATGAATGGGTGCTCTGAATGTGACAGACGAAGTAGCGATATATAGCCTAGTACCTGGGACAAGCAGGGGTTAACATTTGCCGTTGGGTCTAAATGATGCATCACTTCACTTGAAACATGTTTGGTTCATCTCTACTTCAACAGATGTGATCAAATGACTACAGGTGCTCCTTGGAAAATTGTTGTGATTGATGCACTTTAATTAATGTGTTAAATGATCAACGCACATAGGCTGCACATATGACTGCATTGCTATCTGCCAGAAACGCCGAACTGTTGGGAGTTATGTTTCCCTTAAAACAAACACGTGTACTAATTACAGCCGGTGGTGCAGTGGTCCGGGTTTTGAAATATCGAGCGGCAAAGCGGAGGCCAGCCAAGCTTTATTTTGTGGATTTCAAAGTTTGTCTGACCTCGGATGAACCATAGACAGGGTAAAATGGGGAAGACCTGAGTAACCTGGTGGCTGAGATAAGGACGTACTGATAGGCCTTAACCAGGGACCAAAGTTAACTTGGCAAAGTTAACTTTTTGAATTCTGTCTCTCCTGAGTAGAAACATCTATATATATATATACTAAAAACTAAGAATTGTTTTAGTATATATAGTGCAACCCAGATTAATTTACCTGCCAAATGGTAGAATATATTTGCCATTGACTGCATAGCTGGTGTCACTTTTTGACACTGGTAACTAAGGGTTCATCTTGCCTTAAGAGTTTGATTTTGTAGTGTATAAGCCTGAGTGGAACTATAGATTGTGTAGCAATCTACAGTGTCTTGGAAGGGAAAATAGGAGATGGAATTCTGCAACTCTCTGCATTATCGGATTTCTACTGCTAATGCCTGGGGTGTTGACCTATTTATCTCCTATCTAACCTATTTGTGGCTGAAGCCCAGGGACACCCAGACATACAGACACCTGCTGCTGTGGTCTGGTTTCCCTTATCCCCTCCCCTCTGGTAGTGGTCTTTGGCTTCATTATGTGGTGTATCAGTACAGATCTGGATGGGGTTGTACAGTGGTGTTATGCTCCAGGAGGTTTTCTGACTTAGATAAGATAAGAGAACTTTATTAATCCCGAAGGAAGTTCTTGTGCCAGGTTGCATAGAAATACAGTACAATACAACAGATTTTCAAATATACAATGTACAATGTCAAAATATAAAAATATATAGGTAAGATAAGATATTCAGACGGCGAAAACGATTTGGCATAATTGAAGTGAAAAATATTGCACAAAATGTTGAAAGGTAATGTAGGAGAGGTATTGGACATGACATGAAGAATATTGCACACGATGATGCAAGGAGATGTGAGGTGTATTACAGATAATATTTATAGATAACATGATAATAATAATATATAGCACATGATAGAGAGTATTGCGCATGATGTTGATCAGTAATAATAATATTCCATGTAATACTGAGGACAAATGCACATGATGTTGAATGGTAATATTGCACATGATATTGCTCAGTGTTCATTGTCTTGTATTTCAACTGTCCCTCCCACAGAGGGGGGAGGAGTTATAGAGTTTAATGGCCACAGGCAGAAAGGACCTCCTGTGGCGTTCTATGGTGCACCTCGGTAATCTCAGTCTACAGCTGAAGGTGCTCTGGTATGACTCCAGTGTGGCGTGCAGGGGATGGGAGGCGTTAATGCTGAGTAGTTTACTCAGCATCCTCCTCTCCAAGACCTCCACCAAAGACTCCAATTCCACTCCCAGGACAGAACCTGCTTTCCTGATGAGTTTATTGTGTCTGTTGGCGTCGGCTGCCTTCACCCTGCTGCCCCAGCACACAACAGAGTAGAAGATGACGCTGGCCACCACAGAGTGATAGAAAATTTGCAACATGGTTTTGCAAACGTTGAAAGATCTGAGTCTCCATAGGAAATACAGGCGACTGACCTTTCTTATACAGGGCCTCTGTGTTTTTAGTCCAGTCCATTTTATTGTCTGTGAACACCCAGGTACTTGTATTCCTCGACAATGTCCACCTCGGTCCCCCTGATGCTGACCGGTTTCAGGAGAGTCGGTTACTTCCTGAAATCCACCACCAACTCCTTAGTCTTAGAGATGTTGAGTTGCAGGTGATTTAGTCCACACCACTCCACGAAGCTGTCCACCACACTCCTGTACTCGGACTCCTGCCCCTTGCTGATACAGCCCACAATGGCAGTCACCCGAAAACTTGTGAGCTGTATCTGAAGTCTAAGGTGTAGAGCAGGGGTGGCCAACCAGTCAGAGACGAAGAGCCAATTTTTTTTACTGTGTTACTGCAAAGAGCCACATCATACACACGGGCACACATGAACATCTCCCTATCTCTTCCTCTCACACACCAAAAATATTTCTTAGTCTTATCTAGTTAATTCGGGGGGTGCTCCGAATTAATGGAGCACCCCCCCCCCCATCAGAACCGCAAATTAACGGACCCACCCCCCCCCCACCGCTTAGAAGAGATGAAAGAGGTGACGCAAGTTCAGGGCAAGGCTGGTGGACACACACACACACACTCTTGCAGGGCCAAGGTCCAATGACACACAAGCTTTCCTCCGAGTGGGGGTGAGTCAAATATGTCACACGTGTATGTATTTGTGTCTTAAAAATATATAAAATAATGTATGAATTATTTAATATTTTAATAGGAAGTCATAAGGACAGTACCACTGGAGGGCTTTGGTGGTCTGTGCGTCAGATACACCGCTTATATCCAAAGTGCTTTACTACTTAATGAGTTGTCCTGCTCGGGGATCCAACCAGCAACCTCCCGGCTGCCAGGGAGCCGCTCTCACCTCCTGAGCTGCTGCCACGTATAACGCGCGGGGCGCCATGGAAACGGATAAACATTTATTGATTGCGCAACATTTACGCGATTGCGCAATATTTACGCGATTGCGCAATCATTTTGGAAAACTAGTGTCTTTTTTTAACAAACAAGCATTTAAATTAAAATATGGCTGCCAATCTATTAAACAACTTCTCCTCTTTCCGATTCTGGCAAAAAAAAAACTATTCCGTCACCATAACTAATCCGTCAGGTTAGGTATATAATTACCAAAAATGGCAGGCACTCCTCGGTTGGGTGAGGCCGCCGCCAAGGTGGCGGGAGGGACTGGCGGATGGAGGCTGCCCGTCTACAGTCGGGGTTACCGCGTCGTAATGGGGTCCCGACCCAGCGGTGACCCAGATGGGTGGATGCAGGATCACATTGGAGGATGTGAGATCCACACATCGCTGTGGTAGGCGGGGAGTGATGTAATTAGCGCCCCATGCTGGTGCCTGGTGTTTAAAAAGGAATAGCAAAAACATTTACATTTTTTTTCTTAATTCTAATGTGATGTTATTGCGTGCTGGTGCCTGAAGCTTGAAAAAAAAATACTAATTTGAATATTTGTTTTTTTCTGAATGTTACTGTAATTCTAATGCCGTTTGGTGATCATTATGAGACGTTTTCACTGCTCATGGTTCTTATAGGACAGGGGTGGCCAACCAGTCAGAGACGAAGAGACAATTTTTTTACTGTGTAACTGCAAAGAGCCACATCATACACACATGAAACATCTCCCCATCTCTTCCTCTCACACACACCAAAAATACCCCCCCCCCCCCCCCCCAATCAGAACCGCGAATTAACGGATTCCCCTCATCAGAACCGCAAATTAACGGACCCCCCCCCCCCCCCCAGAGACGCTGACTCGGAGCCCGTCGCGCACCTCACGGTAGCGTCATTGCGCATCCCTTGCGCAACATCTGTGATAACGCGTTAACTTTGACAGCCATAAAAAAAACACAAAATCGATATGAACGTAAGAGCCGCAAGAAACCAGGCAAAGAGCCGCATGCGGCTTGGGAGCCGCGGGTTGGCCAGGCCTGGTGTAGAGTGTGAACAGGAAGGGAGACAGGACTGTCCCCTGAGGTGCTCCCGTGTTGCTCACTATAGTGTTCGACTGCAACCTGCAGCCTCACATGCTGTGGCCGACCTGTGAGGTAGTTAGTAATCCAGGCCACTAGTGGAGCGTCCACCTGCATGTCCAGTAGCTTAGTCCCAAGCAGGGCAGGCTTTATGGTGTTGAAAGCGCTTGAGAAGTCGAAGAATGTGACTCTCACAATGCTGCCTGCCTCCTCCAGGTGAGAATAATCCCTGTGCAGCAGATAGATGATTGCGTCTTCCACTCCGATGCGGGGCTGGTAGGGAACTGCAGACTAGTGCACGGATGTGCTTCAGGACTAGCCTCTCCAGCGACTTCATCACATGTGAAGTCAAGGCCACAGGTCTGTAGTCATTGTGGCTGCTTGCGTGTCTTTTCTTGGGGACAGGAACCAGGCATGATGTTTTCCACAGGACAGGGACGATCGTTGTGCTCAGGCTCAGGTTGAAGATGTGCCGGAAGACGCCGCACAGCTGAGTCGCACACACCTTGAGCACTCTGGCCCCGCGGCCTTGCCTGGGCGTAGTCTGCCGAGTTCACTTCTCACATCCTCCGTGATGGTGATTGGCCTTGGAGAGACGAGAGAGAGGAGAGGAGAGGGGAGGGAGCAAGTGGGGAGAGGAGGGGGGAGGGCGGAAGGGGGGAGAGATGAGGGAAGAGGGGAGAGCGGAGAGCGGAGAGCAACACAGGAGGAGCTGGGGGAGGGTGGAGAGGAGCCACATCGTCAAACCTGTTGAAGAACAGGTTTAACTCGTTGGCCTCATCCAGGTTTCCCTCCCTCCCCTGGATGGTCTTTGCTCCATGGCCAGTGATGGTTCTCATGCCACTCCACACCTCCCTGAGGTTCTTCTGTTGGAGCTTCCTCTCAAGCTTTCTTCTGTAGCTCTCCTTGCCCTCTGTGATCTTTTCCCTCAGTTCTCTCTGCACCTTCTTCATCTCCTCCTTGTCTCCACTCCTGAAGGCTGCTTTCTTCCTGTTCAGTGATGCCTTGATGTCCTTAGTCACCCACGGTTTGTTGTTGGGGAAGCAGTGCACAGTCTTGGTCGGGATCACACAGTCCATGCAGAAATTGACATAGTCCGTTATGCAGCCTGTGAGTCCATCTATGTCCTGCCCATGTCCATTACAGAGAACATCCCAGTCTGTCAGCTCAAAACAGCCCTGGAGAGTCTCCTCTGCATCCTGAGACCACCTCCGTACAGTTCTGGTGACCACTGGTTGCCTCTGGACCGCAGGTTTATAGAGGGGCCTCAGGTAGACCAGGTTGTGGTCTGATCTGCCCAGAGGAGGGAGAGCTGTGGAGCTGTATGCCTCCTTAACATTTGCATACAGCAGGTCCAGTGTTTTTAATTTCCATGGTTTTGCAGTCCACAAACTGTTTAAATGTGGACTGAACTGGACGTTGTCTCTACATATTATGTTCTTCATGTCATTCATACAAACATCCCCAAAAGCGCAATGACTTAATGACCCGGCCCTTCACGTTCGTCTGGTTTATCCGTCCCTGCCAGCAGGATGAAACGGACACCTGGTCCTGCAATAGTTTAGTATGGCACCCCAAGCTATTTCTAACCCTGACATAGCCTCTCCTTTTTGTTTCCATGGGAACCAAATATCTAAAACCTGTCCATGAGCATGTCTGGAATGTAAGAGTGATTGACTGATTACACATTTATAATAGTTTATGTGAATTAATTGCCTAGGTGACAACACCTACGTGACAATTGCCGCAGTGACATTGTTGGCTTGGGATGGGTACCGAAACCCGGTACCACTATGGCATCGGTTCCCGTACGACCGGTACCTACCGTACCGAATCAAAACGCGTATTTCGGTGCCTCATTTCGGTGCCACGTTAAAATACAATGAGCTGCCGTTTGAAATATCCACCGCGCCCTCTGGTGCTCCGGGGGGAACACCTCAAATTTGATTAAGCATTTGGTGAGTCATTGTTGATTGTGTGCGCAGGTGGATGTAGAATATGCAGAGTAGTGTAGAGTAGTTTTCACTTGCTTTGTTTGCTGTTATTTATTATTAGTAGTAGTCAGTGTTTCCGCTAGCCATTTTTTTGGTCGGCCAACGTGGCCGATAAGATTGTAATTTACCGGCCAAATGTAAAATTGAACGGCCATAATGTAATACACGTGCGTGTGTAATGCAGATACGTGCGTGTGCAAAAATACATGTTTGAAAACAAAGCCAAATGCAAAAATATTTTATTATACAAAATAAAATGAACATAGCATACTTTGCTGCCTTAAAATCTGAATTAGAAATAAAGTATCGCAGCCAGAGATTTCAATAATGAAAAAAGCAGGGTACTTTCAGTTTTTTTGCTGGTACTGCCTCCGCGTGTTCCTCTTGTTCCTCTTCACATGTCTGCACTTCATTGTTAACGTTAGTAGTGGGGGTTTTAAAGAATTTCGTAAGGGACGTCTGTTTCGCCATTACTGTAGCCTACCGCAACGAAGGGCTTTGTGTGATTGTTGCGAGTGTGTGTCGCAGGAGGCCAGTAGTAGTCTATGCATTCAGTAAGCCACGCACTAATGCATATTCGCTGACAATTCGCCAGTCAATGTATGCTCATAAAAACTTGAAATATGATTTTAATTGTTATAGATTTTCGTATTGCAATGTTGTGTTAATTTATTTAATAGCATAATAATAATAATAATAATAATAATAATAATAAAACTTTCCTCTTACCGGCCAAGATTTGTATTTACCGGCCAATTGAAATTCTAGTCGGCCAATGGCCGGTAAATGCCGGCTAACGGAAACCCTGGTAGTAGTACTGTAACTTATTTATTGTTAAATTGTTATTTGTTGATATTGTTAATTTAATATTTATTAGTAATGTTTAATAGTGTTTTGTATTTAATTGTAATTCTAATTTAAACAGTGTTAGAGTGTTAAGAGTTAATATATTGTTCAATTGTTTTGCCTTCGCAATAAAAAAATACATTCTTTAACGTTGTTGTTTGCTCTTTATTTTAAAGAAGCTATCGGTTCAGGCACCGTTTTAAAAGTATCGTTTTGGCACCAGTATCGGAAAAATCTAAATGATACCCAACCCTATTGTTGGCCCCAGGTGATGTCATCCTTATCAACCAATAAGCACAGATTTCTTCATGTCATGGGCATGTGCTGGCCTGCACTGTTGTGTGTGTGTGTGTGTGTGAGTGTGAGTGATATCAATCAAGTGAAAGCGTCAATCTCTCAAGCTCCATCAGCTTGGTGTTGGGCTGGGTACCGAGACCTGGTACCACTGGGGCGCCGGTTCCTTTACCACCGGTAGCGGTACAGAAGAGTGGAAGTCTAGAATTTTGCACCCAGTATTTCTTTCAACAGTCCAAGCACCGTTTAGGTAACGATACCTCTGAAACCGTATCAGAAAGCTTTGAAACATGCACTACATCACCTACTTGGTGATGTAGTTCTAGACTTTGAGATATGTGTCAGCGGCGGTCATTTATGATGAGGTAACTTGGCATTGAGGAGATAGTGGGTGTGTCTTAGATCAAACTCATCATCAAAGATCACGGTGTGTGAGCATTGCTGTAGTCGCACATGCATGTACAGGCCCTGACTCCACCACCAGCCTCTCCATAGTTTAGTTTAAACCTTTGAAGTGTACCGAGTTGTGTTAACGAGCTCTAATTGATCTGGGACTAAGTGTGTGTGTGATACACACACACGCGCACACACACGATACGACAGCATTAGTGTGTGTGTGCGCATGCATGTTACAGACTAGGTTCTGTGGTTGGAACTCTCTTCCAGTCACACTAACCTCCTCCTCTTCTACTGCTGTCTTTCAGAGGGCGCTGTGATTGGTCCTGATCCCGTGTCCTGATATATCTGATCATTCATTATGCAAAATAAATTGTTCTATGCTATGAACAGGCAAACCTTTGTTCTGTCCCTCTTGGTTTCACACACATTTGTGGCAGCAAAAATGCTCTTGGTAGGATGGAAGAAAGTAATTTTTAGATTATATTAGTAACGGATGTTTTAATGAAGCCTTGATCACCCTGACCAGTACTGTCCTTTTTAAATGGTTAAGTGATTCTGATTCTGTTTCCTTTTGTTTGTGTTGAAGGGGAATGAGGTGCATGATGTGGACCAAACAGAAGTACCGCTAGCACCTAGCACCCAGGACAGCTAGTGCTGCTAGCACCCAGTACAGCTAGCGCCGCTAGCACCCAATACAGCTAGCACCACTGAAATTGCTGCAACATGCAGCCATGAACTGAGTGAATCCAATACCAAACTTTTAACTTGTGTTTTTAGTTTCATATGTCTTATTGCTGTGAAGCGTCTGTTGGTTGGGTCAGTCTTATTAACAACCTACCAAAAGTGCCTTTAGACACCCCCCCACCACCACCACCACGTCACCCTAATGTTTCCCGCCACTGGTCTCTGCTGCGTGGGCGCATGCGGCTGAGACGGCCCTCGGAGGTGCCGCCAACCATCAGTCGGGCTTCACATACACATCGCCGTGACGACCCCGAGCCTCTGTCACCATGGTGAGCCTCCAGTCCAAGTGGCGCTACCTGTTCATGCTGCTGGGGGTGCAGCTGGTGGTCATGGCGCTGCTGTCCCGCGAGGGCTACCAGAAGCGGGTCACTTACTTCATACGCATCTTCCGCAAAAGCGACGGGAGCGGCCGCAACCTGTCGGCCAGCAGCGGCAGCGACGTATACGCCAACCTGTCGGCCCTCGCTAGAGCCGTGCCCAGCAGCGAGGTCATGACCTATTGCCCCAAGACTTCGCCCTACATACGTAAGTTCCCCCATGCATGTTAAGGTTTTAAACTTCTGCCTGGTTCTGTTGTAGATTTATCTTCCTGGTTCTGTTCCTGGTCCCATAACTTCATAGTTCCGCACTTTTATTTTCCACAGCTGTTTGAATTGTCTTTTTTGCTTAGGACTGATCGAATGTCCCGGGAGTACCCAAGTGGCAGCCATGATAAGGGGTGTTAGAATTCTCTAAATGCTAAGGAAAGGTGGTTCAATGCTTCCCTCCATGCCTACTTTAGCATAGGATACACTGGACCGGAAAGGAGATAGTGGCGTCCCACAATTCCTGCAGTTTTAACTTCCTGGTTCTGTTGCATTTTTAACTTCCTGGTCCTGTTGCAGTTTTAACTTCCTGGTCCTGTTGTAGTTTTAACTTCCTGGTTCTTCTTCTGTGATTTCAGGTGGGCCGATCCATGTGAGCTTCCCCTCAGGCCTGACTCTGGCGCAGGTGCGGCGTAAGAACCCCCTGGTGGTGAGAGGGGGGCGCTACCGACCGCCAGGCTGTGAGTCCAGGCACCGCACCGCCATTATCATCCCCCACAGGCACCGGGAACACCACCTCAAGTTCCTCCTCTACTACCTTCACCCCTTCCTCCAGCGGCAGCAGCTCAGCTACGGCATATACATCATCCACCAGGTGAGGAGGAAAAAACATTCATTCATGTTTATTAGAAATGTTTGTTCAATGTTTGTCCAATAACGACCAAGAAATAATGAATCATGAATGACAAGCGATAACTCAATAACTCAATGTTATTTTGTTTCCATATCACTGTATCCTAAAGAAAGTCTCCAGGACATGTTGTTCCCCACACACTAGCCCCCACACACTAAAACCACTGAGCTTCAGTCCTGTCTATGTTGTCATAATACATCCACAGTCGGAGCTGGTGCCTGGTTGCTGTCATTACAGCAACAAAAACTAGTCTGCTGTGTTTGGTCTGCACATTGTGCCCCATCAGCCGCCAGTGTGTCTGTAAAGGACTCAAAATGAACCTTTTTACTTGGCAAGACTGGTGCTTAAAAAATATAAGGAGCACCAATAATGGATGTAGATATTTTTTTTTCCAGTCCTTTCACAGTAAAGAAACCACGATCCCCTGATTAGATCGACTCTTAACTTTCTTTGTTTGGTGGCCCACTTGCCGTGTTAATCGGTAAGCAGTTCGATAAAATAAATCTAAAGAACCATAACCTTCGTTGTTATGTCATTGGTATGTGTTAAGACAATGCTTTCTTTCATATTATTAATTATTATTTAGATTTTTTAACTTTTAAAGTGAGGCAACTCATGTTTTGTCCCCTCAACAACAATTCAACTGATGCGATGCAGAACAGATTCAAGTCACTGAACAACATTCAAATCACCTAATAAATCACCCATCTCACCCAGGTTTCACATCCCACTCTTTATTCAACCCTGAAAGGGAGTAGGCTGTCTTCGATTTGGCTTTTACAAACAACTGTGGTCAAACAGGAAATACAGGGGTTGCAAATTTCTGGCATTGTTTAACTTAGAAAACGGGTGACGATTGGAAGAATTCGGATAACCCCACCTTTGTCGTGTGTTTTGTAATACTGTTGTATGTGAGAAAGGAAGACATTGGCACAGGACATTCATTAAAATGGGGAAAACTTTCAGAGTAAGGTGGCAAACCATATAAGATTGTAAAAAGATGTACTCTTTGGAAGTCGATTTGGATAAAAGCGATGCCCTAAATATAATAGTCTAAGTAGCCTGTTTAGGAAAAAGGAATACACCTTGATCTGGAACCTTATCCTCAACATCTGAACATATACTTTTCTTTAAATGAGGAAGCAAAACTGTTTTGTTGCATCTGACAGGAAATCTACAAACTGGTTGGTTTGAGAGTTTCCATGACATGGCAAATCCCTTTTTAATCCAGCCCAAATTTGTGTCAGAAAACAATACAGCATACAAAAAAGAACTGACAGTGGATCGCATTTGGAATAAGATTAATTCCTATGACTTGTTTTATTGCTTAATACATGTATATACTTTATAAATAGAAATGTACATAATCTAAATGAAAATACAGACTTTGCTTGTTGGCAGGAATTATAGAATTATGAAGCCAATACAGTGTGTCTGGGTTTTTTTGTTCCTATGGGGATGAAAGTTAAGCTAATAGAGGGTTGTATAGTCAATGTGTCATGTCTATTAAAGAGCTGATTGGTTGGGAGGGTTGTTTAATGGGCTCTGTTCTCCCAGGCCGGTAACTACACGTTTAATCGAGCCAAGCTGATGAACGTGGGCTTCCGGGAGGCGATGCGGGAGGAAGACTGGGACTGCCTGTTTTTCCACGACGTGGACCTGATCCCCGAGGACGACCGCAACATGTACGTCTGTGACGCCAACCCCAAGCACGCTGCCATCGCCATGGACAAGTTTGGCTACAAGTGAGTTCTTGTTCCCCCTCACCGTGTTTATGGGCCTTCCTCTGTTAATCTACTCCACTTTTACAGACCAGTGGGACCAGCCTACTGTCTTTTTATTATAGCAGCAAGGTCCTTGGTTCTCATTGGAGGGTATGCGGTATCGTTAGCATAGCGATGAAAGGAGACATTGTGTTTCTGAAATAATGTGAGAGGTAGCATGAAGATTGAGAATAGTATTGGGCCTAAAATTGAACCATGCGGAACCCCACATGTGATGCGCTGTGGAAAGGGTGAAACCAGCTGAGTGCATTGTTCTTCTGCCAACCCAGATTTCTAGGTGGTCAGTTAAAGTGCTGTGATCCATTGTGTCAAAGTCTGACCTCAGGTCTAAACAGATTAAGATAAATCTCTTCTACATGCTCGAAGCTGGTTGTTTGTAACCTTAAAGGTGCCACTTTTAATGTACGTACTGTATTAAGTCCTAAAATTACCATGATATGTCATCAGAGATGAGGGTAACTTGGGCCCTGTTTCAAGCAGCAGCTTAGGATTTAAACCAGAACCAGACAGGGTTTTTCCTTGACCTTGACCTTTCACAAAAGCTGATTCCAATCTCGAGGAGTGAGTTCAATCTCGGGTAGATTTAATCTGAAAGATGCGCCTTCATGTCCAGCTTCAAAAGCCATCATCTTGCGCACCCTGGCTCTGTAAGACAGGATTTTTTTATTGGTGATTTTAAAAATAACAAAACGTGTATTATAAAAGTTTATTATATGGCTTTTTTACTTCCTGTACTCTGATTGGCTCGCGCGCGGTCCGGAGATCTCGTATCCAGACCAGCAGTCCGTAGAATTCCGTATCCGGACTGGAAACTATGACTTTGTTGTGGTTTTGGCCATTTATTAACTAATTTCAGTTGATCTGGTGGACAATTCAGTTTCTCTACATTGCACAAGATATTCTTGAGATGCATTGAATCATCATGATTTCACATGAATAGTGGTGATGCATGCTTCTTCAACAAGGTGGTCCATGGTGCGTACTCGGGTCCCCTTGAGTTGTGTAGATGTAAAATGTTTGCGGTGTTTGTCCCATCCAGGCTTCCTTACAATTTGTACTTCGGAGGCGTGTCTGCTCTGACGCCACTGCACTACCTCAAGATGAACGGCTTCCCCAACAACTACTGGGGCTGGGGGGGCGAGGACGACGACATCGGAGTCAGGTACCTGACTCCTCCTCCTTACTCCTCCTCCTCCTTACTCCTCCTCCTCCTTACTCCACGACCTTACTCCTCCCTACTCCTCCTTACTCCTCCTCCCTACTCCTCCTCCACCCTACTCCTCATTACTCCACCACCACGTTACTCCTCCTTACTCCCCCTGCCTACTCCTCCACCTTACTCCACCTTATTCCTCCTCCTTACTCCTCCTTACACATCCTCCCTAATCCTCCTTACTTCTCCTCACTCCACCACCGTACTCTTCCTCCTCTTTACTCCTCCTCCCTATTTCTCTTCCCTACTCCTCCCTACACCACCTTCCTACTCATCCTTACTCCCATCCTCCTTACTGAAGTACTTAAAGTTTTTCATCTCTGGACCCAAAAGACAATTTCAGTGTGTCCATGGGACCAAACCGCCCTTGAGCAAGGCAAAGGCACTAGAAACTGGAGTTGGTTCCCGGGCGCTAACCTGTGTGGCATATGAAGGCAATACATTTATCATGTATCACCAATTCCGGTGTCCTCAGTGTTTTCTGGGTGTTCTGTGCCGCGACCCACATCCAACTGGATTGCTACCGATTTTGGATCCTGACCCCTAGTTATTGAAGCCCTGATCTAAGTGGTTTGCCTCGGGTGTTTTTCAGGGTTTCTCTCGGTGGGATGCACATCACGCGTCCGTCTGTGAAGGTCGGCCGCTACAAGATGATCAAACACAAGCTGGACAAAGGCAACGACGTTAATCCAAAGAGGTGAGGCTAAAACCCTTGGGCTAAAGTAAAGATTTACATTTTAATTTACATTTAGGGCATTTGGCAGAGGCTTTTATCCAAAGCGACGTACAATAAGTGTTTTACGTTGGTTATAGACCTGGATTCAAGGCCTTCAGAGGTTTAGTTTGAGGGCACTAGCTAGGTGGGGTTAGGACGAGAGGTTTAGTATGAGGGTAACTATCTAGGCGGGTTAAGGAGGAGAGGTTTAGTATGAGGGTAACTAGCTAGGTGGGTTTAGGAGGAGAGGTTTAGTATGAGGGTAACTATCTAGGCGGGTTAAGGAGGAGAGATTTAGTATGAGGGTAACTAGCTAGGTGGGTTTAGGAGGAGAGGTTTAGTATGAGGGTAGATCCAGCTAGGTGGGATTAGGGGAGAGGTTAGTATCGAGGGTAACTAGGCTAGGCGGGTTAGGGAGGAGAGGTTTAGGCATGAGGGTAACTAGCTAGGTGGGTTTAGGAGGAGAGGTTTAGTATAAGGGTAATCCAGCTAGGTGCTAATGTCCCCTTGGCATCCCCAGATTTAACATGCTGGCCAAGACCCGGCAGTCCTGGAAGCTGGACGGAATGAACACGGCGGAGTACGAGGTCCTATCGCGCCAGTACCTGCCCCTCTACACCAATATCACGGTGGACATCGGCACAGAGGCCGGCCTCCACGCCCCCCCAGAGGCCGCCCAGCAGTCAGAGCCAGACAAACCCAAGGGCAGCTGAAGGCCCGGTGTCACCGTTTCCCTGAATTGACCCGGAGGTTTCTTTGGGACTGCGGGACTCGCCGCAACCCTTCCCCGTGCCCCGAGAGACCCTGGTGGAGGCGGCACGCCAAGAGAAACACACGTCACGGATCTTACAGACGCTCCAGACCACGGGTTGTGGAGTACGGCCAAAACCATGGACTCTATGAGTTACTACTATGAGATGTAAACGTATCTAATGAACAGCGATGTCTGCTGGCTAACCCTCACGCTGCCTTAAACTCCATGGATGAATGGTTCCATTTTAAATGACAAAAGATTTTAGTTTTTTATGTTCTTTTATTGTTCTTTTATTTTCTGTGCCGGCCATGGTGTTATGGCCATCTGCTTCCCGATATTAGCGTGGTTTATTATAGTCTAGAAAACACTTCTAGGGCTCGTATAAAGGAGCTTTTAATAAGAAATAGTTCATATTATTGCTTCCAAAGAATTCAAATTGTTCGAAACACGCCTTTTCTGTCAGCCCACGCCCACATCGGAGGCCTGACAGCTCCAGCCCTCACAGTTTGTTCTATTTTTGTATCGTGTTTGATTGTACACCTTGTAGTCGTATATCTTTGCCTTGTTACCAAGTCCCAGAGACAGTGGTCCGTCCCTGGTTACAGACTTGCTGTCCAATCAAAATGAGTCAATCACTGACTTCTATATGCCTTGATTATGTGTATATTTTTGTAAAGTTATCTGTGAGTGCGGGCATCTTTTAACCACTTTGCTTGAAATGCTATATCCTATATTTGGAACACTGAAGTGTCGGCCATCGCGTCGTGAGACGTGTTGTGTGACGCAGCCTTCTGCGCCCGGTGGCGTATCCTCACGTATCCAGGAGCGCTTCCAGACATGTACCCCTGTCAACTCCTTGTTCCGAAGTCCTTGTTCAGATCACCACGCCAACATTATTCTCACCTCAGAGGCGTACCACCCCCAGGCGCTCGCTCACCTTGAGGAGTGGTGAGTTTGGTGTGTGAACCGACTGGTCAAGAGTCCTGCAAACCCCTGGTCTCTCTAGCCTCTCCTCCCATGGCTCCAGGCTGCTACACAATTCGAACCAGGAACCTTCCCTCAAAGTCCAAAAGTTGTCAGAAGCCCCCTCCTAGACACCAGGACTCCTTCCGCCCCCCAGACACCAGGAGGCCAAAGAGCAAACCAAAGAGTTGCAGTGTGGGTGCTGTGTGTAGAGTGTGGTGGGGAGATGTGTGGTTGATGCTCTATATATTTGAAACTGTGCATCCTGCAAAGTGGGATAAGCTTGAAGGCTATTTTTATTCAGACAGGATATCTTCCTCACAGTAAAACGTCTTACAGTAACGCCTTTTGTTGTCATTGGTACAGAAAGAATATGTTGTAGAGATTCGCACCGCACTACATTGGGACATTGTATTTATATGTGAATTCATCCTAGTTGGATTTAAATCTGAGGAATTTTTGTGGACCGTAATCAATGCTGTTAGTGCCACCTAGTGCCTGATGAATAGTAAGACAGCCTTGGTACACAAGAATAGTCTTTATGAACCGTGACATGGCCTTAATGCACTAGAATAGTCTGTATAAACTGTGATACAGCCTTAATACACTAGAATAGTCTTACCAAATACAACATTAAAAAAATGAATACAAAAAACGTCCATGGTTGTCTTGATCCACTAAGACAGTCGTTATGCAATAAAGTAGTAGTATACAACGTTCTGGCATGAGCAAACGGAAGGGTAGTGCTTGGTAATTTACATTTACATTTACATTTAGGGCATTTGGCAGACGCTTTTATCCAAAGCGACTTACAAAGAGTACATTTGTTGAAGGAGAGGCAGCAATATATCACTGTGGTACCTGAAGATAAGAATAGAGCTGTTTTTCGAGCATTCATATTTACGAGACGAATACAACGAGTTTCATAATTGCTAAGTTGCCTGCATAAGTAGCTGGGCAGGCGTGCAATCACAAACTACTGTATTTAGAATTACATATATCTGTGCAAATACATTTAGATTTAAATTTACATTTTGATGATTTAGATTGGAAGAAATGACGAAGTAAAAGAAATGATTGATGAAGCATATGAATATAGACATAAACCCAAAACTAACTAACTTTACTTAAAGAGTATCTTTACCCAGATGCTGTAAATAGAAGTAGTTTAGTAAGTTAGTAAATATACGTTTTAATAAGTAAATTAGTCAAAGTCTTAGCAATGTTGTTATTGTCCGACGTCAAACGAAACCACATATTGTACATTTTCTTATTATGATACATTGGTCACTACAACATCTTTGTTTAAAGAAATTCATAATCACTGTCACTAAATAGCAAATTATTCGACATGACAAAACATTCACAACGTACAAGCCGACAGAGTTTCCTGTAGTTGAGTAGTCTTATGTAGTATTCTGTAGTGCGTTATGTAGTTTTTTTTGCAGATGAGTATTATGCAGTTGAGTATTCTGTATTATTTTATAGTTGAGTATTATCCCGTCAGACCTCCAGGTCCCCCAGCGTCCTCCTTAGCAGTACTATACTATTCTCTACTGTATTCTACTCCATTCTCCTCTATTATTGTACTCTACTATACTTTGTCCTGCTGTACCCTACTATATACTCTAATCCACTCCAGGGATTTTGGGCCCCGTGAAAAGAAACCATATAGGGCCCCACCACGGCCGAGCGGGAAAAGAAGTCGCGTTATTTTACAAAAAAACGAATAATACATAATTTAGACCATTGATAGATATATATGGACCAATATAAATCCAATATCCACTCTAGTCCAGTGATTTCCAACCACTGTGCCGCGGCACACTAGTGCACCGTGAGAGATCGTCAGGTGTGCCGTGGTGGGAAATTATCCAATTTAACTTAATTGGTCCAAAAAATATTATTTAGTTACTGCAAATAATTTGCCATGGTTGAGCGTCTGTGACCCGAAAAAAAGTGATTTGCGGGAGGTAGCCTATATTGTAATTGTTCTCCGTGTTCGGTTCTGGGGAATCAGACCCGTGCAGGGTCAGTTAAATGTTTGTTACAATAAAAAAGCTCTCTTATAATATTGTTGTGCCGACGTGGATTGCACATGCTGAGTTGTAAGCCTATGTCAAACCAATTTAATATAATAGCTGACACCGAATGAGACATTTTGAATGTTTTTATTTATATTTACATAATATAATAAGCCGTTACTTTATATTTTGGACAGCCCTTCTGTCTGCGTGTTGTGTGTGTGTGTGTGTGTGTGATGACGTCATCGACGACTCGTCGACTTTTTTTCGACTTCATTGATAGAAAGGTCGACTTGAAAACATCAGTAGTCGTGCAGCCCTAGTAGAGCAACAATGACCTGGTTGTTAATTGAAGACAACAGAATTATTGATGCGTGCCGA
Source organism: Coryphaenoides rupestris (assembly GCA_002895965.2). NCBI lineage: Eukaryota > Metazoa > Chordata > Actinopteri > Gadiformes > Macrouridae > Coryphaenoides > Coryphaenoides rupestris. The sequence continues at coordinate 148,423 of PIJE02000487.1, forward strand.
GGTGTCGTTATTAGGCTACAATGTGTCATTTTGTAACATTTTTGGTTGCTGGTGCCACAGGATTGTTTTGAAAAACACTGATCTAGTCTTCAAGTAGCACCTGTTCTAGTCCTCCCCGACGCAATCTGGCGGTGCACCGGTGGAGTACGCCATCTAGTGGTGGTACAGGGTAAATACATGTGTATTGTATAACAAAGGAAACCCTAAAACATTACTTATCCCCCTTCTAATCCTCACAGTACTAACCCAGTAACCTACTAACCCATAACCCTAACCCTACGAGGCTTGGGAGAGTCCATGTTTTTTTTACTCATGGAAGTGCTCTACAATTTCAGGTAAAGCATATTCAAAAATTGCAATCTATTTAATGTTTGTGAAAATAACTATATACTGTCATAAAGGATATCGTCTCCACACACACACACACACAGGAGAGAGAGACACAGACACACGCACTCTATTTAATAACTACAATACAATGTCCAACAAGTTGTGGGAAAGGAAAGTACCTGAGTTGAAAATTAACCAACGTACGTCGAGTATCAGTCAGGACCGTACCAACTGGACCATAGGGGGGGAGTCCGTTTAAGATGAAAGACTTTTGCAGGGAAACAAAGCCTAGAAATACAAAATAAAAGGTCATATGTATCGTAACATGTTAGATTTACGTGTAAGGTGTTGATAACCTACATTCATAATAACAGCATAATATAATAACATAACAGAAACCACCAGCACTACCCCGGTGTTGGGCGAGCCGTCCCTCAAGGCTCACCTTGACGCAGCGCCTTGCGTCACACCTGCACGAAATGGAGGTAGCGATACCTGGCCACGGGAGCCGAAGGCGTCATTTCTGATGTTGGATCCATTGGCACATTTTTTTTTGTAACTTTTGACAAGTAAATAATTGTAAACATCGATGGAAACTCCGAAACAAGGGATGAAAATGTTTTGGACCTTGTTTGGGGCCCTTGTGCTGGCGACAGGTAGGCCCGGGGCCGGGGTGGGGCCTCTTCCGTGTGTTGATCTCTGCTACTGCGACACCTTTCTCCCCATGAAAAAACGCAGGCTCTTCGTGTGTTTTTGTTGTTGTTTTTGTTATTATTCGTGAACATTTCTCCGCGTATCAATGATTATCCCATAATTCCACTTTTTATTTATACTTTTCTTTTGATCTGAGCTGCAGGGCCCGATCCGAACTATTGAGCAACTATCCGTGTAAACACATACTTACCATACCAACAATTTGGATTCGGAGTCTCAAAAGTGTCTGAACTAACTAAGCTATAGACCTATATTGTCTATTTTATGGGCCTACTGTTTCAGTGTCACTGTCTACAGTAGTCGTGTTTTCATTATTATTTTTTCAAATGTCTTGTGTGTTTTGTTTTGAACAGAAGCTGTTTGCTGCTGTATCTATTCGTACTATTTTAATCATTTTGTGAATTGAAAATGTTGATAATGTTGATCCAGAGATCGGGGGGATCTATGGTCAGCATGTATATAATTGGTTAATTTAATAATACAATACTGCTAGAGGAAGAGGCCGTTATGTTTAGATCAAAGAACGCCTTTGAGTCACATGGTAAAGTTTGGTAAATAATAACTAGGGTTATAAATAGAAGGGTTTAGGCCCAGACAGGCCTTTACATGGTGGTGGTGGTGATGATTCATACCAGGGTGATGGTGAAGGACCACACCCTCAGGCTTTCTCAACATCTGTCTGGACTCCAACGTTTGGTAATCTATTGGTCAGCACCCAAAATAGAGTTGGGTCATGACCTGACCACGCAAGAGAAAACCCAGAGCACACCAGAATCAGTTATTATCCTTTCGTTAAAGGCTCCCCAACACTGGTTTGCTCGGATTATAGACTGAATTGGTCTTTTGGGTCCAGAGATGAAAACATTCCCAGAGACTCCCGCTCTGTGTGTGTGTTGTGTGTGTGTGTGTGTGTGTGTGTGTGTGTGTGTATTACCCACAACAGGTAGTGTAACCGTTTTGTTGTGTCTGTCCGTCTCCCCAGGCTACACCGGAGCCATCTCCGTGCAGTGCCCCACCAAGCGCTACATCGTTATCCTCTTCCAGCCCGTCACGTTGAACTGCAACTTCCAGACCACCGCCACCCAGCCCCCCGTGGTGACCTGGAAGTACAAGTCGTACTGCCGCGACCCCATCCAGGCGGCGCTGAACCCCAGCAGCGCTGAGAACATCCTGTCCCAGAACAACCCCAACTACGACCCAAACATCGAGTGCGCCGACAGCCAGCGCACGTTGCGCATCGTGGCGTCCAAGCAGGCCAACGCTGTGACGCTGGGCGCCGAGTACCAGGGGCGCAAGATCAGCATCATCAACAGTAAGACCGTGGGACAATCTTGTACCTTATTGCACCTTATTACCTTATCTTGCACTCTTGCACCTGAGGAGGATCTGCTCCTCCTCCCTGACAGAGCTCAAGACCATAAGGGCAATCCACTGGAAGCTGCTGCAAAATGTGTCATGGGTTAGAAGTGTATAGTCCACTGCCCACTAGAAGTCACTGGGCAGGTGATTCACCAGGAGGCTCCACATGACATCTCATAAGGTCGGCCGAGCGTGGTCACTTGTCTCAGCTGATGGTTTTATTGTCTTTCAGGCCTGTGTAATGGCTGATATGGTCGGTTATTAGCTTATAATTATCAAACAATTATCAAATAGAATTATGAATTATTAAAATAAAGGAGGTATTAATCGGAATGAATAATAACCACCCTGAAATCAGCGACCAATAACCGGACAGTGTCTCATAAAATATACTTAGCTAACTATGATCAACAATTACCATATCAATAGCTAGTAAAGGTTGATGGATTCAGAGTTCTTTACGCAACAGAGGCTGGCTTCAACACAATATTCAAGCAAAAACCACAAATAGTTAGAATATAAGAATGTTTATTCACGTTGGCGATGGCACAAAGTAAACATTTCTTAAATACAATAAACAATGCACAACCTGAAGTGTGTGTGTGTGTGTGTGTGTGTGTGTGTGTGTGTGTGTGTGTGTGTGTGTGTGTGTGTGTGTGTGTGTGTGTGTGTGTGTGTGTGTGTGTGTATGTGTTAGATGCGGACCTGAACATCGGCCAGACGGCATGGGGAGACAGCGGTGTCTACGTCTGCTCCGTCATCTCGGCTCAGGACCTGAGCGGGAACAGTGAAGACTACACCGAACTGATCGTACTAGGTACACACACACACACACACACACACACACACTACCTAAACGGACAACACTGGACCACTTAGTAGCTCAGAGCGAGAGAGCGAGTACTGATGAAGCAGTTTAATATTATAGCGATTAAATGTTTCCGATAACGTGCAGGAAGCTAGTGGACCTGGTAGTAGCAGTACGCCAACATGGAGCAGTAGAGGTGAAGAGAGAGGCAGTATGCTATCAGCTAAAGTGTCAACACAGATTTAAGCGGACCTGGAAGGGGGTTGGAGGTCATTTAAAAGTAATTGTGACTTTATCTTCTTTCACAGAGAGAAAGTCAAACACTACCGACCTCCTGCCTGGCATTGACTTACTGGTCATGGAAGGTAGTACTAGCTCCGTTTTGTAGTATTATGTAGCACTGGGCCTACTCCTATTGAAGCTATTACTGTCGACTACATGTAGTATTACTGGTGTGGAAGGTAGTACTAGCTCTGTTACTGCTGTGGAAGGTAGTACTAGCTCTGTTACTGCTGTGGAAGGTAGTTCTAGCTCTAGTTTTTGTGAATCTTGAATCTTGTTGCTCGGTCAGACATGCTGAGAGGTCTTAAATTAAAACACACTACCTGCTACTGAGACAACAGGTTGTCCAGCAGGTGTGGAAGGAATGTGCTAAATCATATAAGCTAGGTGCTCAAACACTGTTATCTAGGATGCTAAATGGTTAATTGAATACTAAACCCTTAACCTTGGTGCTAAAGTGCTTAGGCTAGGTGCTACCTTTGTTAGCTACGGTGATAAAACAGCTAGCCAGGCATATGTTATATTTGGCTAGGTGCTAAACAGTTAGCCAGGTGTATATTGGGTTAATGTGCTAAAACAGTTGCCAGGTGGTCTGTTAGTTAGGTGCTAAACAGGTTAGGCCAGGTGTCTGTTAGTTAGGTGCTAAAACAGTTAGCCAGGTTTAATGCTGGTTTCAGGTGCTAAACAGGTTGGCCAGCGTGTAATGTTAGCTAGGTGTGAGAAGGTGGAACATGAAACAATGGTTAGTGTGTTCTGCCTCCTTCTGTTCTGTTGCCTTCTTTGAGGATACCAAGAAACAATGGCAACAAAGGGCCTTTCAATAAACTGCTCTTATCTGCTCTGCTATGCAGACAAACGGAAGCATTTAGCTCAGCTGCTAGCAGCAGCAGAGTAATACAAGTTTCCGAGCTGATTTAGGCACTTAGCGGGAAGATAAGCCTGCTAGTCCAGTTTCCTCGGGAGGCTAACTGCTGCTCCAGCACTGGTGTCAACATGCTGAATTAGTAATCTAGCCTCAGGTGAGACTTCAGGTACCTCAGTGCCTGGATCTGCTCCTCCTCCCTGACAGAGCTCAAGACCATAAGGGCAATCCACTGGAAGCTGCTCGCAGAATGTTCATGGAGGTGTACGAAGTGTATACGTCCACCGCCGGCACTAAGAAGTCAACATGGGGCAGGTGATGTCCTGGGACACCTCATGGATGAAACCCTAACCTAACACCAACAACAGTGTAACATTTGATCATAGAACCCCTTCTTTAAGCTTCAACTTGCTGGTCATTAGTTTATTACCCTTCTGATGTAAAGATAATGATAAGATAAGAAAACTTTATTAATCCCAAAGGAAATTCTTGTGCCAGAGGTTGCTCAAAAATAACAACATAAGAATAAATACAATAGAATAAACAATTTAAAGTGTATACGCCTAATAGAATAACAATAAGAAACATTTAGAAATACGTTGACTAGAATAGAAAAGTTGCCAATGGTATAATTGCAAAGTAATATTGCACATGATGTTGAAATGATGAAATAATAATGAACCAAGTTAAGTTATTTTTAACCATAATATGGTATACATACAATCCATACACATGTGATTTTATTAATCCTTTACTTTATTCATTCTGAGGAAATTGTTTCCCAATGGATAAAATGAATAGGACATTAAATGAGTGCACATAAAAATATATACTGTATTAAAGGTACTATAAGTGAGAATCAGTGCATTCTGACCTCTGTGGCTTGAGACAATAACAATCAGAAACTAATGTTAGTTCTAATCATAATTAAACCTTGTACACATTTAAAAAAGATATGATATATATATTTTTTAATTATCCACGCTTACATCTCACTTTGTTCATTTTTCCCGCGAAATCCGACCCGACTCAAATATAAGAGCAATCAGCCCAAAAGCTGTTCTACGCAACAGAGAGAGTTGGGGAAGCTCTCGTGTTTTAACTTCAACCACAACCTGCTAGAACTAACATTAGTTTAATAGATTGTTATTGTCTCAACCCATGGAGCTCAGAATGCACTGATTCTTACCTATAGTACCTTTAAGTAACAGCCTGACACCGCCAGAGTTAATTTTCGATTTCCAAGGGAAACCAATCAATCTATCAATGGGCGCAGAACTAAATGCCTCTTTGTGTCGCAATTAGACAGATTTACAACCAACAAGAGCAATGAAACGTGTTGACGTGGCGCATAGCTCCACCGGCGGCAACCATCCAGGTGGTTGTACGAAAATGCCCATAATGGTGGAGTGTGTATGGGTATGGAGCTGACGGAGCTGTCGGTGTGTGTTCTAGACTGGCTGCTGGTGGTACTGGTGGTGTTTGGGTTCCTCCTACTTCTTCTACTGGTGGGTATCTGCTGGTGCCAATGCTGCCCACACACCTGCTGCTGCTACGTCAGCTGCCCCTTGCTGGCCCCGACCGCTGCTGCTTGCCCGCCGTGCATGTGAGTAACACACACACACACACACACACACACACACACACACACACACACACACACACACACACACACAGCACCACACACACTCGTGTTGGATGTGATCTTCATGCTCTGGTGTTGGATGTAGTCTTCATGCTCTGATATTGAATGTGTTCCCAGTGTATGAGGCTGGGAAGGCGGTGAAGAAGGGGATTCCCAGTCATTATGCCCCGACGCTCTACGCTCCCAGTATGTACGCCCAGCCGGCCTACAGTGTGGGGGGCCAGCCCGGTATGCCCTTGTTGCCCCTCCCCAGCTCCATGCACCCCCAGCAGCACAACGGCTATGGCCAGTACGACGGCGCCAGCTCAGGTGAGGTGCTGCCCCCTGGTGGGGGGAAGGCTGACAATCCGGTCTCCTCCTGTCCTGTTTAATCACTAGCATGTGAGCACTTGGTTTGGTCTCGCTTCTAATGTGTGTGTGTGTGTGTGTGTGTGTTGTGTGTGTGTGTGTGTGTGTGGTGTGTGTGTGTGTGTGTGTGTGTGTGTGTTGTGTGTGTGTGTGTGTGTGTGTGTGTGTGTGTGTTGTGTGTGTGTGTGTGTGTGTGTGTGCGTGTGTGTAGTGGGCCAGGGTTCTCAGGT
>PIJE02000487.1:157500-181005 GCA_002895965.2 Coryphaenoides rupestris
CAGAGGGCGCGGAGCCGCGAGCGCCTGGACGACGCCCGCCCCCCGCCCCTCCCTGTCGCCCCGCCCTCCGCCTACGCGGGTCGCCGCGACGACTTCCCCCCCCCCGCCCCGCCTCCCTACAGTGATGACGAGAGCCTAACCTCCTCCAAGAAGAGCAACCTGCGGAAGGTGAGGAGAGGGGGTGGAAGATGAGAAGGAGGGGGAGGGGGATTAGGAGGGGGGTAGGTGGGAGGGGAGGAGGAGGAGGAGGAGGAGGAGCAGGATCTCACCATCATAACATGTTCTGTGGCCAATCATAAATGTCATGTCCCAGCTAGCTAGTGTTCAGTGTAACTCTGTTGTATTGGTATTATTTCTACATTAAGCGTTTATTTCTTCTTGTTTGTCCCACAGAACGGAGCTGTGAGCAGAGAGAGTCTGGTGGTGTAGACCCACACATCCTTCCGTCTTACTGTACATACGATATGTTTTCATCTCCTGACGGCTGCCGCCAGTGCCTTAATACTCTAGACGACTCTAGAATACTCTAGAATACTTTAGCTGTTGGGTGAATGTTATGTGGTTTTCCTGTAATGTCCCGGTCATGTTAATTGTAAGTCATGTGTGTTTCGTGAATTCTTAGCATTCTGTCGAAAGCCAAGATCATTAATTATATTTTGATTAGATGTCAGCTATTTTTTAACAATGTTTTGTAAAGAATTGTTTTAATAAGATAATGATGTATGTGTGGGACTTTTAGAGGTTTTGTAATCATAATACAGATAACTTTTAAGTATTTTGTGTATTTAGTTTTTATTATGCGTGTTTTGGTTTCATTTGTTTGTACAGTCTGTCTGATGAAAATGCATTTAATGTCCAGTTAATGAGATGTACATTTTCAAATAAAGCTTTTATAAACATTCAGAAGTCGGGTCATTTGATTTCTTGACATGGTAGGCCACTAGATGGCGCTACTGAAGACATACACTCTGCTGAGTTCAGAAATAACTGACACATCCACTGACCTTCTCACTACAGAACTACTACTACGACTAATACTGTTTGATGAATGTGAGTTTTCAGGAGTACTTTTAGATTTTTTTTTTCAGGGGAATGTTTCTTCTTCGAGAGCTTACAGTGAGTGTCTGGTCTTATGAATGTATTATGACTCATGTCTTGTTTTGTATTCTGTAATATATTTTATATGCAAACAATCTGCACACTTCCTCTACCAGAATCAGTGTTTCATCTCATCATCATTCATTGTCTAACCAAGTCTGTATGTGTATGTGACAATTCAAAGTTCTTGAATCTTCAATTTAATGAATTGTCTTCTGGACCAGGGGAGATGGAGAGAGGAGGAGAGAGAGAGAGAAGGTGTGAAAGAGGGAGGGGCTCAAAGTGTGACTCGGAGAGATGGAAAGGAGGAGGAATGGAGACAGTTGGAGAGAGAGAGAGAGAGGGAGTGATAAGGAGAGCAGGAGGGAACGGGGAGGTACAGAGAGACTGACAGAGAGAGGGATAGAGGGATGTATAGATAAATAGAGGCGTCTGAAGAAGAGGGTGGCCATCGCTGAAGCTCTTCCAGGCACATCTGAGACCTCCTGTCCCACGCATACTACCTCAACTAGCAGTACTACTACCAGGTCAGTACTATTGTACCCAGTTAGTGTCTGGTTAGTAGGCCTACTCACGTGTATTAATGTGCTGGTTTTCTGACAAACTGCTGTGGTCCTTTTAAAAATGTACCTTTACACATTTATCCTTTTACATATATCTAATATTAGATATCTTTACTTTATATTCCTCTACATTATATTTCTCTACTTTTTCATATCCCCTTTATATAGATCTACTTTTACTCATCTACTTTTAGATATATCCCTTTAGATACATATTCTTTGACATATCTCCCTTTACATATCTAGATTTTAAATATCTACCTTAACGTATCCCTACTGTTGGATTTCACCCGTCACATATCTCTACTTAACATGTCTCAGTTTTTACATACCTCTGCTTTTAGATGTATAGCTTTACATTACAAGTCTACATTTACATATCTCTACTTTCAGAAGGATGCCTTGAGGTGAGACCCCATTGTGTAAATGTGTTTGAGAGTGCTTTCCTATTGTCATAATAATAATAATAATAATAATAATAATAATAATAGTAGTAGTTGGTGAGATCTGTGGGTAACCAGCTGGTTGTGAGGTTGGCAGCGCCCCGTCACCATATGTCCGCCGGTGGGACGCTGGCATCGCCGGGCCCTTCGCTGTGGAACTAAAAGACATTTTCTGCTTCCACACATTTTGCTGCAGTATAGTGACACCTCTTTGGGATTGGATCTCACCAGGGGGATGCTATTGATGATTGAATGAGTGATTTTTCCTTATTTATACGTTGTGTCTTTTGTTTTGTTCTTGTGGTGTCGGTTGCCTTAAGGTGGTCTTAAGATTGTCTGGAGGTCTTTTTTATTTTCATTTAGTGTAGTCTTTTTGTTTTAAATAATGTGTGTGTGTGTGTGTGTGTGTGTGTGTGTGTCTGCTGTGGACCACAGAAACGTAAGTTGGCTCATGGCAGCAGAGAGAGAGAGAGAGAGAGAGAGAGAGAGAGAGAGAGAGAGAGAGAGAGCAAGTGATGGAGGGCCGAAAATAGACTGCATCTAGACAGTGCTTTTCTAATTCAAAGTGCTTTACAATTAGTGCCTCACATTCACCCATTCATACACACATTCACACAGTTGTCTTGCTCAGGGACACCTCAACACTGAGCGAGGAGGAGCTGGGGGTCAAACCAACAACCTTCTGGTTGCCAGACGACCTGCCACCCTAGAGAGTGGTAGAGGGACAGAGAGGGAGAGAGAGTGACAGAGAGAGACAGAGTGATGGGGACAGAGTGATAGAGAGTTGTATTCACAGTCTGCTATGGAGCGGTGTGCTGCCGTGTCACCCTCTGCTAGACAATGACTGCTGTGTGTGTGTGTCCGTGTGTGTTACACTAGTTAGTCGTGTGTAGTATTATAGTATTATATAATCTCTAGCGCTGATCATCTGGTGGTGATAACTTGGTGGTCGGCCCGCTGTGATAAACTCAAAGGAAAGTTGGTGGGGGGGAGGGGGCGGGGGGGCTACTGCTACAGGACCATGCTAGCTACACAGCTAAAGTTACAGGACCACGCTAGCTACACAGCTAAAGCTACAGGACCACGCTAGCTACACAGCTAAAGCTACAGGACCACGCTAACTACACAGCTAAAGCTACAGGACCAGGCTAGCTACACACCTAAAGCTTCAGGACCAGGATAGCCACATGGCTACAGCTACAGGACTAGGCTGGCGACGGCTACAAGGTCAGGCTAGTTACACAGCTACTGCTACAGGACCAGGCTAGCTACCCAGCTAAAGTTACATGACCAGGCTAGCTACACAGCTACTGCTACAGGACCAGGCTAGCTACACAGCTAAAGCTATAGAACCAGGCTAGCTACACAGCTACAGCTACAGCTACTACAGGACTAGGCTAGCCACACGGCTACTGCTACAGGACCAGGCTAGCTATACAGCTAAAGCGACAGGACCACGCTAGCTACCCAACTAAAGCTACATGACTTTGCTAGTTACACAGCTACTGCTACAGGACCAGGCTAGCTACACAGCTAAAGCTACAGGACCTCGCTAGTTACACAGCTACTGCTACAGGACCAGGCTAGCTACACAGCTAAAGCTACAGGACCAGGCTAGCTACACAGCTAAAGCTACAGGACCAGGCTAGCTTCAGATGTTTCTGGAAGATGGCCAACAAAAGACCACTCCCTCTCTGCTTCCCCCTCCCTTTTTCACCACCATTGAAATGGGTTGCATGTGATTGACAGGCAAGATTTGAAATTTTAATTGAATTTGAAGTAAAATATTGGGTCATGTGCAGTAAAAGCTTTGGTAAGCCAGCCAACAACAAGTAAAATGAGGAATAAGTCACTGGAATAAGGAATGGTTCTATATTGAAATAAATGGGCATTTTATATGATCATATACAATGCCTGCCTTTGTTATAAAGTCAATAGATAGACCCCCGCATAATCAGTTTGTGTCACAGCCTATCAGATAGACACAAGAGCAGCTAATTACCAACTGACATTAAAAAAGAAAAAATCCCAAATGTAATTCTACAGTGGCCAGTATACTACACAGGTTTGATTCTAAACCTTTACAGACAGGTTGTCTAAGGATGTTGGTGTCTGGACAGGATGTCTTAGCTTGTAGTCCCACCGGCTACAGGTGGTTTAGTTTAGTATCAGTGCTGGCTCAGTTAGTGTTCGTTGTTGGCCAAGGAAGATACCGACAATGGCAAGATGATGCTATCGTTTTAATTATCAGTGCTTTATTAGCAAATACGGGCTACATATGCGGGATATTAATAAACTGACAGTGAGATGGGAACATTGCCATTGTGTTCGGATCTCCTGAAAACTCAGTGTGTGCTTTGGATGCCATATTATTAATTAAACCTCCAATACATTCAGCTGCAGCAGCACTATGGTGAGAGTGCTATATTAAAGTCTTACAAATAGGGCACACCGCCAGGGCCTAATGTCAACAGGTCCCGTTATCTCTTCTAAAGCCAGATTGTAGTCTGCTTCATGTCCAACATAATCTACACACATATAAACTATATGATGGATTTTTGTAGTCCCTTCCAATTGCTGGTCCGCCATATTACGTTTGCCATGGTTCTGTTGGCCGGATTGTTTTCAGTTGAGACCGCACCCCGACTTGATTGACTTGATTGGTCAAAACACATTTGAAGTGAAAAACTTCACTTCACACAGATTTGAGCCCATCCGATTTGTGAGACTAGGCCAGCAGAAATGGAATGCCAAGTAAGTGATCTGATATGTGTTCACTTAGGTTAGTCGAATATCAGCCATGCAGCTGCATTCTAAGTCCTGTGCAGAGGTTTAGCAGCAGTACACTGGTAGCCCAGCTAGAAGAGTATGTCAATAGTCCAAGGTTAGGGTTATCTGTACACTTCTAGACCAACCAGTAGAGTGTTGCAGAAGTTCAGGGTTACGGTTAGCAGTACACTGGTAGCCCAGCCAGTAGAGTGTGGCAGTAGTCCAGGGTTAAGGCCTCTGTATGCTTCTACAGAAGTGTGAGATCGTAACAAATCGGATGCCCAAATACAACTTCTACCTTGTATAGTTCCACAGAACTGGCCAATATTGCGGAGGTACTAGAGTGTAGGAGGCTGTCTGTCAACCTACCGAGATCTGGCGCCGGCCTCCAAGCCCCCACCCCCCTTCATGCCCCACTATTCTACCCTATCGCTGAGGAGGGGGGCGGGCCCGGGAGGGCTTTTCAGTTACACCGGATTTGGAGAGTGACTTTTCCAAACTGCATCGACCCCCCACCCCCCCTGCCAAACGAACAAAAAGAACCCAACAGAAGCGCCAGAAGCTGGTTTCCGACACTTTTCAGAAGAAGCATACAGAGGCCTTTAGGGTTGGCAGTACGCTGGTAGCCCAGCCAGTGGACTGTGGCAGTAGGACTTGCACAGAGTGATTCTACCTGGATTGGGAGATGCAACACATCCCTGTAGGATCTACCACAGAGGTAGGACCCTAACCTCTCACCTATTGGACCAGAGAGGTAGGGCTCTAACCACCCTATTGGACCAGAGAGGTAGGGCTCTAACCACCCTATTGGACCAGAGAGGTAGGGATCTAACCACCCTATTGGAGCAGTGATGGAGATCTCTGACCACCTTATTGGACCAGAGATGTAGGGCTCTAACCACTATGTAGGACCAGAGAGATAGAACTCTGACCACCTACAGGACCAGAGAGGTAGGACTCTAGGTAGGACTCTGACCACCTATAGGACCTGCCAGAGAGGTAGAAATCTATCCACCTGTACGATCAGAGGTAAAACTGCCAGAAAGGTAGGTCAGAGAGAGTGGAGGAGGGGATCTGGTGGAATATGCTGTTGAAGGCTCCCAACAGGTCAAGTCGGATGCGAACTGATGACCTGCCAGCTGCTCTTGGTGACCTCAGGGGTTCCACGGTGCTCAGCAAGGGGGTCTCAGTGGAGCTAGCCACCTTTGAAGCCAGACTGGTCGGCACCCAGTAGTTTTCCGGCTAGCAACAAGAGCTACAGGCTAGCTGGGACCCAGGCTAGCTAGAGGCGAGCTGCGAGCCCAGGCTAAATAGGGGCTAAATAGAGTCTAACTACAGGCTAGCTAGACCAGGCTTGCTAAAGGCCAGCTGGGAGCCCAGGCTAGCTCCAGGCTAGACCAGGCTAGCTGGACGCTCCATCAGGAAGGTGTAAACACTGGGGATCATTGTCTCCCTGGGGTGGGGGTGAGGGTCGGGGTGGGGGTAAGGGTAAGGGTGTTTGTGAATGGCAGACCATCAGGATGCGTCTCCTGAACAATGCTGCTTCACTGGAGCACTGGGAGGGAGGGAGGGAGGGAGGGAGGGGGGTGATGCAGCGTGTTCGGGGCTTGGTACCGCCTGTAGCGAGGGAGCTGGCGAGGTGGCGACACTGGCACACAGAGAGAGAGAGAAAGAAAGAGAAAGAGAGAGAGAGAGAGACAGAGAGAGAGCGAGAGAGAGAGAGAGAGAGAGAAAGAGAGAGAGACACCGGGTTGACACAAACAGAGAGAGAGAGAGAGAGAGACCTTCCGTAACACAGGTGAGGGCTGAAAATTATTAGCTGTCATTATTACTCTGACGGTGTGTTAGTGCTATTGTTAATAGTAGTTATTGTTATTCGTATTAGTAGTATGGTGTTATAGTTAATAGTATAGTTATAAATATTAGTAGATGGTGTTAGTTATTAATAACAAGATGTACTGAATAACAAGCGAGTAATATGGTTTTAACCCAAACCTGGTCTTATACTTATTTAGTGGTGAGCCTGTTAAAGCATATGAGTATTATGAGTTCAAGTATTAGTATTCATATCATTCAGTAGTAGTGGTGAGTCAGAAGTTTCTGTGTGTGTATGACCATAAGATTATGAAGGATTTTGGACTGACTTTGAATCAGTTAATTTAAACATGAGCATGGTTGCTATGGTTACAGATGTTGTGACAAAGTTACCAGATATCTTCACTCTGATGAGTAAGTGTGTGTGGTTGGGGTGTCTGTGTGTGTGTGTGTGTGTGTATTCGCATTCGCACAGTATACATTAGCATCATATTTAACAAGTTCATCAATCAAATCAAATTGTGACAAGCTGTAGTATTTTCTTTAAATATACCATTCGATTTACGATCTTGTACTGTACACATTATAATGAATGTATATACACTATACCCTCTATACGCCTATTTACTGTATTATACGGTGTAGTGTCAGTGGAATCCCCAAGAAGCGGTAAACTGTTTAGCGGTAAACAAATTAGGATCAGCGTGCGATTCCTTAACTCTCATATAGACATTGTTTTCAACTATGCTATGTACAGAACTACAACAGCGTAGAATTGCACTTTGGTTTTTGGTGAGTGGGGCCCAAGACTGGCCGCCCCGTATGAAAGTGTCCTGGGGCCGCCGCTGTGTAACGAGTGATGGGAATTACGGCTCTTTGAAGGGAGCCGGATCTTATGGCTCCGTTCCTTTCTGAGAGCCGTTCAAAAGAGCCGTTCAAAAGAGGGTTTCTTTTTTAGGGGGCGGGGTTACTAGGTTTATCTGCGAAATAATCACCAGGATAATGATTGACTGTATTAAATGATAATGATTGACTGTATTGCCAGACCTTAATGTCAATGATCTGCATTGTAAACATGACACAAGTTGGCGCCATATCCGTGTCATTCATGCCAGTGAATGTACTACTTTGAACGTACCCTCTCTGTATGTGTTATGTCAATAAAGTTGCCTCGCCTTGAATGCAATTCATGCAACTCTTCTTAATATTATAAAACTTTTTATTGGCACAATAAAAAAACAAGTAGAATAAACTTTTGTGCAAAACAGATTTTAGTGCAAATCAAACAACAAAACAAAAAACATTCCACACGAGAGAATTTGAAAGAATAAATAGTAAAACTACTTCTGAACAATATTTCAAGTATTACAAAAACAGAGTACAATAAAATAGAGACAAATCCCTGAGCTGCTTTGACAAAAACAGGAGATGTTTCTCACTGTTCACGTCAAGGGGAGTGGATTTAGGGGCAGCCAGTGAACGAACGATACAAATAACGGTTCTCACCAAGACGTACGACTCGGTTCCCTTCCTTCGCAACCACAGAGCCGTTCAAAAGAATCGAATCGTTCGCGAACGTAACGTCACTCTAGTGCAGGTGGATGTGTTGGGGACAGCCGCTCTGGCGCCCCCTGCTGCCCTGTCAGCAGACGACCTGTGGCTCACCATCTGTCAATCACAGCTTCCGGGTAGGAGACACACACGCACACGCACACGCACACACCGCACACATACCATTGCAACGTTATAGAAATACACACATTTCTACATTAAATAATGTGATAGAAAACACAAACTCATACCGAAATACTGTCGTAAACACACGTTCATAGACAAATACTACAGGCAAATACTATTATTGTGTTAAAGAAAACACATCTACACACAACAATAATACATTATCTTGTTGCTGATTGCAATTACAGTGAAAAAGGCAGAGAGGGAGAGAGGCGGACAGATATTGGTCGATAGTTAACATATGTAATGGACAAACCCACTAGCTACACGTTACTGTGTACTACTACTAATATTTGTTTTTTTGGTAGTGTTTTTTCTCATATCCAAAACACTGTACACATCAGTAACAATCTACAACACAGTACAATTACAAGTACTCAGGATAGAGATTGAGACAAGAAGCGAGAGAAATAAAGAAACAGGGAATACTAATACTAAGTATACTCATTCACACTTACTATACAGGTATACTACAGTACAATGTGTACGATCTACTTGTAGGGGTGAATCTTGGCACAAAACACCACACATACCGGTATTGGTATGTGTATGTGTGTGTGTGGTCATGCTGCGGTCATGGCATGTGTGGATGTATGTGTGTGATGGTATCAGTGTGTGTGTGTTGGTGTGTGTGCGTGTGCGTGTGTGCACACACGCCTGATTTCTGCTCATTGGTGTGCCATCTGGTCAGGCTGAGTATTAGTGTGTGTGTGTGTGTGTGTGTGTGTGTTAGCAGAATACAAGCTGTGACAGGATCGGTTCTGCAAACATTCCTTTGCTCTCTATTTCCATCTCCCTCTCTGTCTCTGTCTCTCTTTCATTTTCTTTCTTTCTCTCTCTCTCACAATGGCCACTGTTGTCTGTAAACAGGCAGATCTTTATTTTTTGTTCTTCTTCTCCACGTTCTGCGTGATCTTAACACAAATATTCTCCTTGGCACAGTTGCCTGTTTGTCTGGCGTGTGTGTGTGATTTAAATAAAGGTTAAATGTGGCATCTCTGATGTGCGTCATGGAACACGTCAATATGTGATGGACACGATGACTCCACAAAGTCTTCTCACCATAACAACACAAACCCTCTTGTCATCTGAACATTGATCATTATGTTGTTGACATTAGACCCTGTGTAATAAACACTAATTATAACTACCTACCTGCTCCTTTAATGACCTGTCTCTGTATTCACTGTCTAACCCCTACCTGCTCCTTAATGACCTGTCTCTGTAGTCACTTTCTAACCACTACCTGTTCCTTAATGATCTGTCTCTGTACTCACTGTCTAACCCCTACCTGCTGTTTAATGACCTGTCTCTGTATTCACTGTCTAACCCCTACCTGCTCCTTAATGACCTGTCTCTGTATCCACTGTCTAACCCCTACCTGCTCCTTAATGACCTGTCTCTGTATCCACTGTCTAACCCCCACCTGCTCCTTGTAGCGTCAGTAGACAGAGTGTGTCCTAGGGGTCCGGGGTCTGAAGGCCCACAATGTGATGGAATGCAGATCGTGGGGGTGGAGGGGAGAAATGTCTGA
Organism: Coryphaenoides rupestris; assembly: GCA_002895965.2. NCBI lineage: Eukaryota > Metazoa > Chordata > Actinopteri > Gadiformes > Macrouridae > Coryphaenoides > Coryphaenoides rupestris. The sequence goes on from PIJE02000487.1 coordinate 167,460, forward strand.
CTGCATATTTCCACCATCCCACCACGTTACACTCCTATAGCTGACAATGACCTCTCTCTCTCTCTCTCGCTCTCCCAGTATCTCCTCATCATCCTTCTCTTCTCTCCCGTCTCTCCATCCCTCTCCGCTCCAGCATTGTGGTCCGGGACTGGGATGAGGCCTGTGTGTGTGTGTGTGTATACTGTATATGTGTGTGTGTAGGTGTGCGCTATGAGTGTGTGTGTGTGTGTGTGTGTGTGTGTGTGTGTGTGTGTGTGTGTGTGTGTGTGTGTGTGTGTGTGTGTGTGTGTGTGTGTGTGTGTGTGTGCATAAAGGCTGCTGTGTGCTGGTGGAGGCAGGGTGAATGGATCTGTTGTTGGAGGGACTAAGGGGGCGAGCGGTCGCCTGGCAGCCTGATTCATGCAGCCTCCCCCCCCCCCCCCACACCACCCCGCACCCTGCACCCCCCACCCCTCCCTGCGCGCCCTGACGCAACCCTCCCCATGCCCCCCTCACCCCTCCACCCACCAAGAGGGTGAGCGCATGGTGACGACACATTAAACACGTCTCCACACAGAACGCTCACCACTGGTAGTAGTCGTAGTAGAAGTCGTAGTAGTCATAGTAGTAGTAGTAGCAGTACTAGTACTAGTACTAGTAGTAGTAGTGGTAATACTGCTGTGGTAATGACACTCAACCAGAGACAGAATGCCTCCTCCTATGATTGACACACAGGGGGCAGGGCCAAATATTGGAGGAACGTGATTTGGTCCTTCGGGATCTGATCAGCAATAGTGTTTTTACCATGTCAAATTACATTATAATGTAATCAACAGTGTGAATATTCCATACAATTCCATACCCACTATGGGAATTTTCCATTAGAATGTTACCCACTATGGTGGAATTGTAATTTCTTCTTCAAGCCTCCATCCACTCAATGTCTGTCTGATGTCTACAGGAGCGGTAAACTGCTGGTGAGTCTGGGTGAGATTTATTGCCATCTGGTGGAGTTCCTGAGAAGCTGCATTCCAGAATTTGTTGCTACAGGTAACCCGGCAGACCAACCTATGACCACCATGTCCCTGTCATAGGAATGATTGGAATGAACAAATTATTCCGTTATTCATATAAATTATGCTAGTTAATTTTCTAACTGGTCTACATGATGATGCTCTGCTATGGAAAATAAACACTTACAGTTCAGGAATTAACATCTCACAGCTGTGTGTGTGTGTGTGTGTGTGTGTGTGTGTGTGTGTGTGTGTGTGTGTGTGTGCATGTGTCTGACAGTGAGTCAGTGATGGGTGTTCCAGGTGAAGCAGGACCTGTCGCCATGTGGAGCTTGGTTCTTCTTCTGCCGCTCCTGCTGGCCGTCCAAGGTAAGGAGGTTAAGGTTGTTCCCCTGGAGCCGCTCCTGAAGGTGGGTGGTGTGACCGCATGATAACCCTAGTGAGCCGTGTGCTCCTCTCCCTCCAGACACCCATGCCCTCTGGAAGGTCTGGTTGCCACGGGACATCTCGGCCATGACCAACTCCTGCGTGGTCATCCCGTGCACCTTCATGTACCCCAACGGCGCCCGCACGCATCACGGCGTGCACAGCATCTGGTACTTCGGCCAGCCCTACCCTCAGCTCTTCCCGCCCGTGGTCTTCAAGTCGCGCACGGACGTGGTGCACGAGAGCTTCAAGGGCCGCACCAAGCTGCTGGGAGACCTCAATCAGAGGAACTGCACTCTGCTCATCAACAACGTGGGCACAGAGCATTCTGGGAAATATTACTTCCGGGCCGACCTGGGCGGGGCCAATATCTACACATACCCCGACTTCTCTGAACTCAAAGTACTAGGTGAGCTACGAGCTAAGTTAACCGGGAAGGCTGAAGTCACACTTCTGCGTCAGGAAGATCTGCGTCGGTACTCAGAGACTCCACGCAGATCTTTGCAGAGCTGACTGTGTTCATGCTTACACATCACGTTAGTGTGTGCCAGTATATTAGCGACCTCTCAATGTTCACAAACAGAGCAAAACGTCAGTCTGCTCCATTGAAAATATGTTTAACAAAGCTATATATACAAGTGAAAAAGATGTTTCAATCATTAAAATGAAAAATGGTTGGTGCGTTGCAAACCAACCAAAAATACTGTGTTTTGATTGCGCCGGGTGTAGTTCCGCTTTATTCTCTTGGTTGTCGTCTTTTCCCCACTCAACCAATCAGCGATTACTTGAGAGAAGGTTGATGCGTGACCCAGCTCTGGGTAGTGCGGATGTGTTTTGCGTGTGTCGTCTCTGGATCTTTGCATGGGCAGGATGCAGAAGTGTGATTTGGAACATGCTAACTGAATCCCGTCTGTCCTACCGTCTCTCGGTCCAACGTCTACCACCTACCCTCTCTCTGTCCCACAGAGCAGCCCAACATCGACGTCCCGGAGGAGATCTTGAGCGACGTGAACCTGGAGCTGACCTGCTATGCACCGGACAACTGCCCGGACATGACCCCAGAGATCCAGTGGCTGTTCACCGACTACCTCCCTGACCCCGAGTTCACCTCCGAGTACACTGAGGAGAGCAACACGGCGGTGCTGTCCAACACGCTGAGCTTCACCCCCCGGCCCATGCACAACGGGCAGCTGCTGGGCTGCAGAGTCTTCTACCCCAACACCACGCAGGTCTACGAGAGGCTCATCTCTCTGGATGTCAAGTGTAAGCCTCCGAACGAACCCTAAACCCTGAACCCTATCCTTGGAGATTCTAGGGGTTAGGGAGTTTAACTGCCAGATGAAAGATTCTGGGTTCGAACCCCAATGTCCGTAGTCAATCTCTCGGCATCCACCCCCCATGTGTGAATCACTACTTCGTGTTAGGTGTTAGGCTTAAGAGTTAGGGGGGGTTGGAGAGTTTCTACAGTGTGTTGATGATTGTATTTCCTACCAGACGGCCCCCGCTTGGTGTGGGTGAATGTCTCGTCGGAGGTGATGGAGGGGAGCTCCGTGACGCTGCACTGCGAGGTGGACAGCAACCCTGCAGCCAGGATCTCCTGGATGTTCGGAGACCAGGAACTGCTCTGGGACACGGCCCCCAACGTCTCGCTGTCCCTGGATGACTTGAGCCCGGCCCAGGAGGGGCTGTACACGTGCGTGGGCGACAACGGCTTTGGTGCAATGAACGCCTCACTGTACCTCTCCATCAAGTGTAAGTCTTGGAACGCACCGCCGACAGCCTCTTGTTTGATCAACCACTCTGGTAGAACACAGGTACTGTGACATTCAGCGCTCTTGCACAAACAAAATTCTATCTAAATCATCGACAGAGTGAGGGGCCCATTGTTAGTCTTTCAGCATGTATTATCTGCTGCGGGCCAACCAGAACATTCAAGGGGTGGAGTAACACCTTGTTAAACTACCCGTTCATGAGCATGTCTGCCATCAGTCTTTAGATATGAATTTGGGAGAGTAGATGCTAACTAGTAAGGCTACAGGGATTGCTCCAAATCTGCAGCAGTGTTGAGAAATCTTTAGTGAGCCTTTTTCAGGGTGGGCGGGGTTTAGAGAGAGTATGGAGAGGGAGGGTTGAGGAGCGTAAGGAGTGTAATTTTTCTAAATGTAGACTAGAGCAAGCTTGAACTCAACAAATCTCGCATATTGTACATTTAAGAACATCGGGGGCTTTTAGTGTTAGGGTTCAGGACACAGCAAAAAACATCCAAGTCTTTCAAGCGCTAACCCTGGCGTATGTTCTGTAACCCGTGTCACGCAGTCCCTCCCCGGGAGCCCGTGGTCAACAGCTCCCTGACGGTTCTGGAAGGTTCCACGCTGCTGCTCCACTGCAGCACCCAGGGTAGCCCCGCCCCCACGCTCACCTGGCTGAAGGACGGGGAGCTGGTGGGCACCATCACGGCCGACGAGCTCTCGGTGCTGGAGATCTTTGAGGTGACGCCCCAAGGTGCCGGCCAGTATCGCTGCCTGGCTGAGAACGAACACGGCAGGGCCAGCAGCTCACTTAATGTCACCGTGGAGTGTGAGTGTCTGTTATGCACCCACTTGTCAATACCCCCACCTTACCCTACTGTACTTCCACCCTGCTACACCACCACCCGGCTGCACCTCCACCCAGCCAAATGTACACCACCATGCACACAGGGAGGGCACAAAGGGAATACAGAGCTTAGTTCCTGCAGCATGTCTGAAAGGTAATAAATCTGCTCAGTTTGGATCAAGTTGAAGACTCGAAGACCAAAAAGTTACAGTGAAAAGTAGATTTGCTCATTCTACACAAGGTGTATTCATGCTTGACAAGGCACATGGTTGTCATACGATAAGTAACCCATTTTACTTTTAAGGTCCAATGAGCACACATGTAAAGTTTGTCAACACACTGAAACTTAAAACATGCTTTTCCACGTAGATCCATGTAAGGTTGTTCATGCAGACCCTCACTATAGCTGGACACTCTTGACCTCTGTCAAAAGCTGAACTCTTATACCATTAGTTTTAAATAAAGGGAAGTGAAACGAATCTAATTCTGAAGAAGAGCATAGACACACAAAATAGAAACAGAAACAAGTGTAGAAACAGGATTATCGCATGTAAAAAAAAATCTATCAGTGTCCTTGTGTTCCCTCTGGTCCTGGGTGAACGTTTCCTCCCTCTGGGATGTGTAGTTGTGTGTGTGTAGACATCGTTGCGCATCATCCTGATATCGCTCCTCTCATGCAGACGGCCCCATGCTGCTGGAGGAGTCCAAGTGCACGGTGGTGCGGGAGGGCGTCCAGTGTGTCTGCATGGCCGTGGGCAACCCGGAGCCCACCATAGAGTTCCACCTGCCCGACCTGAACATCACCATCAACCAAACGGACAACCGCTACAATTACTACACGCACACGGACGGCCACACCTCCACCGCCATGATCAAGCTGAGGGAGAAGGGAGAGCGCGGTGGCAGCGCCGCCGTCAACGTCCACTGCACCATGAGCAACATTTATGGCTCCAGCAGCTTTCTGCTGGAACTGCAGCAGGAGAGTACGTCTGGAAACATCCCTCTAGCACAGGACCTGGTCCCTTCCGCTGTCTGTTCAATGTGCGTGATTCCTCTCCATTCTCTTATTCTTCAGAAAAGTACATGATGGCGGTGATCGTGGGCACCATCGGAGGAGTGGCAGTCATCGCCTTCATCATCGCTGCTGTCCGATATGTTGGCCACAACAACAAGAAGTGAGTCCAGGGTTTTGTTTCAGAAGGAAACACTTGAGCCGTGGCATCCATTCTAAAGCAGGCTTCTGTGGACTGTCCCTGATAATCTAATGGGCCGATCAGTCGTGTGACTTGAGGACAGTCAGGTGGCCATAACTTAGCATGCTGGACTAACCCGGTGAGTTGCAGGACGTTCCAGAGGTGGAGGTCTCCAGGTTCAGAGACTCGGAATGCCGGATTTTGCCCAAACCTCGAGTCACAAGCCTCATTCAGCCTACCTAATGTCAAAATCCAGATGGTTAACTTTCTGAAACTGGGGACTCCTCTCCACCTCTGTTTCCCTGCTTTGCCATGGCTTTGACCTGCTATGCTAAGCCTGAAGCTATGCTCAAGCAGCCTGCTAACCACCATGCTTAATTTATTTTTTTAGCTCTATGGCACATTTATAAACACATTTCTGTTGTGAATCTGCCACTAAACCCATGAAATAACCCGCCACGTGTCCCCGGGAGTAACCTTCCACAGCTGGCTTTAGAATGGATGGCCAGCCTGAGGGGTGGTAAGTCTGACCATGTGATCCGTCCCCCAGAGAGGACGCCTCGACTGGGCAGGACCGGGTCCTAGACAACCCAGCTCTGTACTACAGCGCAGTCAAGAAGGACAAACAAAATCTGAGGAAGAAAGTGGTGAGACACGATAACCGCTGTGATGTTGGATGACCATCCTACGGTCACCATGATGTCACCATGATGTCATTACGATGTCATTATGATGTCACTGTGATGTCATTGTGATATCATTGCAATGTCATTGCGATGTCATTATGATGTCATTATGATGCTGAATGACCATCCTATGATGGTTTAACCTACAGGTTGATGTTTAGTCATGAAACAAAGTGATCGATATTAAATCCCAATTAGAGGCCCAAGACATCTGGAAATTCAGGCTTCTTTCTTCATAGACTACTGGCACTACCCGTAGCTAGCACACCGGTAGCTAGTACCGATAGCTAGCACGGTACCTTCTATAGCGTCTGTCTTTTAACCTTTATAAGACTTACAGTATAGCAGGTAGAAGACGATACTAGACGTATAAACCCTGTTTTCTCGATGCTTTCATCGCCTCTCTGCGTGTTTCTGTGTCTCTTTTTCTCTCCTAACTGTCGCACAGCTTAAGACAGAGCTGTTGGGCTCAAAGTTTAACTCCATTCTAGAGGAGACCACGGTAAGCGTCCTAAACCAACCCTCTCATAGCTTCTTCTCATTTGTGTCAACCGCCCACGTCTTCCAACCCTGCTGTAGCATGGGTGCGTACACGCTAACCCCAAGCGCTAAGCTACAGGGAACATCTCTGTGTGCATATCCAGTAACCACTAACATACAGCTGCTCTCCTCTCTGGTGTGCCAGTCTGTGAATCCAGGGTCAGATCTCCTCCTTTGACTGGTTGCTGTGTTTCTGTCCCCTTGGCAGGGAGAAGAGGGGAGTTATGCACCTATGGGCACTTTGGCAAACATGGAGAGGCAAGAGTTAAACTATGCGGCGCTGGAGTTCGGCGGGGCGCGCTCTCGGGAGGGCGGCCCTCGCAGGGCGGGAGATGACGGCAGCGACTACTCTGAGATCAAAGCCAAATGACTCGCCATCCTTCCCTGATCCCTCGGCAACGCCAGACACAGTGGCAGGAAGTTCCCCTTGTCTCTCCCCGGACGCCCCGTGGAACCCTGGTCCTCCCTCCTACAGAGTCTCCATGGTGATTCCCTGCACCCCGTCTCCTTCCTGTTCAGGGCAGTATGGAACCCACTGACAAATTGGAACAAAATTAAGCAATAAGCACTCAAAAGTATTTGTGTTCATTACGACCGTTCTTTTGCAGTACATTCTGAGTTCTAATTGCCGGATCGCCTTGAGACGCATCCGTTCCCCATCGGCATTAAATCCCTTCCGTCACAGATGCTGTTCTGCCGTTGGTCCATAATCACGTCAGCATCCTGTAGTCCCAACATGTTGAACTTCTTCTCTGATCTTCCCTCCGTCTGTCCTCACTGTGTTGTCTGCCAAGGCATCAGGGAACGGGACTCTGCCTCCTCCTCCTTCTGCTCTCGTTTCGCGCTTCGCAACGAGAAAAAGGATTGATCTTCCAGAGTTACGTTTTTGTTTTTATGTTTCAAACATCTCATATCTATCTATCTGTCCATCTATCCGTTTAAGTCTATCTATCTATCTCTTCTATCTGTTTGCAACATATTGGTGTTCATGTAATTCATCTCTTGTCCAAGGAATTTTTAAGGGTTGGTTAATGAATCCTGAAGGGTCATTCTTTAAGATGGGTTAGTTAACAAACACATCTTTAAGGGTAATCCTTGAGGGTTAGTTAACACATCTTTAAGGGTCATTCTTAAGGGTTTATGTATACTCTTTAACCACAGAGCTCTCCATCACCCACCATGTAAAAATATGCTAATTCCCAGTGAGTTCTGTTTTAAAACCACATTTTTATGTTTCCTATTCTCAACAAGATTCAGAACTAAGCACATCTGTCTCCAGCCAAAGTCTATCTCATTGAGACAATGTAATTTTCAGTGTGTGTGTGTGTGTGTGTGTGTGCGCGTGTGAGTATGTGTGTGTGTGTGTGTGTGTGCACGTGTTTGAGAGCCTGTTCGTATGTACCTGAAGGGCCATGATGATTGGCTGCTCGGAGTGTCTCTCTGTGGTTGTCACGGTGATGTTGCTCTGGTGTGATGTCACCGCTAACGAAACGTCTAACTAGATATTGATGAGACTAATGTTGTATAAATAATATGTAGCTACATGGTAGACAGTAGGCGCACACATGGCATGACTCTTTGCTAACAGGCATAAATGGTGGTAAAATGACGGGCTATGCCAATGAGGAAATGTCATTATTTTTCTGACATGATACAACATTAAATGCAAGTTCTACATGAAGTCCCTCTGGAGCCTGTGTTGGTCCTACGTCTAATTAAGGGATATTGTATTCTTCTCTGAGAATATGCCATCTACTCGGACTCTAAATGTTAAAGTTAGTCACATATTCTCTGGTGTTTGGAGTATGCTACCCAACTTGTTCAAATATAACCCTGTTGTCGGACCACCACGCAGTGTGATTCCATGGGAACCAGAGGGGGCAGAATTCCAGTATGTAAATCTTGATGTGACAGTAATGTTTTGTGAGTGTGTTGATATCCCACATTTGTTCCTCAAATACTTTGAAGTGCTGATAATGATTATTATTTAGAAAGGAGTTTCTATTCCATTGACACATTAATGGCCAGGATGATTTTATTGGAGCTGGTATGACCTAAACCACGTGCTTGCTCTCCTTACTTTCATCTGTCACCCGTTTCCTGTCCATGCAAAGATAAATAAAGGGAAGAAAATATGAAACTGACGGCAGGGAATGTTCCTCTTTGATTTCTCATTCATATAACCTTGACCATTCCGAAAACATATTGGTGTGATTGTCATATCTCTGTCAAACTTGTATCTTCTCTCCTTAAGTTCTGACCAATCAGACTCTATCCTCTGTCATCTTAAGTTCTGACCAATCAGACTCTATTTCCTCTGTCATCTTAAGTTCTGACCAATCAGACTCTATTTCCTCTGTCGTCTTATATTCTGACCAATCAGACTCTATTTCCTCTGTCATCTTAAGTTCTGACCAATCAGACTCTATTTCCTCTGTCATCTTATGTTCTGACCAATCAGACTCTATTTCCTCTGTCATCTTAAGTTCTGACCAATCAGACTCTATTTCCTCTGTCATCTTAAGTTCTGACCAATCAGACTCTATTTCCTCTGTCGTCTTATGTTCTGACCAATCAGACTCTATTTCCTCTGTCATCTTAAGTTCTGACCAATCAGACTCTATTTCCTCTGTCATCTTAAGTTCTGACCAATCAGACTCTATTTCCTCTGTCATCTTAAGTTCTGACCAATCAGACTCTATTTCCTCTGTCATCTTAAGTTCTGACCAATCAGACTCTATTTCCTCTGTCATCTTAAGTTCTGACCAATCAGACATTGTTTATTCTGTCTGTCATCTGTCATTTCCAGAAAGCAGCCTTGAGTGGCGTGCGTCGTAGCAAAAGTAGCCCAGAATAATTCCATGGATGGATTGGACCACGGATGGATGGCCGTTTTATATTGTGCAGTATTAATAGGGACAATAGTAGTTCAGATATATACACCCTGTTTACACTTCAAATGCATTAAAATGCATTTAACATGTGATCGGATATGAATCAAAACGCAGAAAAAGCCAGGTATAAATGGGGTCATGGTGCAGGTCGAAGTTCCGACCGATCAAACTTTACATTTTGAGATTGGTCAACTAATAACCACTATACTTTAAATTAGATGTGATGCATCCACCTAATAAGCTTGAAAATGTATTTGGCTTCATTTATTTAAAAAAATATATATATGTGTGTGTGTGTGTGTGTGTCTGCGTGAGAGAGAGAGAGAGAGAGAAAGAGTGTGTGTGTTTGGAATAAATATTTTACTTTAGAAATATTTTTCTATTTTGCACAAAATCAATACAAGATATTGTGTATTCCGTCCCGCACTGAAGCTGTCAGACATGAATGGTTACAGATACAGGAGTTACAGAAGTTAAATATACAGGATATGAGTTCTTCTGGTACGCTGGCTCTGCTGAGAAGGTGATTGGCTGCAATTTGCCATCTCTCCAGGACTTGCATGCCTCCAGGACCCTGAGGCGACAAGGTAAGATTGCGGTCGACCCCTCCCACCCCGGACATCAACTCTTTGAAACGGAAGCAACTGACGATTTCCATCAGCTTAGACGAGACACCTGTGGAAATCGTCAGTTGCTTCCGTTTCCTGGGACTACGGATCTCTGACAACCTGCCGTGGACCCACAACATGGGGGTCATGCTCAAGAAGGCGCACCAGAGTCTACGACGCCTCAGGAAACGCGGCATAAGCACACAATGGTATCGTTACCATGGTACCATACAAAGAAAGCGTTCTGCCGGGTGGTGTCACTGTGTGGTATGGCAATACCACTCATCACTTTTGGACGATTTTATTATTGGACTATTATTGGACCTACGATTACACTAGACTTAGAGGGGGTAGACATACAATTACACTAGGAACTCCGCTACATAGCATGTAGGCACGCTCACTGTACTGTACTGCACTGGTCACATTTATCATTATACTTTATCATAACATGTGCTGCTACTATGTACTATTTACTAATTACTATTTTTATGCTAGTATAAGAATATTACTATACTGCATTTTTGCGTCAACAGAGTATTGCTACTCTTACTTGTCACTCGTTACTTTTTACCGTACTTATTAGGTACAATCTCAATAATTGTTCATGTCATAGCCTCTGTCCCCCTCAAGTGTGATTTATGTTTTGGAGTTTTCTGCATCCTTTGATGAACTTAAATGATTATTGTTTACCACGTGTTCTGATGTGTTTCTGTCTCCGCCCCCACCTGTCAAAGGTTACCTCCTTCCTTGTGTTGTTTCCCTGTATGTTTATGTCCGTTTAAGTTATTGATTCATGTTTATCTGATCTTCTGTTCCCTGTGTGTTTTAGTTGATCTGTTGTTTGTTGTTTCATGTTTTAGTTTGTCGTTTGCATGTTCCTGTGTGTTGATTCATTGCCCTTGATTGTCCACAGCTCCCTATTTAGTCCTGCCCCAATCCTGTGTTCTGTGTCAGATCCTTGTCTTTACATGGTGGTGGTCAGTCATTGAAAGCAGCACATGCATAAAAACCTTTTTGCAATTTACTGTAGGCTGACGAACGCTTGGTTCAGTTGACTTTTGTTATTCAGATTCTTAAAATTACACATACAAATATTTGAGTTAGTTTGCTGGTCCATATTTTAATCGTTCTTACCTATGAGTGTGTGTGCCTGTGTGTGTCTCTCGCTCTGGTCCGGACTGAAAGAGGAAGCAGAGTTTTCATGCCTTATTAGCAGATCAGTGCTCTTCCTCGTCTTCACGAAATAAAAGCTTAAAATAGCAACTTCCTGCCAGAGGGCAGAGACTCAAACATGTCAAGTTTCAGTATTTCTTTATTGCCATATGTAACAAGTACAATGGAATGCTTACTCTCCATTCACTCCTGCAGTATGCTTCTAAACATAAATTGTAAAACAACTCTAAACAATTAGAAATAGTACCTAATAAGTACAGTAAAAGTAAAGTATTCTTCTAAACAGTTGTTGGGGAAGTTCGTGGATTGTAATTGAATATGTGTGGGGCCAGTAACTTTCCCACTTCTGCCGTGAGTGGCCTACTGACTAGTTAGCTGTTTGGCCTATGCATGACTAGTTAACTGTTTGGCCTACGTGACTAGTTAGCTTCACTCCTATCTGTTGGCCCTGGGATGCCTCTGAGACGCACTCGCTGGTGTTGTCCTCGAGTGTCGTTGTCGTCGAACGTGGGAATGGGAGGTCAACGTGAGACCTTGCTGTCCTTGGTGGGAATGGGAGGTCAACGTGGGGGGTGCGTCTCCATATTTGCTTTGTTGTGTCTACATGTAAATGCTCCTCTGTTTTTTCTATCACAAAAGGTATATATGCTCTATGTATCTGAACAAACTTTGAATCATTCCGGGTGATACTGCCTTGTGTCACATTGATTCCCGAGCTCGCTGCTTTGCTACAGACAATCCAGAACCTGAACCTGAACCAGAACCCAAACTCCAGCCACAGTAGATGAGAAACTGTGCATAAAAACAGTATTCTTCAAAACATAAATTCTAAAACAACTCTGAACTGTCAAGAGCATGATGGGAGGCAAAAAGGGAAAGGACCCAAATGCAGGCAGCAAAGTCAACTCAAATGATCCTTTAATAAAAAGAAGTTACAACTAAGATACAAAACTGAATCTTCAATTGCTGGTGACACAAACACGCACCGACTGACCACCACATGTAAAGACAAGGATCTGACACAGAACACAGGATTGGGGCAGGACTAAATAGGGAGCTGTGGACAATCAAGGGCAATGAATCAACACACAGGAACATGCAAACGACAAACTAAAACATGAAACAACAAACAACAGATCAACTAAAACACACAGGGAACAGAAGATCAGATAAACATGAATCAATAACTTAAACGGACATAAACATACAGGGAAACAACACAAGGAAGGAGGTAACCTTTGACAGGTGGGGGCGGAGACAGAAACACATCAGAACACGTGGTAAACAATAATCATTTAAGTTCAGCAAAGGATGCAAAAAACTCCAAAACATAAATCACACTTGAGGGCGACAGAGGCTATGACATGAACAATTATTGAGATTGTACCTAATAAGTACGGTAAAAAGCAACGAGTGACAAGTAAGAGTAGCAATACTCTGTTGATGCAAAAATGCAGTATAGTAATATTCTTATACTAGCATAAAAATAGTAATTAGTAAATAGTACATAGTAGCAGCAACATGTTAAGATAAAGTATAAGAGAGGCAGACTCTATGGTCAGTCGCTGGTCGGCGCTCACGACCACCGCCTGGCCGGCGCCGGTCCTGGTCTTGGTCCAAGTGTAGGAGACGACGGGAGGGGCTGACGGGGCCTCACAGAACAGAATCAGTCTTGTTTCTTCCGTCACCACATAATCTGGATCAACTTTAACAGAGAATGGTAGAATGAGTAAAGATGACTGTCTATCTATATATATTATATATTATTATTATTATTGTATTTTTTTTTTTATTTGATATATTTTCTTTTTGCCTTTATGGACAGGACAGTGAAGAGACAAGAAATTAGGTAGGTAGGTAAGAGACGGGTTATCGGGTTGAGCCACCGATATATGATGAACATATATGAATACTTTGAACACACACAGCATTCACTCACAGTGAACCTCCAACTCCTGCCCGTCGGTTGGATCCTTGCCTGTTCCGATCGATGCAGGTGAGCGGCCGGTGGACTCCGACGTCACACTTGAGTGACTTGGTCAGGGAGGTGTTGGAGACCTGGTGGAGGGTACGAACTCATGCTGCGTCTAGGAGCTCCAGGACAGGATCAGGCTGAGGGAGGGGCCAGCTCTCCAACAGTGCACTTGAATGTGATAACCTCACCTTCAGTGCCACAGGGTCCAAAGACAGGACCGCCGGTCGAAGCAAACTGTAGACATGAGACAGTTGGATGTATAGACAGGAAGTAGACCGGAGGTAGGAAGTAGGAAGTAGACTGGAAAGTAGTGAGTATACCAGAAGTAGGTAGACTAGACAGGAAGTCAAGAAGTAGACAGTACAGGAAATAGAAAAGTAAAATAAGATTAAGATAAGATAAACTTTATTAATTCCGAAGGAAATTCTTTGCCAGAGGTTGCTCTCAAGAATAGCCAAAAA
>PIJE02000487.1:181015-287873 GCA_002895965.2 Coryphaenoides rupestris
TTTACCACGTGTTCTGATGTGTTTCTGTCTCCGCCCCCACCTGTCAAAGGTTACCTCCTTCCTTGTGTTGTTTCCCTGTATGTTTATGTCCGTTTAAGTTATTGATTCATGTTTATCTGATCTTCTGTTCCCTGTGTGTTTTAGTTGATCTGTTGTTTGTTGTTTCATGTTTTAGTTTGTCGTTTGCATGTTCCTGTGTGTTGATTCATTGCCCTTGATTGTCCACAGCTCCCTATTTAGTCCTGCCCCAATCCTGTGTTCTGTGTCAGATCCTTGTCTTTACATGTGGTGGTCAGTCAGTTTTGTATCTTAGTTGTAACTTCTTTTTATTAAAGGATCATTTGAGTTGACTTTGCTGCCTGCATTTGGGTCCTTTCCCTTTTTGCCTCCCATCATGCTCTTGACAGTTCAGAGTTGTTTTAGAATTTATGTTTTGAAGAATACTGTTTTTATGCACAGTTTCTCATCTACTGTGGCTGGAGTTTGGGTTCTGGTTCAGGTTCAGGTTCTGGATTGTCTGTAGCAAAGCCGCGAGCTCGGGAATCAATGTGACACAAGGCAGCATCACTCGGAATGATTAAAAGTTAATTCAGATACATAGAGCATATATACCTTTTGGGATAGAAAAAACAGAGGAGCATTTACATGTAGACACAACAAAGCAAATATGGAGACGCACCCCTCACGTTGACCTCCCATTCCCACGTTCGACGACAACGACACTCGAGGACAACACCAGCGAGTGCATCTCAGAGGCATCCCAGGGCCAACAGATAGGAGTGAAGCTAACTAGTCACGTAGGCCAAACAGCTAACTAGTCATGTAGGCCAAACAGCTAACTAGTCATGTAGGCCACACGGCAGAGTGGAAAGTTACTGGCCCACAATATTAATACATCCACGACTCCCAACAACTGTTTAGAAGAATACTTTACTTTTACTGTACTTATTAGGTACTATTTCTAATTGTTTAGAGTTGTTTTACAATTTATGTTTAGAAGCATACTGCAGGAGTGAATGGAGAGTAAGCATTCCATTGTACTTGTTACATATGGCAATAAAGAAATACTGAAACTTGACATGTTTGAGTCTCTGCCCTCTGGCAGGAAGTTGCTATTTTAAGCTTTTATTTAGTGAAGACGAGGAAGAGCACTGATCTGCTAATAAGGCATGAAAACTCTGCTTCCTCTTTCAGTCCGGACCAGAGCGAGAGACACACACAGGCACACACACTCATAGGTAAGAACGATTAAAATATGGACCAGCAAACTAACTCAAATATTTGTATGTGCAATTTTAAGAATCTGAATAACAAAAGTCAACTGAACCAAGCGTTCGTCAGCCTACAGTAAATTGCAAAAGGTTTTATGCATGTGCTGCTTTCAATCTCTCTTCAGAAAATTATTCAATTATTTATTTTGTCAATTATTTTATTATGGAAAATATTTTTTTTAATATTTGTTTTTGTGTTTTTTTTGGTCAAACTTGTATCTTCTCTTCTTAAGTTCTGACCAATCAGACTCTATTTCCTCTGTCATCTTAAGTTCTGACCAATCAGACTCTATTTCCTCTGTCATCTTATGTTCCGACCAATCAGACTCTATTTCCTCTGTCATCTTAAGTTCTGACCAATCAGACTCTATTTCCTCTGTCATCTTATGTTCTGACCAATCAGACATTGTTTACTCTGTCTGTCATCTGTCGCCTGTCGTCAGGCAGCCTTGAGTGGCGTGCGTCGTAGCAAAAGTAGCCCAGAATAATTCCATGGATGGATTGGACCACGGATGGATGGCCGTTTTATATTGTGCAGTATTAATAGGGACAGTAGTAGTTCAGATATATACACCCTGTTTACACTTCAAATGCATTAAAATGCATTTAACATGTGATCGGATATGAATCAAAACGCAGAAAAAGCCAGGTATAAATGGGGTCATGGTGCAGGTCGAAGTTCCGACCGATCAAACTTTATCGACTCTGCCTAAATACCAACATTTTGAGATTGGTCAACTAATAACCACTATACATTAAATTAGATGTGATGCATCCACCTAATAAGCTTGAACATGTATTTGGCTTCATTTATAAAAACAAATATATGTGTGTGTGTGTGTGTGTGTGTGTGTGTCTGCGTGAGAGAGAGAGAGAGAGAAAGAGAGTGTGTGTTTGGAATAAATATTTTACTTTCGAAATATTTTTCTATTTTGCACAAAAAACAATACAAGATATTGTGTATTCCGTCCCGCACTGAAGCTGTCAGACATGAATGGTTACAGATACAGGAGTTACAGAAGTTACAGATACAGGTTATGAGTTCTTCTGGTACGCTGCTGCCACTGCCAAGTACAAGAGCATGTCATTGGCTCTGCTGAGAAGGTGATTGGCTGCAATTTGCCATCTCTCCAGGACTTGCACTATTTCTAATTGTTTAGAGTTGTTTCACTATTTATGTTTAGAAGCATACTGCAGGAGTGAATGGAGAGTAAGCATTCCATTGTACTTGTTACATATGGCAATAAAGAAATACTGAAACTTGACATGTTTGAGTCTCTGCCCTCTGGCAGGAAGTTGCTATTTTAAGTTTTTATTTAGTGAAGACGAGGAAGAGCACTGATCTGCTAATAAGGCATGAAAACTCTGCTTCCTCTTTCAGTCCGGACCAGAGCGAGAGACACACACAGGCACACACACTCATGGGTAAGAACGATTAAAATATGGACCAGCAAACTAACTCAAATATTTGTATGTGTAATTTTAAGAATCTGAATAACAAAAGTCAACTGAACCAAGCGTTCGTCAGCCTACAGTAAATTGCAAAAGTGTTTATGCATGTGCTGCTTTGTCAATTATTTTATTATGTCAAATATTTGTTTATTTATTAAATTGTTTATTTGTTTATATATTTGTTTTTGTGTTTTTTACCATAAGATGTGTGCATGTATACATATACATATACATGTATGTTATCAGCTGTAACTGAAATATAATTTGGGTGTGGTGTCGGTTCAGCTTGACCTGTGAAGCAGAACACTATCTGTTGTTTTTTGTATCTGTGCTCCGAAGTTTAATATAACAGGAAATATCCGGTACCTAATATAATAAACTAATATCTACCTAACATCTACCTCATATCTACCTCATATTGCTCTCTCTCTCTCTCTCTCTCTCTCTCTCTTTTTCAATTATTGTTTCAGAAACATGATCTGGTGGACATCCATAGTGGTGGTGGGAGTTCTACTGCTCACAAGAGGTAGGAAAAGATATAACTGCTAATACTGTCCAAGTGCAGGCTACACTCGTGTAGTAGAAGAGCTATATATATATATATATATATATATATATATATATCTCATTATATAGCTGCTATATAATGATATATATATACAGTATATATATAGCATTATATAGCCAATCAGCTATATAATGCTGATTGGCCAATAACGTTCCATTAAACATTCCTTTTAATGCGCTACAAAGTAATGCGCGACAAATCCAGCATTAAAGTTGCACTATCTTACTTTTTGAAGCTACTTACTCCATAGAAAGTTCCTGATCAATAAAACTCACCTATCCTCGTTAATCCATCCAGACGACAGGATGGATTGAAAGCCAGGCGGTTTGCGTCTGCAAAGTGTATTATGTTTCAACACCTAGTTGTGGATTATCCCTTACGTGCAATAGATGGCGCCAGCCCCTCCCTGGTGGAAAGGTTTTTATTTGTATTTTTAAGAAGCATTTCAAATCAACAATATCTATTTATTTTACGTGTGTGTGTATTTTAAAATGTACAATGTACATACTGTATGTAAAAGTATCAAATATATAAAACATAAATCATTATGTTTGGGGAAGAACTTTCGATCTTGTTCATCCCCTCTCTTCTGGGCCGTTACTCTAGGCGCCCAGAAGAGAGGGCATGACAAGGTTACTCACACAGCAACATACATTGAGCCAGTCAGCATCCTCGCGTTTCATGTATCGCCCAAAGCGGTACATGTACTGTACGTGCTTCACAGTCATCGCTCTGTTTCGCGCCACTGTTTCAAGTTTCAAGTATTTTATTGTCACTTCACAATTTACACGTGAGTATAAGCAGTGAGTGAAAAAACCGACAGTAATTATAAAAGAATACAAAATAGAAATAGAACTACAAAATAGAAGTAGGACTAGCAAAATAGAAATAGAACTATGCAAAATAGAAATAGAACTATAAATATAAATTCTGTGTAAAATAAGAATAAAATAAAATGAAATGGAATATACAACAAAAATATCCAGGTGAGCAGTACATATATAAATCAATGTAATAAAATATACATTGTTATATGCTGACATTCACAGAATGTCACAGAATACCTTCTCAGACAGTCAACACAACACTAGCACCAGCAGTTGGCACCAACACTTAGCACTACTACCAGCACTAGCTCCAGCAGTAACACTAGCACTTATCACCAGGTAACCAGGTAAGTGCACTAGCAGTAACACTTAGCACTAGCACTTAGACATTGATGCCGAACTTGTTCAGCAGCCTGATGGCCTGACTGTTGTTGACTGAATGGAGTACACTCCGATGACGGCTGCGGTTCGTCTCCTCTTTCAACCGTTCAACAAGTGGGTGGTGGCGTACTAGGGACACCTGATACTGTTATTGACAAAGATGAACGCAGTTCAAGACACAGGAGTAAGAGCTATATTAGTACATCGACAGTCTAATATAGGCCAATTAGTAAATCCTACATACTGTCAGAGGTGGCAAAAGGATACACATCCTTTACTAAAGTAGAAGTACAGATACTTGTGTAAAAAACGACTCTGGTAAAAGTTGACTAAATGCTTTACTCAAGTAAAAAGTGAAAAGTACAGGTTCTGAAATGTACTCAAAGTACAAAAGTAGCCATTTTAATTCTTAATATTTGAAAATAATAAACTTAACATGGACCAATGCCAGCAACAGAACTAGAAACTTTTGACACTTTTACTCTTTTATCATAGTATTATGTTTACTGACACATTATACCTAATAGTTGTAACACACTGTACACACACACACACACCTAGGTGTCTTGTGTAACATTGTGTGTGTGTGTGTGTGTGTGTGTGTGGTGGGGGGGATGTTTTGCTGCTGCTGCCCTGATGCGGAGTCTCAATATCGGCTTCTTATTCATCATGTTTAGTTCTCGCTAGTTACGTCACGTGTTCCTCTCCTATTTTATTTTTATGTCTGTTCGCCTCGTTACGTCTGACGTCACATGCGTGACATCAGAGCTCCTCTAACGGATGGATACAGACAGCGTCTATGTGTTGTTGTACATCCGTTTAGGTTGAAATCAGTCTTGATGTTGGGAAGACGTGCCATAAAAAAAACCCCACAGTTCCGCTCAAATGCAATAAAACTAAAGTAACGAGTCCCGTTTTGAAAATGTAAGGTGTAGAAAGTACAGATATTCGTGTTTAAATGTAGGGAGTAAAAGTAAAAAGTTGTCAAAAAATAAATACTCAAGTAAAGTACAGATACCAGAAGAATCTACTTAAGTACAGTAACAAAGTATTTGTACTTCGTTACTTCCCATCACTGCATACTGTCAGTAAAAAGAGCTACATACTGTATTGACAAGACTTACACACCAGCTAGTTCATCGCCATGCTTTACTGAGCCCACTCCTTGTAATACAACTTCCTGTTAACAGGTTCACAGGATAACATCACAGTGCCAACTAGTGGTAAAGACATTAATAATCACATCTCAATACATCTTCCCTTTTTTCAAATAAGGTCATCTTATACAATGCTAAACTTAATAATTTATTTTCTGTAAATAAATCCCTTCTTGTTTATCTATTTTCAAAATTTCACACTTTGACACATTAGCTGTTTAGAACTTACCAACATACAACCTGTGTTCACTGTATAGAACTTAACACAATAAATTCCTCTCACTGTATAGAACTTAACACATTAAATTCCTCTCACTGTATAGAACTTAACACATTAAATTCCTCTCACTGTATAGAACTTAACACAATACATTCCTTCCACATCCCCCTTTTTTCAAATCCTGTATCTCTTACTGCTCTTCAACCAGCCTTTTTGGTCTTTCAACCTGTGTGACATCTGTTTGTTTGTCATTGTCCGCCTCAAGACAGGTTTCTGGTCCTGTCTTGTTTGGAATGCACATGCCATTTGAGTCATTGTCCATGAGTTCTTTCTGAGGCACTTTCAGAAGGTGTCTTCTGTTCCGCCTCATTGATGTCCCATACTCTGTGATGACTTCATATGATCTAGGTGTCGTCTCCTTGACCACCTTAGCTAGGGGTCCCCACTGCCCATCACATCTTACCCGGACAATGTCCTCCTGTGCGAGAGGATCTAGAGGCTTGGTCGTTCTGTTGTACAGTTCCATCCGTCTCACACCTGGATGGGTTGAAACACACTTTTCCCTCTGGTGTGTGGCTGATGGGGGTCTGGTCCTAAGCTTTCGGTTCATGAGCATTTCCGCTGGTGAAAGTCCATTCTCCAGGGGTGATGCTCGGTAGTTCAGGATAGCTAGGTGGGGATCTTCTGCATTTTCTGCAGCTTTCTTCAGAATACGTTTCACAATTTGTACTCCCTTCTCTGCTAGCCCATTCGACTGCGGGTAGAGAGGGCTGGAGGTTACATGATCGAAGCCATACTTTTCCGCAAAGTCCTTAAAGCAATGGCTTGAAAATTGTGGTCCATTGTCACTTATCACAGTAACAGGAATTCCATGACGTGCAAATATAGTTTTTGTATGTGCAACAACCCTTTCGGCAGTTGTGTCGCTCAGCCATGCGAATTCTGGGTAGTTGGAGTGATAGTCCATGACTAACAGGTAGTCCTTGCCTTTGAGTTGAAAAAGGTCCATTCCAACTTCCCTCCATGGTTCTTGAGGCTTTTCATGTGGCCTCATTGGCTCTTTGGGCTGTTGGTATCGATGGCGCTGGCAAGTCTCACAGCGCTGTATGCATGTCTCAATGTCTCTATGCATGTATGGCCAGTACAATGTGTCTCGTGCACACCTCTTGCATTTCTCTATTCCTAAGTGTCCTTCGTGCACTAATCTGACCATCTGCTGTCTCATTGAGGTAGGTATGACAATCTTGGTGCCTTTTAACAGAACACCGTCCAACACTGATAGTTCCCCTTTAAAGTGCTGGTATGGCTTGTCCAACTTAATCTGACCTGGTAAGTGTATCTGTTCCATTACCCTTTTTAGTTTGTCGTCACTTTGTGTTTGTTTTGCTATTTCTGTCCATTTTACATTTGATACAGGCATATGTGCTCTAATAGAGTCAACATGGATCTGCACTACCTCTTCTGTAGTGCTTTTTGTATTGCGTAGGCTGGCCCTACTCAATGCATCGGCCACCACTAGGTGTTTGCCGGGCTTAAACTCGAATTTAAGATCATATTTCTGAAGTCTTAGCATTAAGCGCTGTATGCGTGGTGGCGCGTCACCCAGTGGCTTCTGTGAGATAGCTATCAGTGGCTTGTGATCGGTTTCTAATATTACTGACCTTCCATAAACATATTCATGGAACTTTTCGCAGCCATAAACAGCTCCTAATGTCTCTTTCTCTATCTGCGCGTAGTTTCTCTCTGCACTAGTCATAGTGCGAGATGCAAACGCGACTGGATACCACTCAGCATCATGCTTTTGAAGCAGCACGGCTCCTAGACCGGCTTTGGATGCGTCAGTGGACACTTTAAATGGCTTGTCTTGATCGTAGAATTTTAAGACTGGGTCCTTAATTAGACTGTTCTTTAGCCACTCCCATTCTTTTGCATGCTCAGCCATCCACTGCCACATGGAGTTATTCTCTAGCAGTCTTCTCAGTGCTTTAGTATTTGTTGACAAGTTCGGGGCAAAACCCCTTCTATTCCATCAAAGACTGGTTGGTGGACAGTTCTATGGAAAACTTCGGGGGCGGAGCTTATTCCAAATGGAAGTCTTAAGAAACAATGTCTTCCAAAAGGAGTGTTAAATGTGCATAGTTTCGAACTTTGTTCATCAAGCACTATTTGGTAAAATCCAGGGGAAGCATCTAATTTAGAGAAATAGCATGCTCCACTCATTGCACTTGTTATGTCTGATTTAGTTGGTAGCCTGTAGTGTTCACGTTGAATTGCTTTATTTAAATCTTTGGGATCTATGCACAGTCTTAGATCTCCATTAGGTTTCTCTACGATAACCAGGGAGTTCACCCATTCGGTGGGTTCTTCTATTTTCCTAATGACTCCTTCCTCAATCAAAGAGTCTAATTTCTCCCTGAGTCTCGTTTTAAGCGCAACTGGCACTTTTCTCGCTGGATGTATGACTGGTTCTGCATCATCTTTAAGCCTTATTTTGTGTATGCCTGGTAGGTGGCCTATGCCTTTGAACACCTCTGAGTATTCTCTCTCCCAGTCAGAGTTGCAGTAGCCACTGTTTTCTTAGTTTGTTCCTGCACTGTCACTTTGTCTGCATCTATGACATTTATTCTCTTTATCAGCCCTAGCTGTTCACAGGCCTTTAAGCCCAGAATAGCTTGTCTATTTCCTTCAACAAGCACAAATAGCGCATTCACTTTCTGCCCTTCGTTAGTCAGGCTAAGCCTACATACACCCTTTGAGGGTATCGGCTTGTCATCATATGTCCTCAGATTTATCTTTTTGTCTCTCACCTTGGGCTTGTTTTTCAGTCTTTTGAAATCTTTCATTGGCAGGATGTTTACCTGCGCCCCTGTGTCCAGTTTCAGTGGAATGTCCGCGCCATTCACATCCAGATACACTATCCATTCGTCCTTTGAAACTGTCTGTACTTCCTCAATTGCATCCACGAAGAACGACATCTCCTCGTCCTCCTCGTCACTGTCGCCCTGCTTTTCCACGAGCTGAACCTTCTTCTTGGATAAACAGCATTTTGCGAAGTGATTCTTTCCGCCGCATTTTCGGCATTCCTTCCCGAAGGCTGGGCACTGTTTTGGCGCGTGCCTGAACCCGCACCTCTCGCAGTTCCCGCTCTCTTGTTGCTGCTTTGGCTTGAAATCCATTTTCTTGGCGGTCGACTTCGGTCTCCCGCGCTGAACGGCATCCACTTCTACAGTTTCACCTTCATTGCTGAACGTCTTTATTTGTGCCTTTGCACTCTCTGATGCTTGGCAAATTTTAATCGCTTTTTCCAGCGTGAGATCAGTCTCCTTCAATAAATGCATCCTCACTTTATTGTCCTGTACTCCAATGACGATCTGGTCCCTAATCATTGAGTCACATAGCGTTCCGAAATTGCATGACTGACTTCTCAATCGTAGGTCTGTTGCATACTGTTCTATCGATTCGGACTCCGGTTCCTAAAAACATACCTCTCGTACGTTTCATTCTTTCTCGGTGTGCAGTACTCTTCAAACTTTTGCATAACTACATCGAACTTATCTTTTTGTTCTTCTGTGAAGACAAAGGTGTTGTACAGGTCCAATGCACCACGACCCGCCACTGTTAGCAGCAGTGCGATCTTCCGCTTATCGTTCCCCTGCAATCCGATGGCAAGCACATGAAGTTCGAAACTTTGTTTGAAAACTTTTCAGTTTTCGTTGACGTTGCCAGTCAACTTTAACTCTTCTGGTTGACGTATAAAATTCATCGTAACAATCCTTTTTTGTTTTTTAGGTATTTCTCCTGGTACCATGTATTGACAAGACTTACACACCAGCTAGTTCATCGCCATGCTTTACTGAGCCCACTCCTTGTAATACAACTTCCTGTTAACAGGTTCACAGGATAACATCACAGTGCCAACTAGTGGTAAAGACATTAATAATCACATCTCAATACACATACTAGTACAGTCAAAGAGCTATATTAGTACATTGTACATACTAGCGCAGTCTATGAGCTTTATTAGTACATACTAGTTCAGTCTAAGAGCAGTCTAAGAGCTATATAAATGTAACGCTGGCTAATCCCTGAGCTACAGCGCCCTGAGTTCTTCGCTAAACCCCAACCCAGTAGGATAATGTGTGTTAGCCTTTAACTCTTTTATACAAGTGTATCACCTTACTTCTAATGTGTTTATTATTAAGGTTCCTATTAATTGAACAAAAAAACGATATATAAGATTTATTCATTTGATATATTTATTCTTTTTTAGACATTTATTTTCATGAATGACTTCAACCAAAATATATGCAATCACTTATTGAGCAAAACAAAATCAATCAATCAGGCAATCCCCTTTCCGATATATCAAAACAGTGTAAACCACGTGACATGCTACATGAAATGCTGAAACGTCTCATATTAACGTGCGGGCCAACTCTGTAAGTAACACAAAACAAGGTCCCTGCATATTGACAAATCAGGTGGTGGATAACACAAAACATCCGTAAAAACAACAGTTAGTCTGTCACCCCTCTGTCAAAGATGTACATTTCTAACAAACTATAACAAATTGAGAACCTTAAAGAGACATACTCCTGTTGTAATGGGTAACTCTGGGGAATTACCCAGGGGTTACATAAATACATACGAGTACTAAATCAGATGTTTCCTTCCCTACAGAGTCATCGTGCCAGGGTCTTATAAGGTTGGATAAGGATTCTCAGTCTGCTGTCGAGGGCTCGTGTGTTGAGATCGGGTGCACAGATTCTGGCATTAGCCGATCTTACAATCCCGCCCGCTGGCTGTGGTTTAAAAACGGTGAATATAATAACACATTGAAGAAATACACTGGCACGGTGGTTTACAGCAGTGACCCAGAAGAACACATCCATCAGGACTTTGAGGGCAGCGGGAGGGTCCAGTACATTGGCTCCCAATACTTTGGAGCCAATTATTACGCGACCAGCTGCAGCGTGAGGATTTGCTGTCTGCGCATGAATGACAGCGGACCCTACGCTTTTAGATATGAAAGACCTGCCGATGGGTACTACTATATAACAAAACCTTCACTGAATCTTCAAGTTCAAAGTAAGTGGATGTGATTAGGCTTGGGGTTAGTTACACTAGCCCTAATAACCCTATATAACGCTAACCCAGCTTTTTTTTGTACTTTTTTCAAACCACAATGTGTGTGTGTGTATGTATATATATATATATACACGCACACACATTGTGGTTTGAAAAAAATATATATATTTAAATGTATTATAGTCTGACTACAGTTAATGGTCTATGGTATTATCAATGGTATGCATAACCATTTGCATGACAAAGCCTAATTATATTTCCTTCAGAAAACTCCATGCCAAGTCCAATTTGAGACAACGCAAAGAGCTTTGAAAGAACGTGATGTCGCAGTGTTCAACTGCTCTACGCCGAGTTCATGTTCCACGAGACCATTAATCACAGGGCTCCCAGATCGCGCCCAGTACCAACATGGCAACACAAACACAGTGGCCACACTCGAGGTCGACTGGAGGGATAACCAAAGAGAACTGTCATGTTACTTACCGTCGGGAGGAGACAATAATTGTCTTCACCATCACAAGATCACTCTAAATGTCGAGTGTAAGTCCTCAGACATAACTCCCCCCTCGATACATCACTCTAACTATAGAGTAACTCATCACATCACTATCTGTTTGTAGACTAACTTATTACGTCACACTATCTGTAGACTAACTCCTCAATACATCACTAACGATAGACTAACTCATTACATCATACTATCTGGAGACTAACTCATTCCATCACACTATCTGTAGACTTCACACTATCTAGAGACTAACTGTAGACTAACTCTCCATACAGACTGTAACCATTACTACATCATACTCACACAACTGTAGACTAACTCACATCACCATCTGTAGATAACTCATCCATACATACTAACTAACTAACTCTATTCCATCATACGATCTGAGACTAACTCATTACATCACACTATCTAGAGACTAACTTCTCAATACATCACACTAACTGTAGACTAACTCATTCCATCACACTATCTGTAGACTTCACACTATCTGGAGACTAACTCCTCAATACATTACTCTAACCATAGACTAAATCATTACATCACACTAACTGTAGACTAAATCATCACACTATCTGTAGACTACTCATCACATCACACTATCTGTAGACTAACTCCTCAATACATCACTGTGTGAGGAATAAACTAGAAGACACCATTGACTAACTCGATACATCACTCATACTTCTGGTTTTGATTGTTTTTACTCTGATTATTGCCTATTTTATTCCAGTTGAAGTCCCATTTTGTGTTTCTTGTCATTATGTTCATAGTTCAATAGTCCAATATTTAATATTGTTATTTCAGACTCTCCCAGGAAGCCTGTTCTAAGTGCTTCGAGCAACAGAGTGAAGCTGGGAAGGTCTCTAACACTGACCTGTTCAGCTGAGGCGGTTCCCGCTCCGCAGGAATACACCTGGTTCTTGCCCCTGGGCGGACGACGAAGACCACCGCAACAACACCTTGTATCTCCAGTCTGTAACGAGAGCGCATCACGGGGACTACCAGTGCAGAGCCACGAACACCTTGGGCCAAGGGCTGAGCAGCAGTAACCAGAATGTAGAGATACTCTGTAAGTATGCACCAATGTGTGTGGGTGGAGGTGTGTGTAGGGGTGTGTTTTACTTGCTTTACTTGTTTTACTGTGCAATACTACTTCTCAATATGACCTTGCAATATTACCTAGCAATATTACCTTTCATCATCATGTGTAATATTCCTCATATCATGTGCAATACTACTTCTCATTACTACTTCTCAATACTGTTGCCAACTTGTTTTGTACATGTACATTTACATTTAGGGCATTTGGCAGACGCTTTTATCCAAAGCGACTTACAAAGAGTACATTTGTTGAAGGAGAGGCAGCAATATATCACTGTGGTACCTGAAGATAAGAATAGAGCTGTTTTTCGAGCATTCATATTTACGAGACGAATAGAACGAGTTTCATAATTGCCAAGTTGTCTGCATAAGTAGCTGGGCAGGCGTGCAATTCTAAGCATGCAGCATGCTACAACATCTGAGAACGAACAACAATGCTAAGTGCCATTAATAAATGTTAAGACATATAAACACTCAGGTTAGTGCTGGGGGGGGGTTATGTAGAGTCCAGGTGAACTCTAAACAGGTGGGTCTTGAGTCTCTGGTATCTGGCGTTTTGGCACTGGTATCGAAACTCAGGTACCGATACCGGTACCGAAGAATTTGAAACGATACCCAGCCCTACTTCTCTGGCTGGATGTTTAAGTCACCCAGAACGACAAGTGGGGTGCCATCTTCAGGAAAACAGCTGAGGAGGGCATCCATCTCGTCGAAGAAGTCGCCAAGAGGACCCGGTGGTCGGTAGATCATGGCAATGTTGAGCTTGATCGGAAGGGTAACAGATACAGCATGGAGTTCAAGTGCAGATCTGGTCAGGTGTTCCAGGGGAAGGGCCTGGTATGACCACTTTGGAGCGATGAGGAGTCCTGTTCCCCCACCTCGCCCAGAGGGTCGGGGAGTGTGTGTGAAGGAGTAGGTCATGGAGAGGGCGGCAGGGGTGGCGGTATTTTCCGGGGTGATCCAGGTCTCTGTGAGAGCCAGGAAGTGGAGAGACTGGAGGGCTGCGTAGGCCAGAATGGTCTCAGTTTTCTTGACCGACGATTGGTAATTCCAGAGTCCCCCTCTCACATCAAGGCCTGTGTAGGTTGAGATCGTCGAGATACATGTTTTTTTATTTTTATTTAACCTTTATTTATCCAGGCAAGCAACTAAGAACAAATTCTTATATACAGAAGCAGCCTGACCAAAAAGCAAAGGCCTTTTGAGGGAAGGGGGAGGTGGGAGGCTGCGACAAAATAAGGTTATATACATACACACAAATAAAATACAAATTTACAATAGTATACAAGAAAAATTACAATAAATAAGGGAGAAGGAAGGAGAGAGAGCCAGAGGGAGAGAGAAAAAGGGGGGAAGGAGGGAGGTAGGTAACGTGTATTATTCTATTGTTTTTATTCTTATGTTTTTGGCATTTTTGAGCAACCTCTGGCAAAAGAATTTCCTTCGGAATTAATAAAGTTGTATCTTATCTTATCTTATCTTAGTTTCAACTTTCTATTTCCTGTACTGTCTACTTCTGACTTCCTGTCTAGTCTAGACCCTACTTCTGGTATACTCACTACTTCCAGTCTACTTCCTACTTCCTACCTCCGGTCTACTTCCTGTCTCATACATCCAACTGTCTCATGTCTACAGTTGCTCCTGACCGGCCGGTCCTGTCTTTGGACCCTGTGGCCACTGAAGGTGAGGTTATCACTATCAACTGCACTGTGGAGAGCTGGCCCCTCCCCTCCAGCCTGATCCTGTCCTGGAGCTCCTCAGACGCCAGCATGAGTCGTACCCTCCACCAGGTCTCCAACACAGCCTCCCTGACCAAGTCACTCAATGTGACGTCGGAGTCCACCGGCCGCTACACCTGCATCGCTCGGAACAGCCAAGGATCCAACCAGACCGAGGCAGGAGTTGGAGGTTCACTGTGAGTGAATGCTGTGTGTGTTCAAAGTATTCATATATGTTCATCATATATCGGTGGCTCAACCCGATAACCCGTCTCTTACCTACCTACCTAATTTCTTGTCTCTTCACTGTCCTGTCCATAAAGGCACAAAAAAAGCCTTAAATATGAAAATGTATTTCAAAAAAATATATATCAAATAAAAAATTAAATACAATAATAATAATAATAATAATAATAATAATGATAATATATATAGATAGACAGTCATCTTTACTCATTCTACCATTCTCCAGACATTCCTCAGAATGTGAGTGTTAAAGTTGAACCCGATTATGTGGTGAAGGAAGAAACAAGACTGATTCTGTTCTGTGAGGCCCAGTCAGCCCCTCTCGTCATCTCCTACACTTGGACCAAGACCAGGACTGGCGCCGGCCAGGCGGTGGTCGTGAGCTCCGACCAGAATCTGACTAGGGCTGGGCGATTTGGCCTAAAAATAAAATCGCGATTTTTTCTAACTAATGGACAATTTTCGATTTAAACCTCGATTTTTTTTCTGTTTTTCTCTAAACAAATACATTTTCTTTATTAACACAATAAAAATAAATGAGATTACCAAGTAATCTAGGCCTATGTGAACAAATCAGTTGTTCAAGAATAAAAAAATAAAAAAATAATCAGCATCACTTGGCTGTCATTATTGTGCAAAGATTTTTTTTTAAATCAAACTGAAAAAAAATGATCTTGTAGGCCATCCCTGAAAACCAATAATAAATAATGATAATAAAGATTAATAATAAAAAAAATACTCTCAAACAAATAACATCCCTTTAACTTTCTAGGAAGTTGTCTACAGGGTTTTTTCGCGAGGAAGACAAGCCTGTCTACTGCCTCTGGCTTGAGGCATGCTCTTTGGCATGTTACAATGTTACCCCCGTACTGAAAACCCTCTCCGAAGGGGGGGCACTTGTGGCAGGAATGGAGAGAGAGATTTCCTGGGGAAGTTAGCTTCATGTACCTTCCACCACTGCAGTGGGTCTGTAATCAGACGACAACAAGTAGGATGACAGCTCAGCTTTCAATTTTGTTGCTGTTAATTCGCGGTTCTGATGGGGGGTGCTGTTAATTCGCCGTTCTGATGGGGGGGGGGGGGGTTGCTGTTAATTCGCCGTTCTGATGGGGGGGGGGGTGCTGTTAATTCGCCGTTCTGATGGGGGTGGGGGGCGCTGTTAATTCGCCGTTTCTGATGGGGGGGGGGGGGTGCTGTTAATTCGCCATTCTGATGGGGGGGGGGGGGGTGCGCTGTGGACATGTCCCCAGCGTCCCCACTAAATTCTACGCCCATGCTCGTACCATGCGCAGTTTCTATTAAACATCCATAAACGCCAAACTCGTTCCATCTCTTTATTTCAAGTATTCCTTGGCTAAGAATATTACAAGGTTAACGTTGCGTTGCCAAAGTTGGTATCGGTGCGGTTGTATCGGAGTAGTCACTTCCATTGTCGGGGTTGTTGTGAAATGGAGCTCAGAAAGTTTTGGCGGACTTGCTAATTCCCGCCCCCAGCCCGCCCCCAGCCTCTGACGTAGTCGGTGCTTTGTTGGTTCAACTCTGGCCCCCCTAAAGCAAAACAAATCTGCGGAGTCTAGAACTGTTTTTAAATCGCGATTTTTCGGTTCAGCCATTTCACAAACCGTAGGAAAGTAAAAATGCAAATTAATCGTTTAAACCGAAAAAATCGCCCAGCCCTAAATCTGACCATAGAGTCTGCCTCTCCGGCTGACCACGGGGGGTACCGCTGTAGGGCCACGAACGCACTGGGAAGCACAGAATCCCCAGAAGTTAGGGTGGAAGTAAAGTGTGAGTCCAGAATGTTGCACCATCACCCGCCACAAGATTAAGAGCTGATGTCCCCTCTATATCTCTGCTGTCTCTCTTCTGACATTTGGCGGTAATGTAATCAGACGTTCAGAGATGTGAACCACTTAAGATCCGTAATCCGATTGTCATTCCTAAACAATATTAGTAGTAAATACTAGTGTGAACCTCTTCCATCCATCACATTGGATCACAATGTGAGGGTCCATGCGTCCAGCGGGACTACAGCAGGATTACAGGAAGGTTTTGTGGTTGTAAAACATTGTTGTGTTTTTAAAATCGTTTTTTTAAAATCGTTTTTTATGTTTGTAAAAAAAGAGTTTAAAAAGTATTTTTTATGAATTGCAACTCCAAGATTAGCCTTTCCGGCACCGTTTTTGACAGTTTCGGCATGATTAGCATAATCAAATTAGAGAGCATGGGACAACCCCGAAGCATGGGACAACCCTCATAAACATAAATTTTTTACAATCACAAAAATGTTTCGCAAACCACACATATTTTCCGCAATCTCCAAATAATGATGACACTGATTTGACTCCATACTAAATTTCTGAATTAATCGTCATCATATGTAGTGTTTTGCTCCGTGCTATGTGAAATGCCTCATTGTCTATTATATTTTCTCTAACCAATCCCTACCTAGATGCTCCCAAACATGCAGAGATCACAGGGTTGAGTGGAGATGAGTATGACGCCGGTGTCCCGGTGCAGCTGAGCTGTCAAAGTGTCAGCTTCCCAGATGTTAATGAGTACAAGTGGTTTATGAAGCTGAACAACCAATCAAATGAGAAGCCTATCTCCAAACAACAGAACCTGACCGTCGATCCAGGCTATCCCGGCATCTACTACTGTTTCGCCTCCAACGAAGTGGCTGGAAAACAATCCAAACCGGTCCGATTGTTCCTCAAATGTCAGTGCACACCTTCAGTACCTCATGCTCAGATAGGGCTTAGTTTTATATATATACAGTATATACTGTATATTCAATAGCAGACCAAATGGACCACTTGGAACACATTTCTGAAAATGTTTTTGAAATACTACACCCTATTGTCAATGATCTGTATTGTTACATATATGCTATATTGGGCGTTTCTATGATAATACATGATATTTATATAGTAACACAGATTTGCCGTTTCATTTGCATTTCCACAACATATATCAAAATTTTAAGTTTTCTAGTTGAACAACAAATTCAAAACAGAAAAATGGGCAAACTGAATAAAAATAAATAATACTGCCTCATATTGGAGGTCTTCTCAACAAGCTACTGTAGAAAACTGAGCAACAGACTTACGTTGTAAACTTGAGAAAACAAGAAAAATGTAAAATAAGAAAAAATGCTGAAGGTAAACAACTTTTGTATTATCAGTCTGTCAAGCTTTTTTAGCAATGGTAACATTTGAAACAATTTCTTTCTTCAGTGAAGCAAAGACGCACATTTCTCACAGAGGGTGGTGGTTGCATTGACTTTGCAGAATTTGCAACGGCCACGCTTGTCACATTTCACAGGCCAGTGTGCAAACCTGGTCAGTGAGAACATCATCTGGAACTCCAACACAAACTCTCTTGGGCGGTGATGGTGGAGGTGTGGCATTAAGTGTTGGGCGACCCCTTTTTGACTGCAAAAGAATCAGGCTAGTGGCAACCTCTGCCTGGAAGCTCCTTTGTGTCAGTGGCTTTTGGACACCAAGCAGTTTACAGTCACGGCGGTAGATCAACCATGCATTAACTAGGCCTAACATGATTGTTTGCCAGAACAGGTAGAGCTACCACCTTCGCGACCTCATGTGGTACTTGTACCTTGCGACACATGCATCAAGGAGGTCTATCCCACCCATGAATGTGTTGTACTCCTTCACAATGTGTGGCCTGTTGACCTCCACAAATGCTTTGTCTGATTTGCTCCAGTGTCGAGCTTTGTCTTGAGGCTCAATTGCACAGTAGGATGAGATCAGGGTAACAGATCTGTTGTCATACCACTTGACAGTGACCATGCTTTCCTCTTTCTCCACCCTGGCATCAACAGATCCTCTGCCTCTCTTGGCAAGACTTTTCTCGTCTTCAAGCTGACAACCAGCCAAGCGATTACTACGGAGTGTTCCTACAAAGTAGATCTGTCGCTGAAGAAGCTTGAGCACCAGTGGTGCTGAAGAGAAAAGATTGTCCGCAAATACTTTGTAGTTTTGGTTTGATGGGAGAGTTTCACAGAGCTTGACCACAATGTCACCTCCCATGCCAAGTAAGGTTTTTTTTCCCAGTGCCACCTTCATAAACCTCAAAATCACAGAGGATTCCCGGGGAAGAGCAGCGGCCCCAAATTTTCAATCCCCAAGGGTGGGGCTTGCCCTTCACATACTGCCTTATTGGGCTGTGTGTCCCTCTGAAGGACACCATTTGCTCATCAACAGAGTTGTGCTCCTCTGGGGTGATATCCAGGCATTGTTTGCGAAACATATCAAGCCTGTACTTGCCTGTTTGCAGTGTTGTCAGTGAAATGTAGAGATGTCAGCAGGGTCTGAATACGGTTGCGTGACTTGTTGTCAGCCACCATGGGACACCTTGTGTCATTTTCCCAGTATGCACGATTTCCCGGCAGTTGGCAAAAACCTATGCGCAGGTAGAGGCCAATCAATACTTCCAGTTCTTTAACGGTGGTGTTAACATTGCTGTGACATTCAGATTTTTGTACACTGTACAAACACTGTACAAGCATTTCTGCTGTTATGAACTTTGTGAAATACTCCAGGGGAGTATGAAGATCATCTGGAGGTGTGACACTCTGTCCTTTGAATGTGCACTCAGGGGCTTCAAAGGGTTTCTTTCTCCAAGAAAATAGTTTTTTTCCTTGGACAGTTGAATGCCCGGGGTTCATGTTTGGTTGCGGTACATCACCTGATTCACTACTGTCTGAATCACCACACCCACCTGACTCATCACTCTCTATGTCTTTGTTGCCGGGAGTGTAATCAGGGTCTTCAGGGTCTTCATCCGAGATACCTTCACATCCCTCAAAGTCACTGACATCTCCCTGGATGATGCTCAGTGCCTCCTCAAAACTGTAGTTTTTTCTTATTCATGCTACAAAAATGAAATAAAAATGACATTGAAATAGACCAACATAGGATAATAAATGTTGTTTGTTTGTTTTATTTACTGATATGCAAAAATTGTTTCATAATACATTTTATTAATAATTTAATTAATTTGACATTCATTTAGTTTACATTTCTTTAAATGTGCTTTGAGTTGAACAACAGAAAATATATTAATTCAAAATAATTGAATCAGCTACATTTATTGAGCAGCTCATTACCATTTTTCTTATTGTGACATAAATGTCACATTGAGTTTTCCATGACAATATGACAATATGAGCCCGATGTGACATACAGTATATGTCACAACAATATTTTTGTCAATTGTTTCATATCAATTTGTTCAAAACATGTCGTTATAACAGGTTATATGTAATCTAGGACATGTTATTAAAGCATTAGAATTGTTAAATGGGTTGAAGCGTACCTTTTCGTAACAAAACACTAGCTTTATGAAAAACTAGTTCTGTGAGATGTGCTGACGAGCTACACCGCCATTTTGTAAATGCAATCAGGGGTCCACTACTTCACACAATGTCACATGACCACACCAGGATGTTGAGTACATGTCACTTAGGGACTTCATGAGTTAAAGTCAAGGATAAAGCTGTATAACGAACTTTCCAGGTATTTAAAGTGTTTGTAACAACTGTGTCACACATAAATTCTAAAACAACTCGAAACAATTAGTAATCGTGCCTAATAAGTACAGTACAACATATTCTTATAAACAGTATTCTTATAAACATACATTCTAAAACAACTCTTTTTTTGCATACTGTCGCCTATCATGTCACAAGAATTTCACTGTTCAGAATGGCCCTGTGTTCTGAAGAACATTGTCCTGACTGATGCTGTTCTGACTTTTGTTGTGTGACTATCGTTCTACCTGTTGTAGTTCGGCCTGTTGTTGTTCCGTGACTTGTTCCACTGTTGTTCTGACTGTTGTTCTGACTGTTGTTCTGATTGTCTCAAACAGCAGGACATGTGAAAGAGATCTTCTGGGCCATTCCATTTTTTGTATTCTTGTGCTGGCGCTGATCACATACCTGGTCTGCAGGTAAAACTAAATTACTACACTAACTATTCCATCATCAACCATGAAAGCATTCTATAATAACCGTGTGACATTCTATAGTAACCTTGATACCCTCTTTTTTGTAGATACAAGAGAAATAAGTTAGTTTCAGATGGAGCTCCGGACTCACTGCCAGTGCGGGTAAACTATTTGTATTTGCATCCATCTATTCACCTATCCAATACGATACAGTGACATGCTTCATCCATTCACCCATCCAATATGATACAGTAAATTGTTTAATAATTTCTAACCAATGTCTGTCTCTTTGTCTCAATTTAGTAAGACAGAGAAACAGTTAAATCCAAAAGAGCTTTATTGGCTTGTCAGAACTGGGCCACGACAGACTTGGACTAGTCTTTCTCTCTCTCTCCTTCAGGCGTCTGGAAGTGCTCATCCTCGTGGCAGTAGAGATGACCTTCTTCCAAACCACACCCCCTCTCACACAGGCAATGTCTTCCCCTACAAAGGCTGCGCCTCCTCCAGCAAGGACCAAACCTCCTCCCACGCACCCCAGTGCAGTGCTGCTGGTCCAGAGAGACTGTAAGAAGCAGAGAGTTAAATAGCATGTTCTAGAGTAGACGACAATATTCTAGAGGGTTCATTTTGGGTGTATTTAGGGGTTCGGGCCTCTGTATGCTTCTTCCAAAATGTGTCAGAATGCGTCGGAAACTGGCTTACTGGGCGTATTTGGGGGGGTTATTCCTGGGTGTATTGGGGTTAGTCCTGGGTGTATCGGGGGTAAGTCCTGGGTGTATTGGGGCTATGTTCTGGGTGTATTGGGGGTTAGTCCTGGGTGTATTTGGGGATAAGTCCTGGGTGTATTTGGGGGTATGTCCTGGGTGTATTTGGGGGTATGTCCTGGGTGTATTTGGGGGTATGTCCTAGGTGTATAGGGAGCGAGTACTGGGTGTATTTTGGGCCAGTGTGTAATGCTCTAATGTTGTGATGTCAATGTCTCTATACCGGTCCAGTTCAGACATCGACATTGTGTACAGTACAGTCAAGCTGCCCACTGGAACGCAGGTGAGATGGAAGATGGATACACGCAATACTTTAATCACAATAACTTTCACCATAATGCTTTGGCTGGAAACGCATTTATCTCCTCTGTTAAGTTATCTCCTCTGTTAATAGAAATTCACAATGAAGGCATGAATTTTGACATTGCCTTTCTTGCTATTTTAGAATGAGGAAATTTAAAAAGTTGTAAAAAGTTTTAAACATATGTTACTTGGAACATGATAGACTACAACCTCTAAGGTGATTGGTCCATTCTGTGCTCACGGCCTCCAGTCACTTGAATAACATTTTGAAGTCGAGTCGATATAGTTGAGACAGACTTAAGATTAACATCAGTTCTGATCTGTTTGTGATATAGCAGACTAAACATGGATTCAATCCAATCAGAGAAGACCATGGCTACACAGGGGATGAAGTGAACTATGCTTCCTTGCACTTCGCCAGTCAGGGCCTGTAAGCATCTTCATTTTGACCTCCTGAATGGGGTTGACGTATTTGGTTATTATTTTAAGAGATGGATTGTGTTTTGAGAATATTTTGTTCTTCAGGACTCCCCCCAGCAGTTCCCCACCAGCAGCCGCGAACAATGATGTTTACGCAAAAATAAACCACAAGGTCAGTTTTCCTTCCAGTCCACGTGCCAATTTTATGTTTCATACCGTCTTGGACTCTTCCCCAGTGACCTTAGAAGATCACTCTTGGTGTTTTGTTTTGTAATTGAAGTTTCAATGATAGTATTGTCTCAGAATAAGGGCAAGCGGCGGTGAAGCAGCTCTAAATGCAAACAAATTTTGAAGTAAACATCCATATCATCTAATGGCTTTTGATGTATTTAGTATGCAGACTATGAAAACGTGGACGGAGAGGACAACCAGCTGGGGAGCATCGAAGTCAACTATTCCCAGGTCACCTTCACGGCCAAGCAGAGGACTAAGCCCAGGAAGACCAAGAAGATACAAGATGAGGATGACTAGAACATTAGTAGGACTACCACAGTTTGAGGAGAGGAGAAGAACATGGTATAATATCTTCAATATGTTTGGCATCTTGGCAGCTCTTATTTGTGTGTGTGTGTGTGTGTGTGTGTGTGTGTGTGTGTGTTACACAGCTCAGTTCAGGGTTCAGGTTCATCTCAGAATCCATGCGCCTTTTTCCTTGTCTTGGGGAATTCCTACCGACGAAGAAGAAGTCCTTTCCCACATGTCTAATCTATTGTGTAAGGGATGATCTGCCACATAGAATACCTGATGAAGAGTTTCATGTGACCTGCCCTTCACCGGTCAGTTAGGTAAAACTGGGACTCTCTCCATCTCATGCGTTGATGTCTCCAAAAGCTTTAGTTTACACTGTGTTTAGTTGTTCAATGTGCATGAATACGTGTACAGCGCATAATACCGGAGAGGAATGAGACAAACTGCTTCACTGCGTCTTGCTTTTGCCTTCTTGCAGGAAAATAACTTTAATAACCATTACACAGCCAGCCTGTGACACTTGCGTTGCAGAAACAGTGGAAATATACAAACATACTAACATACTGAACCTCAAGGTCATAAATAATGAAGTTATACAAAACATTATTTAAGTCTATATTGTGTCAAAGATGTTAAAATAATGACATTAGAAAGATGCATTTTTTTGTAATCAATATCACAAATAAACAATACATTTTCTTGAGCCATCTAAATTTTTGTCCTGAAGCATTATTGAGTTTCTGTGATTATTTTTTTTATTTTTTTCCCCCGAGATCCACATTTCAATGGTCTTAACATTAGGGGTCAAAGTTCGTTCCCTGTCCCGTTACAAGATTCCCCCCAAAGTCCTTTGCGTCTGATAGTGACCGTTCAGCCATGACTTCCTCTCCGGCGCCCGTCCGGCCACTAGAAACAGTCTCTGCATAAATATTCTCTTCCCGTGGCTCTCCGTTTCCACTTTCTGTCTGGTGCGGACGGATCTGGGCGTACACAGCTGTCTTGGAGTCCAGTCCTCTGATTATGTCAGGGTTTGAAGCCAGCGGGGAATGAAGCATGACGAAGCGCACATCAACGTAGTGGAGGTCTTCCCCTTCTCCTCCGCCCTGTGCAGCCATGCTAGCGTACACCACCTCCATTTGCTCAGCCCGCACCTGAAGGGCAACACAAAGCGGATAACGTCACACTACCGAGCAGCTAAACTCGCTAGCTAGCAGATATCATTCGACGCAGGGGCTAAAATAGTTACCTAGCCGCTAAACTGACTAGTTGACCGATAGTCATATTTATGTGCAGTATACTATCTAACTATAGTGGAAGGAGTCTGTGTGTGTGTGTGTGTGTGTTTTGTGCATGAGTGCGTGGCTGTAATTCGATTTTTCCCAACGGCCGTTCATCCGATCGCCTTCACATGCAGGTGTATTACTGAGGACCCATGGAAGCGCAGTGTTGTCGAGGGTGAAATTGTTTTGCGTCGAGCAGGGTCTCAGAGAAAGCTGGCAAGCGATCCAGCCCCAATTCCCGAACAGGCAAGGAAATAGGCCACCACACTGGCGGTGTGTTGCCGGGACCCAAGGAAGTCGCAGTGTCCAGTGTGAGGTTGTTTGGGTGAACGGTTCGGACCACGCGGCCGGGCACGCTGGGCACGTTTCAAACATGACACATGACTGGTTTCTTATGATGTAGGGTTGGTAAACACAAGTTATTAAAGCACATTCATATGACCCAGACTCACAAGTTCAGAAGTCTCTTCTGACAGCTGGCCTCTCTTCTTTCTGAAGATAACATCTAGACATGTTCGTTAGTTGTAAATGGGTTAGCTGGTGTTAGATAAATGATTGGTACAACCAATTTTTGTCTCAGTTAATTGATCAGGGTTTCCGGGTAATGTGCCGGAACTTTGGGAAATCATGTTGGAGGTCTTGACAAATTTCAATCTCTCCGCTCAAATGTTATGTGAAAAGTAATTCCTTCACATTGGCCTGCAACAGTAGCCCGATATGTGAAGACAAGCCTTCTTTTTTTTCTTTGACCGGAGTGGACATCTGTTTTCTAGTGGCTTCCATTGCCATGGGGATGTAATCACGTCAATGTCCCAGTATGTGAGCAGGCTAACGCCTACCTGCTTGTTGGGAAGCAGTCCAGATGTGTTAACAGGAGACTACTGGTCACTATGACAAGGACGTGATTGCGATTGGTTAAAGTGATTCATTTAGCCACCAAATCAACACTTGGCACAGATGAAAATGGAATGATGTTTTTTCCCCCCCGAGTTGAAACAGACAATCACGTTCTATGTGTACAGTCACATTCAGCTCCATGATTTTTTATGATTTTATTTATCGGGGGGAAAAACGCAACAAACAATCACGTTCAATGCAACAGGACGGTAAAGCTGAAGGAAATTATTTGTATTCACGTGTTACGACAGGACGTATTTTCATTTGAAATAGCCTATTTTTCAATGGAAAATATTATAAATCTACATGCCTTGATGATGTAATTAATTATATAGCTTGCCTATCAATTGTTTTTAAGCTCAATAATAAACACTTAATATAATACACAAAATATTATTTGACTGGAATTTCTCCCATCTGTCCAGGACATTGATCATCGCTTTAGTTATATGTGTGCAGATATGCGGGTGAGCTCTATAGACAGCAACTTGCTTGTCTTCCTATCCTGTCGTTCTAGGGATGCTAACTTACCTGCAGAAGGTCACATGGAACAGAGCCCAGAGTAGCATCATCACCACGGCGCCCGCAGCCGAGCCAATCAGCAGAGAGACGACGTGAAAAGCTGACCAATCAAATACCAGCATAGGATTTATTCAGCACGGATTTATTATTTTGATTACTATTATGGATGGGCAGGGGGATAGACAGGCCATCTGTCTGTCTATCCCCCTTCCCATAATAGTAATCATAATAATAATGTACAGATGAAAAGCTATAGGGATATATATATATATATACAGTATATATAATAGATAGGTGGAGAGATGGATATTAATTGATGGATATATGGATGGGTGGATAGAGTGATAAATTATGGATGGCTCGATCTACCTGGTTGGGTTTTAACAAAAGGCAAGTTTAAATCCAAGCTGTCGGCACCCACAGAGTTGTTGCTGCGACACACCACAGTGGGTGGGTATTCATCTGATTGGGCCAAACTAATGAAACTGATGATTCCCATGTTGTCTGTTGGAAACTCCCTTATTGGCCATTGTGCAGAGTGATTGACAGCTTCTCCAGTCAATTGCCAGGTCAGCGATGGCACAGGGTTCCCATGGCTCTCGCAGGTGCAATGAACACCAGACGGAGACGGGAGCCTCACGCAGTGGGAGGAGGACAGGATCTCAGCAGCAACTAAAAGATGCAAGGTTAAACCACGTCAAAAAAATGTAAAACACAAATTTAAATGAAATGAAAACATGCTAAAGCACAACGGTAACAAACAACCTTCTCATCTTCCAAAACACATGGTTAAAATACGTTGGATGAGATTAAAGCATGGCGAGTTAAAAAGTGAGTAAAGTTTGAATGCACTATAGTAAACGTTAAAATATGTCAGGGTGGATCAATTGATCAGCCCTATTGCATCATAAATATTGATAACGTGTGCCAAAGTTATGTTTGTGTTGCGAAGCTAGAGACATTCTGAAACAGGGCGTGGCTCTCATGGTGGTTGCCATGGAAGTGGGTCTGACTCACAGTGTACGTCCATCTGTGTCAGGCTGGAGTTCTGTGCTCCGTAAAGGTTCCTCACTCTACAGTAGAACTGAGTGTCTTCAGAGACCAACACTCTGACATTCTGATTGAAACCCAGAGGCGTCTGATCGGGCCTCTGATCTGGTCCTGGGTGCAGTCTGGAGCGGTACCAGGCATAGCTCTTCACAGAGGGATTGGCGGAGCACTTGCAGCGCAGATTCACGTAGCTTCCTGCCCGAACCGGCCCAGGCGGCCACTCCACTGACACGTTGGTCGGAGGGTCTGAAAGAAATCATTCAGAGTCTATCTTCATTGACAACAATAGCTGTCTATAGAATCACACTGTACGAAGCAATGTTGTATAGAATAGCTCTATACAGAACAGCTATCTACAGAACAATTATGTATAGACGGGAGCCTCACGCAGTGGGAGGAGGACAGGATCTCAGCAGCAACTAAAAGATGCAAGGTTAAACCACGTAAAAAAAATGTAAAACACACATTTAAATTAAATGAAAACATGCTAAAGCACAACGGTAACAAACAACCTTCTCATCTTCCAAAACACATGGTTAAAATCCGTTGGATGAGATTAAAGCATGGCGAGTTAAAAAGTGAGTAAAGTTTGAATGCACTATAGTAAACGTTAAAATATGTCAGGGTGGAGGGTCAGGGTTAGGGTCAGGATGGAACCTACAGTGGAGAGTCATGGTTAGGGTCAGGATGGAACCTACAGTGAGACTAGAACCGAATCCAAAATGCTGGGTACCGGGTACCCTAAAAAAAAAAATTAGAATTTCGGTTCTGCTCAGGTTTAGTGTCAGGATGGAACCTACAGTGGAGGGTTAGGGTCAAGATGGAACCTACAGTGGAGGGTCTGGGATAGGGTCAGGATGGAACCTCCAGTGGAGGGTTAGGGTTAGGATGGAACCTACAGTGGAGGGTCGGGGTTAGGGTCAAGATGGAACCTACAGTGGAGGGTCAGGGTTAGGGCTAGGATGGAACCTACAGTGGAGGGTCAGGGTTAGGGCTAGGATGGAACCTACAGTGGAGGGTTAGGGTAATGAGTTAGGGTTAGGATGGACCTAGAGTGGATGGTTTAGGGATAGGGTCAGGGTGGAACCTACAGAGGATGTCCAGGTGTTGATCAATTGATCAGCCCTATTGCATCATAAATATTGATAACGTGTGCCAAAGTTATGTTTGTGTTGCGAAGCTAGAGACATTCTGAAACAGGGCGTGGCTCTCATGGTGGTTGCCATGGAAGTGGGTCTGACTCACAGTGTACGTCCATCTGTGTCAGGCTGGAGTTCTGTGCTCCGTAAAGGTTCCTCACTCTACAGTAGAACTGAGTGTCTTCAGAGACCAACACTCTGACATTCTGATTGAAACCCAGAGGCGTCTGATCGGGCCTCTGATCTGGTCCTGGGTGCAGTCTGGAGCGGTACCAGGCATAGCTCTTCACAGAGGGATTGGCGGAGCACTTGCAGCGCAGATTCACGTAGCTTCCTGCCCGAACCGGCCCAGGCGGCCACTCCACTGACACGTTGGTCGGAGGGTCTGAAAGAAATCATTCAGAGTCTATCTTCATTGACAACAATAGCTGTCTATAGAATCACACTGTACGAAGCAATGTTGTATAGAATAGCTCTATACAGAACAGCTATCTACAGAACAATTATGTATAGAACAAACCGTAAGTGTAAGTAACTGTGTGAGTTATGTTCTGTGTGACCCCCTGCTGGACTTGGTCATTGTGGTTTAACATGTGTTATTGTTTGTTTTCATCCCCCACCTGTCAGAGTTTACCCCCTTCCTTGTGTTGTTTCCCTGTGTGAAGTGTGCATTTGTTTAGTTATTGTTTTCATGAATTCTGATGTTCTGTTCACCATGTCTGTGTTAGAACATCTCTGTAAAGAATAGCTCTCTATAGAACTGCTCAGTAAAGAACAGCTCAGTAAATAACAGCTTTGTATAGAACAGCTACCGGTAAGGAAGATGAATTAAAAGATGCACGTGATATATTATACAATTTCAATGGATCACATAGATACAAACAGCACAAAGAACCCACATTCAGCTGAATACAATGTGAAATAAGACCAGGGCTGCGGGAGGGCACTCACAATCGGACGGATTTGGATGATGGAAGGTCTGCATGATACATAGACTGTATTGCATAAAACCTTCACGAAAAACCTTTACTCACACAAAACATTGATGGTCCGACGTTTCTCAAAGGAGATGTCGCTGTGTCCTGCTTGCCGCTTGTACAGGGAGGAGCAGATGATTTTCTCTCGATGGTGGCGGAAGGAGGCGTTGAAGGTCAGCACAGAGGTCACCCATGTAGCTGTCACTTCCTCCTTGGCGTCTCCCAGGCTGGGTGCCCATGAGAACGTGGGGGGCAGGAGAGGACAGGTGATCTGAGCGGAGCAGGACAGGGTGACTGGACTCCCCTCCTGGACCGCCACTTTCCCTCCAAAGGCCGGACTCATCACGTCTGGTAACCATAACCGTAAGAAGAATTAGTTTGACCAACAAAACTTGAGGAAACTGTATGAAGCAAAAAACAATCCAAAACACAAACCTTTAACAACGATTTTAACACCACGATTGAAGGTGACTTTGAGACTGTTGTCGCATTCAATTCTGAAGTAGTATATGTAGTTGTGATCACGGAAGGAGAGGTTGTGCAAAATGGTGGTGCAGTCTTTGTCCAGGAGATTCCCCACCAGCTGTCCCTGGCCAAGTTTGACATCTTCAGTGAGGCTGGAGTCAAAGACTATGTCTCCCTGCCAACCTCTAAACCATTTGGCTTCGCATGAATGGTCCAGTAAATCATTGTAATCGTACCACAGCGTGAATTTGCAGGGGATCTTTACACAGGAGCCTTCCAGACCATTCACATTGTCGGGCAGATCCACGTTCCAATCCTGGCCTCCAACACCTTGGAAAGACAGTCACACCTTTATTCTACCAAATTACATACTAGCCACACCAGAGCTACTCACTACATACATACATATATACATACATACATACAGTACATACATAACATTTACTCAATGACAACGGTGTCGTCAGGGAGCCGTGCTGAGCCGTTGCTGGGTCTGCTTGGTGAACCCAGACGTCAGACCTTTTGCTTGATCAACGGACACTCTTAAGCCATGGGTCCCTATAATACCTCCTAGTTGGTGTTTCTTTCCTTGCCCTCCCTCCTTTCACAATAGCCCGCAGAAACTGGAACCAGCGCACTTCAAGTTTGTTCATTTGTTGCGTCTAGTACGCAGATTGGCATCGTTATCTGTCAGCGCTAGCTACGCCTTTATTCTACCAAACTGCATACTAGCCACACTAAAGCTACACACGAGCTACACCTTGCATGTGTTGTAATGGTCGAAGACATTGAATATCGCCACTAGGGGCGCACCTCATGTTGTACAGCGCTTGCCTAGTTAAGTTTCGTTTGCGTCACTTCCGACTGCATTACCGAGTGGAGAGCACGCGGTCTCTCCACAGTGGCGAAAGGGAGTGGGGTGTGCAGTCGTCGGGTGCCTTATCATTATATGCGTGTATTTTACGTTATTCCGTTCTCTGTGTGTCGGAGACCTGGCCTGTACAGTTCATAATAAATGGTCTCACGGAGTCGCTTGGTGTCGTCCGCCGTTGCTGTCCGGAGCACCCGCCTGGCCTACACCACCCCACCTACCTTCGTTACAGTGTGTGTGTGATTTTATGTGACTTATGTGTCTTGATCTTATTTTTGCTATTGCTGCACAACCAGTTGCCCCTTAGGGGACAAATAAAGGTCAACTTGACTTGACCTTACTACCCAACTACACACCAGCCACACAATAGCCACACCTTTACTCTACCATACTACACAATAGCCAGACCTTTACTCTACCATACTACACAATAGCCACACCTTTACTCTACCATACTACACAATAGCCACACCTTTACTCTACCATACTACACAATAGCCACACCTTTACTCTACCATACTACACAATAGCCACACCTTTACTCTACCATACTACACAATAGCCACACCTTTAGTCTACCAAACTATACGAGCAGTGTCTGAAACTAGGCACAATATTTGTTTCCTCACTATGATCATGTAAATAATCACTCATAAGCATGCTTTTCATAATAGTTTTGGAAATCAATGTATATGAAGACAAAATATATTTTCTGTTCATCCTCTTTATTTTCACGCTGGCCTGGTGACATTTAGACAATTTGTTGTCTAAATACATAGTTAACTGAAGTTCAACTTTCGCCCAACCCCTTCAAGTCTGTGACGGTCTGGGTGTGTGTGTGTGTGTGTGTGTGTGTGTGTGTGTATAGTGCCCCCTGTAAGTATGACCACTACTAGTACTACTACTACCTCCTCTAAGTACTAATACTAATTAGTAGGGGAGAGGTCACTCTGAGGATTGCTCTGGCCGGGCGTCAAGCTATCCGCTTGTGGCTGAACTACAGTGGTTTGAACCAATCGGCGTCCAATCAGGAACCACTGGCAGCTACGGGCGTGGTGATAGACAGATGGGAGGTCCAATCACCTGCCAAGTCTTTTTTGAAAATGCTAAAGTATGAAAGTTTCCAAACAGTTTCAAAGGACAACTTCCCAGATGGTTCTGTGTAACAAACCGTCTGTCTCCTTTCATTTTGGACATTAGGTACTATTCATTGAAATCAATAATGTATATTTTTCATATTTTTAATGTGAAAGAGAATAACAAATGCATAGCTAGCCAGTGCACATAAATTCTGTTCTTTCCAATCAATGTCTTTTTAAGGGAATGGTCAACTAGCCTAGTTGAATAACAATGAATCCCCGAACACATGAGTATATACAGATACATAACACAATAAAATAGGATTGTCGTGGAACTGAAAATGTTAACACATCAGCTAATAAGTAACATGAACTGTAAAATAAAAAAATTAAAAATCAATAATAAAATCAATATGAGATTGATTAACTGTCAGATTGACTTACTACAACAGCATAATAGCATTCCTGAAATGCAGTTGTGGCTTTTTGTTCTGGTGTGCAGAGCGTGCCACCCCAAGATGTTATGAAGCACATCTGGCCCCATATGAAGCACATCTGGGGCCAAAACTAGCCACACCTTAATTCTACCAAACTACACACTAGTTACACCTTTACTTGACCAAACT
Source organism: Coryphaenoides rupestris (assembly GCA_002895965.2). Lineage (NCBI taxonomy): Eukaryota > Metazoa > Chordata > Actinopteri > Gadiformes > Macrouridae > Coryphaenoides > Coryphaenoides rupestris. The sequence continues at coordinate 212,447 of PIJE02000487.1, forward strand.
ACACTTTATAACTGTACTGAAATTAAATGAGAACCACACAGTATTTAAAGGGTACTATGAAGGTGGAGAAGCACAGAACAGTAATGTCTTATTCAGCTCTTACCTTGGAGCGCACACCACAGAAGGAGGACCGTAATGGAGTTCTCCATGTTCTTTGATAGTCGTCACACGATCTTCTTTGATTCGATTCCTGCCTTTATTCATTACATGTAAAGTGTCCGGTTAAAAGCACAAAAACACTTTTACTTGTGCTGGATTATGTTGGTCATCATGCCATTTTTATCAAAGACGTATTTCAGTAAAACAACACCTTCTTAACACATGGCAAAACATTAGCTTCAGCATAGGACTGTACTTTTTTTTATCATACGCGCCACCCGTCTCTCCACGTGTATTTACCTGAAGGAGCTTGAGTTATTTGCGTCGTGTGATCAGCTGTGGTTTGGCAGAGCTGTCATGGCAGACGGTCGGACGGTCACAGAGGTTCATCTCACTGTCCTCCGCTGACCAAGACCGCCTGCTATGGTCACATCCATCATTGAAATTTTGGACTTTTTGCTTTTAGGATTTAGAACATTAGGCCATGCCGATGTCATCATACAGGATTTCCTTCACATTTACTGAAAGAGGAAGTTAGCCCATCTGGGGAGAGATGGTAACAATGTTTACAACCTTTGCGAGGCGAGCTAGTGGTTTGTCTCCAATCTCCAAGTCTACCTGTCGGTGTCCTAGAGCTGGGGAGGCCTACCTGCTCCTTAATGACTTGTATCTGTATTCACTATGGGTATTTTTAGATTAGAGGCTCATGATTACATGGTAACCCACAACTTTTCTTAATATTTGTACTTCAGCTCTTCCAGTGAAGACCTTTGATGAGAACAGTGACATCCCCGACCACGTCGTAGACAAACTAGGTGTAGTAGACAAGGGAACTGTGTAGACCTAGTAAGGGTAGGAGACGAGGAACTACATAGACCAAGTAGGTATAGGAGACAAGGGAACTTGGTAAACCTATTAGGGGTAGCATACTAGGCAACTACGTGGTCCCACTTCCTGCCCCGCAACATCTGACTTCTCTAATTAATACAAAGGCTACTGATACGTGAGCATACGTGTGCAGTTGCAATTAAAATGTAAATCTAAACATATTATCTTAAGCAATATATGTAGGCTATATGTATGTTTTTGAAATCGAAAATTAAAGTTTTGATTTCAATCTGAATCTCCATTAACTGTTCCTTGCAGAATTTGTCGAATTTAAATAGAAATGTCCACATTAATAAATATCTTATAATTGCACCTTATAACTAAATACTGAAATGTATATAACTTAGGGCCCTTAGTTGGTCAGGGGTGGGGCAAATGACAAATATACTGCAGAAGATGGTACTCCAGATTAATTGTAATTCAGTTTTATTTGAATACAAAGTCTTCAGTCTGTTGTTTGGTTGTGATGTAGAGTTGGTGTGTTCAGACAGAGGGAAGTGATGCTTTCAGAATTTTATTTTTAGAGGATGACTCACGCATGTCCACACTGGGTGGACTCCAACACACACGACTACATTTGTTGTTTTATTTCAGTTTAAGTTAAGTTGTTAAGTTAAATTAAAATACTAAAAGTATCATGGACATGAGTATTTGCAATTGATTTAGTCTTAGAATTGTGTCCCAGAGTTTAGTGACCAAAACCCATCTGAATGGAAGACATACTGTACATGAATGTATTGCAGTTTAAGCGACTGACATACAGCTCATAATCTGCTGATGTTGCAGAAGATTTAATCTAGTCTTGCTTCCTCCTCTTGCTTCTTGCCCTCTCACCCTCTATCTCCTTCCCTTTGTGTGCGTCTCTATTTCGCCCTATTACCCGCTGTCTCTCTCTCTTTCTCTCTCTCTCTCTCTCTCTCTCTCCCTCTCTCTCTCTCTCTCTCCCTCTCTCTCTTGCTGTCTCAGCTCATCTTCTGTCTGGGCACCATGTTCTTGTTCTTAATGGACGTTGTTCTTTTCGGTGAGTGAAGACAAAATCACTTATTTGTTCATATTTTTTAATCTTTTACTTAATTTCTTTTTTAGTAGGTCTCATGGTAGCATTTAAGAGCCGTTATGTGATGAACAGCACTAGTAAACAATTGATTACTGTAGATTCTTGGAAGAAATGCACAATATATCATAGGGTCATTTTTCTGATCATCTCTGCAAACTACAGCTGCAATCTCGCCATCTCTTCTTGATGTGTCTTGAAACACATTTAGTTTCTCGTCGACACTGTCCTCTGTTATCTGAAATCACTTTGCAGTGATATACTCTGAATGACATTTCATTTATTTAAAGTGTATATGAACAGCCTGTTCCGATTTTGAATGCAAACACGATGAAATAAAATAATAATAATGAAATTGATTTTACGCCAGGGTTTTGGGGAATTACGGTATTATTTTAGTGACGATGACAAAATTCATCGTAGAATCATAGTCCTATGTCTTCTGTCAATCATAGAGACATTTAGACCTACTAAGACATGTAAACAACAAAAAACACAACTTTGGGGTTCACTGGCGCTTTATGGAACAAAGAGAAAAATAAAGTTAATGCTGTTCAATGTTCTCCTCCTCTCCTCCATAGCTGTTGCGCTGGTCGGGCAAGGAGGGCGTCGGGCTCCCCCCTTGGTCCCTTCCGTCCCGGAGAGAGTTCTGGCGCTGGCCGGGACCTGCGTGCTGGTCCCCTGCTCTTACATCCCTCCCCAATAAAATGGACTGGACTAAAAACACAGAGGCCCTGTATAAGAAAGGTCAGAGTCACCTGTATGTGCTATGGAGACTCAGATCTTTCAACGTCTGCAAAACCGTGCTGCAGATGTTCTGTCACTCTGTGGTGGCCAGCGTCATCTTCTACGCTGTTGTGTGCTGGGGCAGCAGGGTGAAGGCAGCCGATGCTAACAGACTCAATAAGCTCATCAGGAAAGCGGGTTCTGTCCTGGGAGTGGAATTGGAGTCTTTGGTGGAGGTCTCGGAGAGGAGGATGTTGAGTAAACTACTCAGTATTATGGACAACGCCTCCCATCCCCTGCACGCCACACTGGAGTCATACCAGAGCACCTTCAGCCGTAGACTGAGATTACCAAGGTGCACCACAGAACGCCACAGGAGGTCCTTTCTGCCTGTGGCCATCAAACTCTATAACTCCTCCCCCCTCTGTGGGAGGGACAGTTGAAATACCATATTGTGAATATGTGAATTTGTACTCCAGTACCAATATTAAACGCTCACGGTCAGTTGTACATTGGTCCTTTATCCAGTACTTGATATCTGTAATTGTCTTTTTCAGGGTTATTTTTCCCCCCTGTTATTTTTTGATTGCTGGATTTAAATTATTTAGTCTTTTTTTGTCTTCTAATGTGTTATTCAAAACCAGCACTCTGGTAAAGGAAATCACATTTATTATTCAAATGATCCAAAATCAGCACTCTTCAAAGTGAAACTGTTATCAGTACGCTGCATTGGCTGGTGCTGTCTTAACAAATGGTATTCTGCATCCCTAAATCGAACAAATACAATGTGTTCGAATCACATTGAACAGAGACAGAGATTCTCTAATGAAATCGCAACTGAATAGTTTCAAACTAGGTCGGCTTCGTTCACACTGCAAGCTAAAGTTGCCCAAAACCAATCATCTGTGATGTGAACCAGAATGTTTTTTTCATAACTGAGCACACATTACATTGATTCTGATCTTTTCAATTCCAATTCGGGCTGCTTTCATAGGTGGCCTGAATCAGGTCTGATGTTCTGCTGTAATGCAACCTTGATGTGGACGGTCATATTAGAATTCAGCGCTAGTGGGAGTCACTCTTACAAACATGTAAGTTGTGGAAGTTGTGATCTACGTTATCAGTGATGAAATCAGTTACAGTGAAACTATCAACATCATGATCCCACCACTCCTGGCTCCGCCTCTACATAAACACACCTCTGTACACAAGTAGCATCCATTGTGACAAAGAAGCCATCATTAACAATGTGGATCACAAATTTGCTGGTTTCCACCGCCCATCAACTTCATGAAACCGTAAATTCAGATTTCAGTGCCCTCCATGTTTCCTTCCTATGACAATGTGCTACCATGCCTCTGTTGTTGTTATTTGGCCCATGAAGGTCAGTTCAGGACTGTGACCAGCTTACACTGGAATCGGATATTGGCCACACTTTAAACAACGTGAACAGTCAAACAAACAAAACCAAATGGATCTGAACAATAACTGTGAATTGAGCGCTTAGGTTTGCAGTGGGAACAAAGCCTAAAAGTGTTGTTGGTGTGTCATGTACAGCCCAGGTATCCACGTATGTATCGAATCGTGCTTGAAAGGAGAGATGCACATCGCTAGAAATAACTATGAATATGATCTAGTGTAACGTTTCCATGGTAATGAAGGCAATAATCAGATGCAGCACAATTTCAAAAATTACTTTTTTCCCCTTCCCCTTTTCCTTTTTTCTTTCTGGAAACCAATATTCTCTTGATGGAAACAATAATTTGATTCTTCCCAAGGGCCATCACTGCAGGCGCAGGCCTGCTCTATAGAATTAGAGGGCTCTTTTACTTTGCTTTATGAAGTGAAGCCGTCATTTGCTCTTGGAAATTACTTTTCCATTTCAAAGGCAGCGAGGAGGGTGCCTTAACAAAGGGCCGTGGAAAAAAAAGAAAAAGGAATCTGCCTGAACACTTTCTGTTTGATTAATCCCAAACACACCCTGGGTCTTTGATGCGCTAGATGAAGACCAAGAGCTCCGCAGGGGGTTTAATGATTTTACCTACATATTCACTAATAACCAAAAGTGAAAAAATCCCGACTAATGCAGGATTTTTTGATCAAACATAAACACTAACAAAGCAGATGACTGGCAACTTGTGTCACGTGTGTGTGTGTGTGTGTTTGCGTCGCACCCTTTTACATAAGAAAAGACAAGAGCCGTGTGTAGACATTAAATATAAATCAATTTATAATATACAAATTGTACAGATGGCATGATATCAATGGGAAGGTGGACACAGTCGTGGTGAATGAAGATAAAAGAATATTTATTTTCTTCCTCGACGGCGGACGCACTCGGAACGCGTGACTGCAGACCGTGATCAGAGAGACTCCACATTCAAGATGGCAGGCGAGCTGTTGAGACAGATCTTAAGAATACATGTTCTGTACGGGCCACACCACACCGAGAAAAAAAACACCCCCAAACTGTCCTACGATATTATGTTTTCTGTCACTGTCTAGACACACACACACACACACACACACACACACACACACACACACACACACATGGAATCCACCATTGAGTTGTTGTACAGCATTACTGAGAACAATTGCACCAGCTCATCTATCCAGCGGCTCAGAGACGATGTTCACACACAACGGTTAACTGTATAATATGTGTTTTACATGAAAGAGTACACGCTGGCGGTTGGTATACGTAGCTGAAGCATGAGTCACGGCGTAGCGATGCACCCAATGGGACGTTGGAGTCTATATGTCTCCGACTTCAACCGTTTTTCTTAGACAAAATAATGATTCCAACCATCCTGACTGCCTGTGGCTCGTTCTCATTGGATGGCCGGGCTGGCCAATCAGCACTGTGAGATGGGGAACCCCCAGACATTGTGAGGTGGGGGTGTGTGTGTGTGTGTGGGGGGGGGGGGGGGCAAGCTGGCATCTGACCCCGCGATTCTTTACGCTATGGTGGGGCTAAGGTCACGTCTGTCCCTTTCCGTCGGACGGCGAAACTCAAATGCAAGGGGGACAGAAAAATGAACGCTGCTACGAAAGAGGAAATGGGTTTGTGTTGAATATCACGACCTCCTGATTTGCTCATTTTCCCCAAACGCTTTTGTTTTTGTCGCCCGTTCCCGAGGCTAAATGTCAAAGGGGAATAAATGTCAGAAAAATGCACCACAGATATGAAACACCGGACGCCGCCGTTTGTCCCGGGCCCTCTCGTACGACGTAAGGCAGAATACTGATGGTGACGTATTCATATTCATGGCAAAGCAATGACAGTTATCTTGACTCCTGAGAAAAATGAAAAACATGATTCAATCTGAGGAAATAACCTGATCCAAGATTCAGCGGGAGGAAGGGGGGGGGTGTATCCATAATGATTACTGCAGCTGTTTGGAAGGGGTCTTTTGATATTGCCTTCCATAATTCATATTTGTTGTGGTCTCCAACAAAAAAATCTCGCCGAACTGATGGGACCCGACACGTCACGCTATTTCCCAGCTGAAATATGTGTCAAGGACAAAATAAGTGCTTAATGCAGCTTGAAATATCACAAAGCAAACACACATGCGGAGGAAAATAAACGAAAGATAAAATACAAAATAAAATATATATTACGTCATGAGCTAATATCTTCACTTCCTATTGAGAGTGGTTATATGTTGTGCCAGCACAAAACCCCCCCGGTCTACAGCTGTGGAGAAACCCACTCCGATTTGAACCGTGACCCTGGACCTCGTCTGCCATTAGCGACGACCGCACACCCACACACACACACACACACACACACACACAGGATTTCGGCTTTCTTTGTTATCACAGGGCGGGCGGACGGAGAGCCGAGGTATAGCCGCGGGTGCAGGCCGTCGGAGATATCAACACATTTGAAGCAGAAAATGGCGGCGGGCAGCACCTCCATCGGACGCTCTCACTCGGTCACAGTGGTCGCTCGACAGATTCAACTGAAAAGCAGAACGTTCACAATAAAAAAAAAATAGAAACATGGTAAACATCTGGAATATGGAAAGAAAAACCTTCTTAAATGTATGCCGACAAACACAGGGAATACCTTCGATTCGAAAAACAGTTTTTTCCTCAGACCTTCATTTATCAGGAAAAGATTTAAACATACCTTCAAAATATCAATACAATACTCTATGTCTGACGAGAACAAATAATATTTCACTTTCTGTCGTGCCTTTTGAAGAAAACCTTGTGCGTACATATTTTACCGCGGTGGGTTGTGGCAGTTAATAGTAGCTACAGCAATTTGGTCACAGTTTTCAAACAAAGTCCCAAGCCGTAACGAAACCTCCATTACTGGCGCAAAGCAACGCCTTCGACTCCAAATAAAAGCATATTTTCAAGTGCAGTCCTGTTCATTGGGGAAAAAAACTAAAATCATATATGACATATAAAAAAAGTAAAGACAAAATAAAAAGAGCACGTGTCAGAAGTGAACGTGTATTTTCCTCAGTAGTATGGTGGACATGTATCTGTGTCCCCATTTGGAAAACTGAAGCGTTCATGTTGTTGTCCAACCACTGAGTTGAGCAGTGATTTGCTTTCAATATCCGCCGTGGATCCCCTCCCATGCGTGACCCCTATTATAAATGGATGATTTCTGACAGATACCCCCCACCGACAAAATCCATTAGCAGGCTAATGAGAGCTTCATGGCATCAATGTCGACACATCCTTTTAAAAATGGAAAGCAAACGCTGTACAGCGGAATGTCACATGACTCCGTTGTTGTCAGAAATGATGCCCATTAAGAGGCGCTTAACAAGCTGTGGACAAAATAATCAAATCGTTGAGATGGAAAGCGGTATACAAACTGCCGTTATTTAAAAATTTTCTTTTATAGAACCGCCTAATACTAATCCTCGGCTCTCGCTCACAAAACTCAATCCTTTCATTGTCTCTCTCTCTCTCTCTCTCTCTCTCTCTCCCGTTTACCAGCATTGATTGCAAACGTTGAGAATAAATGGTACAAAAAACCCAGTTCCTTTCACGCACCACATTCATTCCGATATGTTTTTGTCACATCTCGATCTAACTTGGATTGACCAAAACATTCTTAATGTGAGGTGAGCGTAGCACAAAACGCAATAAACTGATTATCAGGAGGGTTGGGGGGGCGGGAGGGGGGGGGGGGGTCCCACTTTGTAGCACTTAACTTGGAGCTCAGCGTATAAACGTAGCTTTGCTTCACTTTGGATTGCCTGTCGCAACGAAACCACCACCACCACCACCACCACCACCACCACCACCACCACGTCCGTCCTGTCCAGAGTTGTCCTGCACCTCCGCCGCCGCCGCCTTTTGGTGTACGATCGCCGTCTCCTTTTCCCCGCAGTGCGGTCCAATCCAAAAAGTGTGCTCCCGGGTACATTCACCGTGTGCAATGCTGTGAGCTTGAGGGTCCTCGTGGTTATAGGCTGTTACAGGCCCGGTGCTACAGGACATCAGTTCTGGGGCCTCTGGGGGGGGGGGGGTAAATGCGGGGGCACTTTTGCGTCGAGCAAGTCAAAGCACACAGCGGCGGGGTTGGGCGGAGGGGGGGGGGGGGGGCGATTACTTTGAAGGATCGGGACAGGGGAGGCGGTAGACGGGAGTGGGGTGTGGGACTGCGCTCCGGATATAAGGTGTTTAAGAGGTTAGGACGGGGGGGAATAACTTTCATTGGCTGCCGTGGGGACGGTCTTACTGCGCTCCGTCTGGGCTGCGATTGGTCGGGTCGGCTTCTGCCAAAGCTTCTCTGTTGACGGCGTCCTCTGTGGTCTCTGGGAGTTTGCGCGCGAGCTCTCCGCGGCCGTCCCCTTTCTCCTCTTCGTCCCGCAGCCCGTTTACGACCGCCACCACCTCCACCGCTCTCCCGCATCCGCCCTCGCTTCTCTGTTTCTGGGTTACTACTGAGGCCACATCTCCATTTTCCAGTGGTTCCTTGTTTCTTTGCGCTTCCTGTGGGGTTTCATTGTTCTTCTCCACTTCCTCCTCTATTTTCCCCTCTTCCTCTTCTTCTCTGCCGTTTTCTCTTCCTCCCTTGTGCTCGGGCTCAACTTCTCCTACACCCCCCCGCTTGCCTGTCTCCTCGACGGACACTTTGACCTCGTCGTCCGTCTTCCTGCCTTGTTCCTCTTCCTCCCCCATCTCTCTGTCCCGGTCCGTCTCCTCGGCTGTGCTGGTGCCACCGTCTTGGCTTGCATCGGTTGCCTCCTTCTCCCCGTCCTCGGCGAGGATCTTGGGGTCTTCCGGATCCCTCTCGTCCGTCGCCGTTTTGTTCTTGTTCTTGTTCTCGCCGCCGCCGCCTCCTTCGCGCACTTCTTGCTCGTCTTGCCGCGGGACTTGAAGATCAGCTTCTGGGAAGAGAGGAGAATGCTAATGAATAAATGGCAAAGTGGAGTGTTTAATGTGTTTGTGTGGAATGTGCGGTCGTTTGGTCAATGTGCTGCCGGCCATTTGGGTGTACGTATGCACAGACTTAATTAAGAAGGGATCACAGTAGATTTAATATTACCCATGGATAGCAAACTAATTGAAATGGCTCTCGCTAATGCGCAGACAGAAGGTCATTCCAAGGCAGGCTATTATTATTGTTCTTCTCGAGGCCCTGCAGTCATTCTAAACAAATGTCCGGCTCCGGTTCGAAGGACCTTTTCCATTTTTCAATCTGTGGCGCACGGCTTTTAACAGCCAGGACCCCCGCGATGTGGGAAGGGAGTTCCGCGGCCGAACCTCCCTCTCGGGGCAGATCTCGGAGGGCAACTGTTCGCTGAGATTGGACCCGGTCCACCTGGAGGACTCGCGACGCTTTGAGATCGTTCTGAAGGCTCCGGAGGACCGGTATTGGGGGACCCCGAGCTTCTTCACCCTGGAAGTCTCCGGTGGGCGAATGGGAGAAGAAAACATAAACTACCGCTTTACTGTTGTGTGGCCACATTAAAACCCATCACATACAAACATGAACAAGTTATGTAACATATGAAGGAATGTGCTGTGATAACAAGTGGCTCTACTCCTCCAACAGTACATCCCGAGTCCCCCGTCATCAGCGGCCCGGACTCGGTCACGGAGGGACAGCCGGTCTCCCTGAACTGTACGGTGGGCTTCTCCTGCCCGTCCAGACCGCCGGTGCTGCGCTGGCACTGGGAGAGAGGAGCCCGGCCCAGCGGCAGCGATGGAGGTGGACATCAGCTCCTCCTCCTCGACCCCCTGACCCACGGCCCCCTGCTGCTGTCCTCGCTCTCCTTCAACGCCTCCCACTTGGTGAAGCCCAGACTCAGGTGTGAGGCCACCTATCCTGGAGGAGCCATCAAGATCGCGCTCAGGGAGGTCCACATCACCTGTACGCACATCCTCCTCCTTCTGTTCTGCTGCTTTTTAGTTCACCTGTTGTTCTACTCTGCTCCTATTCAGTTCTCCTGGCCTCCTCCTCCTCTTCCTCCTCCTCCTTCTACTCTGCTCCTATTCAGTTCTCCTGTCCTCCTCCTCCTTCTACTCTGCTCCTATTCAGTTCTCCTGTCCTCCTCCTCCTCCTCCTCCTCCTCCTCCTTCTACTCTGCTCCTATTCAGTTCTCCTGTCCTCCTCCTCCTCCTCCTCCTTCTTCTTCTCTGCTCCTATTCAGTTCTCCTGTCCTCCTCCTCCTTCTACTCTGCTCCTATTCAGTTCTCCTGTCCTCCTCCTCCTCCTTCTTCTCTGCTCCTATTCAGTTCCTCCTCCTCCTCCTCTCCTCCTTCTCTTCTCTGCTCCTATTCAGTTCTCCTCCTCCTCCTCCTCCTCCTTCTACTCTGCTCCTATTCAGTTCTCCTGTCCTCCTCCTCCTCCTCCTCCTTCTACTCTGCTCCTATTCAGTTCTCCTGGCCTCCTCCTCCACCTCCTCCTTCTTCTTCTCTGCTCCTATTCAGTTCTCCTCCTCCTCCTCCTTCTTCTCTGCTCCTATTCAGTTCTCCTGGCCTCCTCCTCCTCCTCCTCCTCCTCCTCCTCCTTCTACTCTGCTCCTATTCAGTTCTCCTGTCCTCCTCCTCCTCCTCCTCCTTCTACTCTGCTCCTATTCAGTTCTCCTGGCCTCCTCCTCCACCTCCTCCTTCTTCTTCTCTGCTCCTATTCAGTTCTCCACCTCCTCCTCCTCCTTCTTCTCTGCTCCTATTCAGTTATCCTGGCCTCCTCCTCCTCCTTCTTCTTCTCTGCTCCTATATACAGTTGTGGTAAAACGTTTACATACACTTGTAAAGAACATGTATGTCATGGCAGTCCAGAGTTTCCAATAATTTCTACAACTCTTATTTTTCTGTGATAGAGTGATTGGAGCACATACTTCTTTGTCACAAAAAACATAAGAATTGTAGAAATTATTGGAAACTCTGGACTGCCCTGACATACATGTTCTTTACAAGTGTATGTAAACTTTTTACCACAACTGTATATAGGAGCAGAGAAGAAGAAGGAGGAGGAGGAGGCCAGGATAACTGAATAGGAGCAGAGAAGAAGGAGGAGGAGGAGGTGGAGAACTGAATAGGAGCAGAGAAGAAGAAGGAGGAGGTGGAGGAGGAGGCCAGGAGAACTGAATAGGAGCAGAGTAGAAGGAGGAGGAGGAGGAGGAGGACAGGATAACTGAATAGGAGCAGAGTAGAAGGAGGAGGAGGAGGAGGAGGAGGAGGAGGAGGAGGAGGAGGCCAGGAGAACTGAATAGGAGTAGAGAAGAAGGAGGAGGAGGAGGAGAACTGAATAGGAGCAGAGAAGAAGAAGGAGGAGGTGGAGGAGGAGGCCAGGAGAACTGAATAGGAGCAGAGTAGAAGGAGGAGGAGGAGGAGGAGGACAGGAGAACTGAATAGGAGCAGAGTAGAAGGAGGAGGAGGAGGAGGAGGAGAACTGAATAGGAGCAGAGAAGTAGAAGGAGGAGGTGGAGGAGGAGGCCAGGAGAACTGAATAGGAGCAGAGAAGAAGGAGGAGGAGGAGGACAGGAGAACTGAATAGGAGCAGAGTAGAAGGAGGAGGAGGACAGGAGAACTGAATAGGAGCAGAGTAGAAGGAGAGGAGGAGGGGGAGGAGGAGGAGGAGGACAGGAGAACTGAATAGGAGCAGAGTAGAAGGAGGAGGAGGAGGAGGAGGAGGAGGAGGAGGAGGAGGACAGGAGAACTGAATAGGAGCAGAGTAGAAGGAGGAGGAGGACAGGAGAACTGAATAGGAGCAGAGTAGAAGGAGGAGGAGGAGAGGAGGAGGAGGCCAGGAGAACTGAATGGAGCAGAGTAGAACAACAGGTGAACTAAAAAGCAGCAGAACAGAAGGAGGAGGATGTGCGTACAGGTGATGTGGACCTCCCTGAGCGCGTTCTTGATGGCTCCTCCAGGATAGGTGGCCTCACACCTGAGTCTGGGCTTCACCAAGTGGGAGGCGTTGAAGGAGAGCGAGGACAGCAGCAGGGGGGCCGTGGGTCAGGGGGTCGAGGAGGAGGAGCTGATGTCCCACCTCCATCGCTGCCGCTGGGGCCGGGCTCCTCTCTCCCAGTGCCAGCGCAGCACCGGCGGTCTGGACGGGCAGGAGAAGCCCACCGTACAGTTCAGGGAGACCGGCTGTCCCTCCGTGACCGAGTCCGGGCCGCTGATGACGGGGGACTCGGGATGTACTGTTGGAGGAGTAGAGCCACTTGTTATCACAGCACATTCCTTCATATGTTACATAACTTGTTCATGTTTGTATGTGATGGGTTTTAATGTGGCCACACAACAGTAAAGCGGTAGTTTATGTTTTCTTCTCCCATTCGCCCACCGGAGACTTCCAGGGTGAAGAAGCTCGGGGTCCCCCAATACCGGTCCTCCGGAGCCTTCAGAACGATCTCAAAGCGTCGCGAGTCCTCCAGGTGGACCGGGTCCAATCTCAGCGAACAGTTGCCCTCCGAGATCTGCCCCGAGAGGGAGGTTCGGCCGCGGAACTCCCTTCCCACATCGCGGGGGTCCTGGCTGTTAAAAGCCGTGCGCCACAGATTGAAAAATGGAAAAGGTCCTTCGAACCGGAGCCGGACAGCCACCCTGCCTACTCGCACGGGAGGGATGTAAGAGCAGGGGACCAGCACGCAGGTCCCGGCCAGCGCCAGAACTCTCTCCGGGACGGAAGGGACCAGGGGGGAGCCCGACGCCTCCTTGCCCGAGAGCGCAACAGCTATGGAGGAGAGGAGGAGAACATTGACAGCATTAACTTTATTTTTTCTTTGTTCCATAAAGCGCCAGTGAACCCAAAGTTGTGTTTTTTGTTGTTTACAATGTCTTAGTAGGTCTATGTCTTCTATGATTGACAGAAGACATAGGACTATGATTCTACGATGAATTTTGTCATCGTCACTAAAATAATACCGTAATTCCCCAAAAAACCCTGGCGTAAAATCAATTTCATTATTATTATTTTATTTCATCGTGTTTGCATTCAAAATCGGAACAGGCTGTTCATATACACTTTAAATAAATGAAATGTCATTCAGAGTATATCACTGCAAAGTGATTTCAGATAACAGAGGACAGTGTCGACGAGAAAACAAAATGTGTTTCAGACACATCAGAAGAGATGGCGAGATTGCAGCTGTAGTTTGCAGAGATGATCAGAAAAATGACCCTATGATATATTGTGCATTTCTTCCAAGAATCTACAGTAATCAATTGTTTACTGGTGCTGTTCATCACATAACGGCTCTTAAATGCTACCATGAGACCTACTAAAAAGAAATTAAGTAAAAGATTAAAAAAATATGAACAAATAAGTGATTTTGTCTTCACTCACCGAAAAGAACAACGTCCATTAAGAACAAGAACATGGTGCCCAGACAGAAGATGAGCTGAGACAGCGAGAGAGAGAGGGAGAGAGAGAGAGAGAGGGAGAGAGAGAGAGAGAGAGAGAGAGAGAGAGAGAGAGAGAGAGAGAGAGAGAGAGAGAGAAAGAGAGAGAGAGACAGCGGGTAATAGGGCGAAATAGAGACGCACACAAAGGGAAGGAGATAGAGGGTGAGAGGGCAAGAAGCAAGAGGAGGAAGCAAGACTAGATTAAATCTGCTGCAACATCAGCAGATTATGAGCTGTATGTCAGTCACTTAAACTGCAATACATTCATGTACAGTATGTCTTCCATTCAGATGGGTTTTGGTCACTAAACTCTGGGACACAATTCTAAGACTAAATCAATTGCAAATACTCATGTCCATGATACTTTTAGTATTTTAATTTAACTTAACAACTTAACTTAAACTGAAATAAAACAACAAATGTAGTCGTGTGTGTTGGAGTCCACCCAGTGTGGACATGCGTGAGTCATCCTCTAAAAATAAAATGCTGAAAGCATCACTTCCCTCTGTCTGAACACACCAACTCTACATCACAACCAAACAACAGACTGAAGACTTTGTATTCAAATAAAACTGAATTACAATTAATCTGGAGTACCATCTTCTGCAGTATATTTGTCATTTGCCCCACCCCTGACCAACTAAGGGCCCTAAGTTATATACATTTCAGTATTTAGTTATAAGGTGCAATTATAAGATATTTATTAATGTGGACATTTCTATTTAAATTCGACAAATTCTGCAAGGAACAGTTAATGGAGATTCAGATTGAAATCAAAACTTTAATTTTCGATTTCAAAAACATACATATAGCCTACATATATTGCTTAAGATAATATGTTTAGATTTACATTTTAATTGCAACTGCACACGTATGCTCACGTATCAGTAGCCTTTGTATTAATTAGAGAAGTCAGATGTTGCGGGGCAGGAAGTGGGACCACGTAGTTGCCTAGTATGCTACCCCTAATAGGTTTACCAAGTTCCCTTGTCTCCTATACCTACTTGGTCTATGTAGTTCCCTCGTCTCCTACCCTTACTAGGTCTACACAGTTCCCTTGTCTACTACACCTACTTTGTCTACGATGTGGTCGGGGATGTCACTGTTCTCATCAAAGGTCTTCACTGGAAGAAAAAAGAGTTGTGGGTTACCATGTAATCATGAGCCTCTAATCTAAAAATACCCATAGTGAATACAGATACAAGTCATTAAGGAGCAGGTAGGCCTCCCCAGCTCTAGGACACCGACAGGTAGACTTGGAGATTGGAGACAAACCACTAGCTCGCCTCGCAAAGGTTGTAAACATTGTTACCATCTCTCCCCAGATGGGCTAACTTCCTCTTTCAGTAAATGTGAAGGAAATCCTGTATGATGACATCGGCATGGCCTAATGTTCTAAATCCTAAAAGCAAAAAGTCCAAAATTTCAATAATGGATGTGACCATAGCAGGCGGTCTTGGTCAGCGGAGGACAGTAAGATGAACCTCTGTGACCGTCCGACCGTCTGCCATGACAGCTCTGCCAAACCACAGCTGATCACACGACGCAAATAACTCAAGCTCCTTCAGGTAAATACACGTGGAGAGACGGGTGGCGCGTATGATAAAAAAAAAGTACAGTCCTATGCTGAAGCTAATGTTTTGCCATGTGTTAAGAAGGTGTTGTTTTACTGAAATACGTCTTTGATAAAAATGGCATGATGACCAACCTAAACCAGCACAAGTAAAAGTGTTTTTGTGCTTTTAACCGGACACTTTACATGTAATGAATAAAGGCAGGAATCGAATCAAAGAAGATCGTGTGACGACTATCAAAGAACATGGAGAACTCCATTACGGTCCTCCTTCTGTGGTGTGCGCAAGCTGGCATCTGACCCCGCGATTCTTTACGCTATGGTGGGGCTAAGGTCACGTCTGTCCCTTTCCGTCGGACGGCGAAACTCAAATGCAAGGGGGACAGAAAAATGAACGCTGCTACGAAAGAGGAAATGGGTTTGTGTTGAATATCACGACCTCCTGATTTGCTCATTTTCCCCAAACGCTTTTGTTTTTGTCGCCCGTTCCCGAGGCTAAATGTCAAAGGGGAATAAATGTCAGAAAAATGCACCACAGATATGAAACACCGGCCGCCGCCGTTTGTCCCGGGCCCTCTCGTACGACGTAAGGCAGAATACTGATGGTGACGTATTCATATTCATGGCAAAGCAATGACAGTTATCTTGACTCCTGAGAAAAATGAAAAACATGATTCAATCTGAGGAAATAACCTGATCCAAGATTCAGCGGGAGGAAGGGGGGGGGGTGTATCCATAATGATTACTGCAGCTGTTTGGAAGGGGTCTTTTGATATTGCCTTCCATAATTCATATTTGTTGTGGTCTCCAACAAAAAAATCTCGCCGAACTGATGGGACCCGACACGTCACGCTATTTCCCAGCTGAAATATGTGTCAAGGACAAAATAAGTGCTTAATGCAGCTTGAAATATCACAAAGCAAACACACATGCGGAGGAAAAGAAACGAAAGATAAAATACAAAATAAAATATATATTACGTCATGAGCTAATATCTTCACTTCCTATTGAGAGTGGTTATATGTTGTGCCAGCACAAAACCCCCCCCGGTCTACAGCTGTGGAGAAACCCACTCCGATTTGAACCGTGACCCTGGACCTCGTCTGCCATTAGCGACGACCGCACACCCACACACACACACACACACACACACACACAGGATTTCGGCTTTCTTTGTTATCACAGGGCGGGCGGACGGAGAGCCGAGGTATAGCCGCGGGTGCAGGCCGTCGGAGATATCAACACATTTGAAGCAGAAAATGGCGGCGGGCAGCACCTCCATCGGACGCTCTCACTCGGTCACAGTGGTCGCTCGACAGATTCAACTGAAAAGCAGAACGTTCACAATAAAAAAAAAATAGAAACATGGTAAACATCTGGAATATGGAAAGAAAAACCTTCTTAAATGTATGCCGACAAACACAGGGAATACCTTCGATTCGAAAAACAGTTTTTTCCTCAGACCTTCATTTATCAGGAAAAGATTTAAACATACCTTCAAAATATCAATACAATACTCTATGTCTGACGAGAACAAATAATATTTCACTTTCTGTCGTGCCTTTTGAAGAAAACCTTGTGCGTACATATTTTACCGCGGTGGGTTGTGGCAGTTAATAGTAGCTACAGCAATTTGGTCACAGTTTTCAAACAAAGTCCCAAGCCGTAACGAAACCTCCATTACTGGCGCAAAGCAACGCCTTCGACTCCAAAATAAAAGCATATTTTCAAGTGCAGTCCTGTTCATTGGGGAAAAAAACTAAAATCATATACGACATGTAAAAAAAGTAAAGACAAAAATAAAAAGAGCACGTGTCAGAAGTGAACGTGTATTTTCCTCAGTAGTATGGTGGACATGTATCTGTGTCCCCATTTTGGAAAACTGAAGCGTTCATGTTGTTGTCCAACCACTGAGTTGAGCAGTGATTTGCTTTCAATATCCGCCGTGGATCCCCTCCCATGCGTGACCCCTATTATAAATGGATGATTTCTGACAGATACCCCCACCGACAAAATCCATTAGCAGGCTAATGAGAGCTTCATGGCATCAATGTCGACACATCCTTTTAAAATGGAAAGCAAACGCTGTACAGCGGAATGTCACATGACTCCGTTGTTGTCAGAAATGATGCCCATTAAGAGGCGCTTAACAAGCTGTGGACAAAATAATCAAATCGTTGAGATGGAAAGCGGTATACAAACTGCCGTTATTTAAAAATTTTCTTTTATAGAACCGCCTAATACTAATCCTCGGCTCTCGCTCACAAAACTCAATCCTTTCATTGTCTCTCTCTCTCTCTCTCTCTCTCTCTCTCCCGTTTACCAGCATTGATTGCAAACGTTGAGAATAAATGGTACAAAAAACCCAGTTCCTTTCCACGCACCACATTCATTCCGATATGTTTTTGTCACATCTCGATCTAACTTGGATTGACCAAAACATTCTTAATGTGAGGTGAGCGTAGCACAAAACGCAATAAACTGATTATCAGGAGGGTTGGGGGGGGCGGGAGGGGGGGGGGGGTCCCACTTTGTAGCACTTAACTTGGAGCTCAGCGTATAAACGTAGCTTTGCTCACTTTGGATTGCCTGTCGCAACGAAACCACCACCACCACCACCACCACCACCACCACCACCACGTCCGTCCTGTCCAGAGTTGTCCTGCACCTCCGCCGCCGCCGCTTTTGGTGTACGATCGCCGTCTCCTTTTCCCCGCAGTGCGGTCCAATCCAAAAAGTGTTGCTCCCGGGTACATTCACCGTGTGCAATGCTGTGAGCTTGAGGGTCCTCGTGGTTATAGGCTGTTACAGGCCCGGTGCTACAGGACATCAGTTCTGGGCCTCTGGGGGGGGGGGGTAAATGCGGGGGCACTTTTGCGTCGAGCAAGTCAAAGCACACAGCGGCGGGTTGGGCGGAGGGGGGGGGGGGGGGCGATTACTTTGAAGGATCGGACAGGGGAGGCGGTAGACGGGAGTGGGGTGTGGGACTGCGCTCCGGATATAAGGTGTTTAAGAGGTAGGACGGGGGGGAATAACTTTCATTGGCTGCCGTGGGGACGGTCTTACTGCGCTCCGTCTGGGCTGCGATTGGTCGGGTCGGCTTCTGCCAAAGCTTCTCTGTTGACGGCGTCCTCTGTGGTCTCTGGGAGTTTGCGCGCGAGCTCTCCGCGGCCGTCCCCTTTCTCCTCTTCGTCCCGCAGCCCGTTTACGACCGCCACCACCTCCACCGCTCTCCCGCATCCGCCCTCGCTTCTCTGTTTCTGGGTTACTACTGAGGCCACATCTCCATTTTCCAGTGGTTCCTTGTTTCTTTGCGCTTCCTGTGGGGTTTCATTGTTCTTCTCCACTTCCTCCTCTATTTTCCCCTCTTCCTCTTCTTCTCTGCCGTTTTCTCTTCCTCCCTTGTGCTCGGGCTCAACTTCTCCTACACCCCCCCGCTTGCCTGTCTCCTCGACGGACACTTTGACCTCGTCGTCCGTCTTCCTGCCCTGTTCCTCTTCCTCCCCCATCTCTCTGTCCCGGTCCGTCTCCTCGGCTGTGCTGGTGCCACCGTCTTGGCTTGCATCGGTTGCCTCCTTCTCCCCGTCCTCGGCGAGGATCTTGGGGTCTTCCGGATCCCTCTCGTCCGTCGCCGTTTTGTTCTTGTTCTTGTTCTTCGCCGCCGCCGCCTCCTTCGCGCACTTCTTGCTCGTCTTGCCGCGGGACTTGAAGATCAGCTTCTGGGAAGAGAGGAGAATGCTAATGAATAAATGGCAAAGTGGAGTGTTTAATGTGTTTGTGTGGAATGTGCGGTCGTTTGGTCAATGTGCTGCCGGCCATTTGGGTGTACGTATGCACAGACTTAATTAAGAAGGGATCACAGTAGATTTAATATTACCCATGGATAACAAACTAATTGAAATGGCTCTCGCTAATGCGCAGACAGAAGGTCATTCCAAGGCAGGCTATTATTATTGTTCTTCTCGAGGCCCTGCAGTCATTCTAAACAAATGCCTTTTTCTTGTGTTCGTGTTTTCTCATGTATTTCAGGCGGCAAATATTTTCTTTACCTTCCAAGATTGCGCACATTGTGTACACGGAACCTAATGGCGGGGTGAGAGTACATTTTTCCCCCTCATTATTCCCAGTGGGCCCACTAGCGTCGGAGCGTGTCACCCAGGCAATTTAAATCGGGGTCACAGAGAAACGATATATGTTTTCACTTTGCTGCGGGAACAAAATGTTGAGGCACTGGGGTTGTCGTTGTCACGGGGAAGACATTAGCCACCGCGCCGTCTCAAACACAACATGTCCGCTCCAATGGCTCTGGGTCTCATTGCATATTTGTCTTCAACCCCAGGAATACTGGGGGATTATATTAAAAGCATGGAGCCATCCCTTGTGCAAGATGCTGAACGTCTACTTTGGTCTGGCCTGATAGTGTGGAGATAACACATCCACCCTCTATATAGAATTCTCAGCCCAAAATAATAAAAAATAATAATCTCCTAGCATTCGAATTCCATCTGAAGCGGGGGGCGGGGGGGGTCACTTTAAATCTAAATCATAATTGCCGTGTTTGCGTACGCCGCCAAACTGCTGGCAAGCGCGGCTACTTCGACCGGCTACGATACATTTATGTGCGCCTTGAAACGGTGCTTGGCAGTCGTACGTTGGGAACCGCCGCGCGAGATGACCGAACGGTAGATAAGACCGCGAGCGCGTAGTAGGAAGGAAGCTGTGCTGCTGAGCGTAGACCTCCCACCCCTCCCATCCCTCCCACCAGCCCCTCCGGCACCTCCAGCACCTCCAGCACCACTCCCCCCCGGCCAAGAGCAACACGATGAGGAATGCGAGGTCACTTACCTTGGGCTCCCTCTTCTTTCTGCCGAGGACGGGCCTCTGCAGGAAAACAATCTGTTTGGTGGACAGACTTCCATCGCTGGCAGACCCCGGGGGCGGAGGACAGGAAACCCGGAGGACCATAGGAAAGCAGGGAGGGGACAGACGCAAGATAAACGTGGAGGAGAAGGAAAAACTAATACCGGAAATTGAGTTAATCTCCAAAATCCGGAGATCAACGTTAGCTTTTTAATTTTTTTAAATGTATCTTTTTATTTTTTTATTAGAGGAGAGAAACAAACAAGGTTGCTTCTTATACGACAGAAAGGACCGTTACCCCTGCGCTGTGACGGTCATGCAGGTTAGGGTAGGATGAGGCTGTGAGACGCCACACTGCTCCCAGGGCCCAATGGACTTCTCCTGACTGAACCTGGTGGCTGATAAGTTCTGCGCTCTGACCACTAGAGGGGATCCTTTGCTGTCTCCTGATACTGGTTGAGCTCAGCCGGAGGCGACCATCTCGCGGCGAGGAGGCGGCCAACTTGTCAAATAGACACCTCTCAACTGTGTGTGTGTGTGTGTGTGTGTGTGTGTGTGTGATTTTTGAGTGTGTGCTTTCATGGGCGGTGGGTTTTTTTTTTTTTGTACTTGTGAAATAACATTCTACCTCAGGTTCCTGAGAACATCCCCCCCCCCCCCCCCCCGCCTGGTTCACAGACCCCACTGTGTGCGCTGAAAGGCAGTAATCCGCACTACTGTATAGTACGAGTACGCTTGACGCATTCACCGTGGCAGGAAGCACCGATTCAGGTTTGAGTCAGCTTCCTGTCTCTCATGCGTGTGTGCTGCCTTTTCTCACTCATCACTTGACACACACACACACACACACCACACACACCACACGCACACACACACACACACACACACACACACACACACCAAACAAAAACCCCGTTCTCTCGCTAACAAGGCATTCTTCGAGCGGTGGCTTGCGTGCGTGTGTGTGTGTGTGTTGTGTGTGCGTGCGTGCGTGCACGTGTTGTGTGTGTGTGTGTGTGTGTGTGTGTGTCAGTGCAGATCTTTGATGGTTTTTAATATTCATCCCTCCCTGTAGTTCCTCCCTCTCACTCGCTCACTTCCTGCATACTTTACAAAGAAACACTTTTCTGTACCATGAGGGTGAAGCTGCACTCGCTAACCGGCACGTCATTGTATGCGCGTTGTGTGCACACTCAGTCAAATGAATGTATCTCTCTCTCTCTCTCTCTCGGTTTATCACACACACACACACACACACACACACACACACACACACACACACACACACACACACACACACACACACACACACACACACTGAAACTGAGTCCCACACTCAAGAGAAAATCTGCAATCATGAGTTAAGCCGATTGCCGCTCAACATGAAGAACATTTTAGTCGATGTGGAGAGCCCGCCGAAAACCGCCCTCCCGCCAACATCCACGTCAGATGAAGAGCGAGAGACTGCACTGGCACAAAAAAACAAAAATTGTGTGTGTGTGTGTGTGTGTGGGGGGTGGGGGTGGTGGGGGGTGGGCAGCATTCGCCATCAGAACCAATCCAACGGCAGCGCGTGGTACTCTCCTCCTCCCGTCACCCCGGGTTACGACCCACCCCTCAGCCGCAGAGACAGTTGTCTCCTGGCTATTCAAAGGGCCCCCCCGCCCCCCCCCTCTCTTCCCTGCTGCGCACACACATACACACACACACACACACACACACACACACACACACACACACACACACACGCCAGATCTGCACACCATTAAAGTAGAAAAGGTGAGGATGGCACCAGAAGATTACAGGCCTTTACCGAACACCACCCCCCGTCCCCCTCCACCGGCAGCCTCACTCCTCTGCGTGTGTGTGTGTTAGCTGTCAGACTCCACGCGGCGCACACTTCCTTGTTATAACGCGAGGATTGTGGCAGAGCCGAGCCGAGCCGAGCAGCAGCCGGTGTCTATTTTTATGAACAAAGGTCCGCGTCTCCTGTCTCCGGGCTCGTCTGAAGGGAAGTGGGAGCAGCGGCACTCGCCCCGCACACCGCAGGCACACTTGTCAGAGCGACGAGAGTCACGCCGCCCCCCCCCCCCCCCCCCGCGGCCTAAACCACCCTTATCGTTCACCAGCCTAACCAGGTGAACCGAGTCGAGTGCTTTTTCCGCCGTTAATCACAGTTAGAGCCTCAACGGGGCATCACTACACCCCCCCCCCCCCCCCCCCCCCCAGGCCCTCTAAAAGGGATTACGGACAAACTCCCCCCAAAACCCAGTGAGCGATAGCGACGGTAGGAAGGAAACACAGGAAGGGGAGCGAGCTTGCTGTGATGCGGTGGGCTTTGACAAGGGGGGTTCCTGAAGGGTCCGGGGGGGGGGGGGGGGGGTGGTTCCATAAAGGTGTTCAAACTACTTTATGTAACCATGTTCACCGGGGTCTTCGTTGACCAAAGTGTAATCAACCATTGGCAACTCAATGCGCTCCGTTCAACTCTGCATTCAGAAGCATTTTTTTTTCTTTGATTCCGAAAGTTTTCATGGTTTTCCCCCGGAAAAAGATTCTGGAAGGGTCCCCCACCTGACTCACCGATATGCCCGCCTGCCGTATTAGGTCTATTGGCCTATTGGCTTCCAGCTTGGATATGTGTATGACTCTCATGTTGCTAAACAGTTTATCATCACATAACCCCCCCCCCCCCCCCCCCCCGCCCCGACAACGAATGAGAGATGGTAAACTGAACAATACTTTGTGATAACCTAAAGCGTAGAGAAACGACGGCATTCTTCCCTACCGTGACATCACCACCCATGGCAGAAACCCCCCCCCCCCCCGCCGCCCCCCCGCCCCAGCTCTGGTGAATATCAATGACTACAAAGCTTAATGGAGTCCACTGCTCATCGGCGACGCATCATCATCAGATGTTCTTCTTCGCTAATTGCATTTTTTTTTTGGAGACAGAGAGAGAGAGAGAGAGAGAGAGAGAGAGAGAGAAAGAAATTAGCGCGGGGCGTGTGTGTGTGTGTGTGTAGCGTATGTAGGCCGACTCTGATTAATTAGTCATGTTGCGCTGTTTGTTGTGTTGTGGCATTTTGAAACGGAGAACAGAATGAGAGAGAGAGAGAGGGAGGGAGGGAGGGATGGGAGGGAGGGATGGAGGGAGGCGAGCGGAGGAGGAGGAGGAGGAGGTGTAAATGCAAAAAAATACGCCCTGGGATGAAAATAGAGATGTAATTAATCAGCTGTGCTCCGAAACGGTCAGGAGTACACCGGCGGCACTGCGCTGTGGTCAACGCACTGATTGATGGGTACACACCGGTCATACAGTTGAAGTCCTACCACTACTACCACTACCACCACTGCTGCTGCTGCTGCTGCTACATATGGATCATTATTGGGATACAGCCCAGAACCAATGGGCTTTCCGTTGATGAAACTTACCCCTTATATTTATATACAGTATGTGTATACGGTGGTGTGTTTTCAGTGTTTTCAGGCTAGTATGCAAGCGTATCATTTACACTCACTCAATAATGAACTGTAATTAGATATCTCTCTCTCGCTTCAACTTGGGAAACACTGTCAGATTGTAGGACCTATCCACTTAAATGTGTGTGCGTGTGTGTGCGTGTGTGTGTGTGTGCGTGTGTGTGTGTGTGTGACAGTTTCCTTTGGTGCCGTACTATTTATCTATTTGAATCTTTGACGCAGTCTGTGGTTGTCAGCTTATGTTCAGGTGACCTTTTTTTTGGAAAGTTTGAACACTGCATGTATCTGTTTACTGTGGGAGGATGATGATGATGATGATGATGATGATGACGACTGACGATGATGATGACGATGATGATGAAGCAAACAGCTGTCACTAGAGATGTGGATGCAGGGAATCACTTCTGCTTTCCGTCTTCCTCTTCTGTGGACAACTTCCCTGTTTGTTTCGAGGCTTGATATACAACGAAAATGACCGAAATTGAACCTGCAATTACTGTATTTTACATACAGGTTTGGGTCAATTCTGGTAATTTGTTTCAAAATGTCATCCCGAAACAGGGAAGTTCAGCTCTGGATTGACAGCGCAACTACAAGAGTGCATCATGCTTACATTGCAACACACGGTGAATGCTCTTACAGCTGTGTGTGTGTGTGTGTGTGTGCGTGTGTGTGTGTGTGTGTGTGTGTGTGTGTGTGTGTGTGCGTGCGTGTCCTAGATACCTCTTGGTCT
Organism: Coryphaenoides rupestris; assembly: GCA_002895965.2. NCBI lineage: Eukaryota > Metazoa > Chordata > Actinopteri > Gadiformes > Macrouridae > Coryphaenoides > Coryphaenoides rupestris. Next base: position 236,702 of record PIJE02000487.1, read on the forward strand.
TGATGACAGGTGTGGGCAAGACGCAGGTCAGCCTCCACCCGTACGTAGCCAGAGACTGGAGCAGAGGCACGTAGTCTGCCTTCACCTGCAAGCCCTGGGGAGACACACACACACACACACACACAGACACACACACACACACACACACACACACACACACACACACACACACACACACACACACACACACACACACACACACACACACCTTTAGAAAACAGCTGCAGAATGTCCTGCATTGAAGTCAGGTTAAGCTATTGTGCTTATTGTGTTTGTTTAGAAGCTGGTTGTTGTTGACTATTTATAGTTGTTGCAGGCTATCGTCGGGTGGGTTTATTAATGATGTGGGGAGAATAGACCTGCACACAACAGTACAGCGTTCAGAGATGTGGTACAGGGGCTCCGAGGGGCTCCGAGGGGCGCCTCGATGGCGTCCCTGGAATTTAAATCGTGTCTGACTCATCAGTGGGTCATGAAATGCTGCTGTTTAACATTTTAAATACAACGATTTATGAAAAGTATTTGTTGATTCTGCTCCGATGAAAAGACAACAATGTTCTGGACTTCAACTTCAGACAGCTACTGTCTGACTTGGCGGTGAGCTGCCGGCTCCACGGAACAAGGGAAGAGTTCTTCTCCTTAAAAGCTTCAAGAACGCAGTTAATGACGGCCTTTTCTTGAAAGGTGCCTTTACAAAGAAATTTAATTTTAGCTTGCACCTAATGCCTGGTTCCTTCTTCTATGTCATTGAATTAGTGTTTTTCTAAGCCTCTCTGGTTGTGAACATATTCTAATATAGACGTCAAATGTATTCAATTAAAGCTCAGATTACACTGGTGAGATCGAAAATGATCTAGGATTGTTATGAACATCAGCATCAGCAAACACGTCATTTCAAGTTTATATTAAAAAAGGGGAAGTTTGCTACTTTGATTGTGGCTCTTTTCTTGATGAAAGTGCCTTTATATTATATTAATCAGCCATCAGTAGTAGCCTAGGTTTCAATCGAGTCAAGGCTAAAAATAAGAAAATAACAACACTACCAGCTGTGGGCAGATATTTCCCCAATACTATGTTTCCATGAAGTGAAATATATATTGCAATATACTTTGAAATATGTTAACAAATATATAATGGCGGGGGGAAAAATCTTCCACCGCGTGCCATATCTAGGGACCCATAAAGATATACATTCACAGGGCCCTACATTCCTGACTATACCTGAGCTCAGGAGGTATAAGAGCGGTTGTCTGGCAACTGGAAGGTTGCTGGTTTCGAACCCTAGCTAAGTGTCGAGCGTGTCCCTGAGCAAGACGCCACCTAACCCTACCTGCTCCTGACATGTCGGTTGTTACCTTGCACGGTTTGCATCGCCGTCGGTGTATGAATGGGTGAATGTGAGGCAATACTGTAAAGCGATATGGATGAACGCGCGATATAAATGCAATCCATTTACCACAGACACCTATGGCTGTAGTGAATAGATATGCGCTCCTAGTTACAGTGCAATCCTGGCTGTGCCTTCATGGAGTGGGGGCTTGCGCTGTCTACACACGTGGCCTTGAAATGTATAAATATATATATGGGTCTCATCTATTGGTTCTTTTTAACAACGTTCGGTAAACATTACAAGCACGAAAACACAGAGCTACACATGGTAAAAACATACACACACACATATACGCATATATACATTCATACAACTTCTTCGGCGCAATCTTTTGGCCGAAAAAAAGAAGAAAAACACGATGTAAACAATACACAATGGAAACAAAATATTGTTTCCATGTGTGTGTTTTACATCGTGTAAAGATAATTCCTTGCATTTTCCCTTGGTGATGAAGGCTGAGAGCTACTGTTGTGGGAGCATGTCATCTGAAAGTGGTTTGTAATTCAACTACCAATGTCAGCAATGGAAATGGGTAAAAACACCCGTGTATACAATTTCCTACAGGTTTAATGGGACAAGGGAAATGAAGGAATTGAATGTAATTCTCACTCGGGAGGAGAACTATTTTCACAATGTAATAGACCATTACACTGTGTGTGTGTGTGTGTGTGGTGTGTGAGTGTGTGAGATACAAATAGACCATCAAGTGCACCACACCTGCGACTTCCCTGTTGACAAACGGATTGCTTTTCTCAGTAATGGATGATTGAAAAAAATAATAAAAAAATCATCAAACAATACATTAGCAGCAACATTAGAATAAAATAATCATGAATGGAAACACACTGTGCACTCGGATATGGATTTTTTTCTGATTTTTTTGGCCTGAGCAACACATGCACACACACACACACACACCACACACGTGCACGCACACACACTCTGATTTGACAGGAAATGTTTGTATGTTGACGTGTGTGTTCTGAACTTCATGAGCATAGACTCCCAGACCACGAACCACCACAGCTAACCTTAGTTCTGTTGACAATCACAATTCACAATATATTAAACAAACATAATCGAAAGTGCAATGGAATGGTTATTGGGTGGGATGGCGGGCGGGGTGTGGGTCGGCGGGTCGGGGGGGGGGGGGGAGAGACATAGCCACACGTCACAAGGCAGCTATCGCGTTGTCATGGCGACGAGACCGTACACACGGTATAAGCAGCTCCCGCCTATCGGCCCACTTCCGTTGGGGCCGATCATTATCATTAGCATTAGCATTGTGAAAGCCTTTTACGGGGAGGAGGTAAGCTAAACAAAACCTCCGGGGCGGCACCTGGTGCACACTCCTCTGGTTCTGCTGGGAGTTCAGTTCCATTTGTTGTGTCTGTTCCAGCCCAGACGAAAACAACGGAAGCATTAGCCTTTTGTTTTCGGTGATGAGATTGATTTTAGTCAATTCAGTTATTCTTTCATGTCGGGTTTTATAGCGAGAGAGAGCGGGAGGAAGAGAGAGAACGAGAGGTTGGGGTCGGCTCTCTCGTTCCCAAACCGCCTCATCCCCTCCTACACCTGAAGATGGGTGTAATTTAACAGTAATGGTCTGCTATTTGAAGAGTAGTTCGAGGTGAATCCCAGTGTCTCGTCTTTTCAGATCCGGCTCGTCCGTGGAGATGTTATCTTTGTGATTGCAAAGCCGGGCATCACGACAGAACCAAGCAATGAGAATGGATCATTTGGATTTAGCTGTGGCACCACAGAACGTTATTAGAAAGAAACAAGTTATGGCGTCGCTAACAGTGAATCTGATGCCTATCACTCTTGACTTGCACGCTGTGTGGGCGTGCACACACACACACACACACACACACAAACAACACACACACACACACACACACACACACACACACACACACACACACACACACACATCCAGGGACTATAAATGCCTGCTTGCCTACAGACACCTCAGCCATCCTCCGTCCAAATTACCCCCAAGACCTGTTCCTCTAAACCAGTGTTTCTCAAATGGAGGTACGTGTACCACTAGGGGTACTTTGGAGGATTGTAGGGGGTACTTGGAAAATGTCTAAAAACAAGGAGAAAGAAGGATTCTGCTAAAAAGATATACAGTAGGTAAGACAGAAAACCCATAATGTTGTCAACCAGTAAGCCATTCGGACAAAACTTTCTAACTTCAAGTCATCCCAAGACATCAAGTGAAAAAACCTTGCACGTATTTTCCCCTTGCCTGAAATGATTTGTGCTGGTGAAAGGGCTACTGGGCTGAACACATATATTCGAGGGGGTTAAAGTACAAAGAAATAGTTTGAGAACCGTTGGTCTAAACCCTTCAGTTCTCTGCCTCTCCACCAGCTCCATCACTGTTAGACAGCTTCACCTCTTGGGTCTGTAGGAAGGCAGTCTCGCCTGAAGCCTGGTGGGCCAAGGCTTGTGGAATTAGGCTCAGCTCACGACGTCCACTTAAAAAGTCTCTTCCATTACCTCTTCCATTACCTCTTCCATTACCTCCAAGGAGCAGGCACTGACCCCCCCCCCCCCCCCCCCCCCGGCCTCAGCCGGCTCCCAGGTGACCCTTAACAGTTGTGTAATAGGGTTAGGGTCGGGGTTAATGTCATACTAAGTAGTGAAGCAAGAAGCATGCATATGCTAATGAAATGTTCACTCGCACTACTTGGCATTTAGTGGCTTGACCTGGCCTGAGAGATCTAAGAGAGGGAAAAGTGATCGACAGTGGAGACAGAGACCGGCCCTGAGGGAGCATGTCGGGGTTAGACAGTGAATACAGAGACAGGTCATTAAGGAGCAGGTAGGGGTTAGACAGTGGATACAGAGACAGGTCATTAAGGAGCGGGTAGGGGTTAGACAGTGGATAGAGAGACAGGTCATTAAGGAGCAGGTAGGGGTTAGACAGTGAGTACAGAGACAGGTCATTAAGGAGCAGGTAGGGGTTAGACAGTGAATACAGAGACAGGTCATTAAGGAGCAGGTAGGGGTTAGACAGTGGATACAGAGACAGGTCATTAAGGAGCAGGTAGGGGTTAGACAGTGAGTACAGAGACAGGTCATTAAGGAGCAGGTAGGGGTTAGACAGTGAATACAGAGACAGGTCATTAAGGAGCAGGTAGGGGTTAGACAGTGAGTACAGAGACAGGTCATTAAGGAGCAGGTAGGGGTTAGACAGTGAGTACAGAGACAGATCATTAAGGAGCAGGTAGGGGTTAGACAGTGAGTACAGAGACAGATCATTAAGGAGCAGGTAGGGGTTAGACAGTGAATACAGAGACAGATCATTAAGGAGCAGGTAGGGGTTAGACACCTCCCTTCCTGGGAGGGGTTGGGGTGGGTGGGTTGTGGGTGCTGCTGGTGGGCGTGCTCCTGACACTTCAAAAACTTCAAAGGCACTTGTCAAAGCGTTTTGCCAGCCAAGTGTTTTTGTCTTCCCCCTCACCTCCCATACAGCTGCCAGGGGCCTCAACAGCTCAGAGTCAACCCTTGTTATCAGCATCAGTGGCCAGGAGAGATTCTCTTCCCTCTGGGTGAGGGAGTAGCTCTCTCTCCTCCGGGAGGAATTGTGAGATATCAACACTAAACTGTCAGCTTCAACTTTGACCCCCTGCGTCACCCTGTCCTGCTGTCTCTCACACAGAGGAGGGTGCTTGCATTGGCAATACACACGCACACGCACACGCACGCACGCACACACATACACACACACACACACACACAGACACACACACACACACACACACACACACACACACACACCAGGGCAGATCATACTTGAGATGAGTCTTCTACCAATGGCTGGGCATAGTTTTATGAAATATTGCTTGACTGTTGTGCCCGATGCGGCAACGCAGATGTTACGGCTCGCCCGCCCTCGCCTCCACGTCCGTCCTTTTCCTCTCCCGCTACACGCCCTTCGCGCTCCTCTGCGCGCCGCCGTGGACCGGGGATACGGCGTTCCGACTCTCCGGCAAATTCTGTGTTGGATTAAAACCGCCTTTGGGCTTGAACTTTACCTACGCCTCCTCCTTTTGCTGTGCGCCTGGGTCTCACCTCAACCCCCCCCCCCCCTAACAGCAGAGCCCCTAATCTCACGGCGGACGTGATTTAGTTTCTGGAGGCCGGCTCTTCCAGAGCCAGGGGCCACGGCGTGTGACTTGTGGGAAGACGTGACAACGATGCGGGCCCCGCTAAGCTCCACGGGGCCTCTGGAGCTCTGGAGGTTTTACCCTCCAATTGGATTCCACAGGAGAAGCAACTTTTTTCATCTGCCGGAGCAGACATCCTCGCTTTTTATGGATTTCTATGAATTTATTTTGCTCATTTATTGTAAAAGTGTTGCCATCAAATGGATTTCTGCGGTGGCGTCAAATTGCGCCTCAAGCCTAAACCGTGCTGATTAAAATGCACTTAGTGGAGTCTTTTAGGTTAACGACTTTTTCAACAAAACTTTTTAACCCGTGCATAGTCATTAACAAATATAATCAACTATTTAACCATTGAATCATTTCATTTTCATTACAAAATATAATTGTCCACCATTTTAACCAGTGTAATCAGAATAATTACAAAATATATTTTGCCCATGTAAAAACCTTTAACAAGTGCCATCATCATCACAAAATATAACTCATCAAGTCATTTTGGTTATTGAGGGCGGGGGGGGGGTGGTGGTGTTCAAACCAGGAGCATGGCCTCTCATCTCTTATTGGACAGCACATCCGCTGTCCAATAGGAGAACGGTCCAGCAGCGACCTTGGGCTCAGGGCCAGAGCTTCCGAAAAATTAGTTTGTCCGGAATGTCGCGATTATCGGTCTTCCATTTGTCAGTAAGGGGCAGGGCTTGAACTGCAGTTCAAAGAGTTCAAAACGCTGCACACTCGTGTTACAGTTGGTGAAAGTCCATCAATGTGTGCTGTTCTATAGCATATGAATCTGTACTTCATGGTGTTTCACCCTGATGAGGTAACCTGATGAGGAACAGGTGCGCCGCTTGTACAGGTGCAACTCTACACATGGTTCTACCCATGATGCATTGCTCTCCACCAGATTCTCACTTAACTCTGACCTTAACCCCACCAAACCCAAGAAACTAAACTTCACCATCTCTAAACATTACAATTTCCAATCTAATGCATACAGTAGGTTACAATCATCCACCTAATGCCTCGCTTTAACATTATTTAACATCACACCGACATTAACTATCTTAACTAAGTTTACAACTAATGGATCATTCATTTACAACTTTACACCTAAAATTAACCATCCTAAACATAGGACCTCAAAGTAATCATTTTTCAAATCATTTTTGAACACTTCCCAGGTGGAAGGCCGAAAGTCCGACACCTGTACCTCTGCGTTCTGCTGCCTACACAGCGGTTATGAGCGGAGCGGCGGCGGCGGCGGGGAGAACCTCTTATGTGTCGGATCAGAGACCGCATGGCACCGAGGCGGTCCCGTGCGCCGGCTCCCTCTGAATTATACATCACACCAGCGCTTTATTAGTCACACATTCACTGGAGGAGTTATCAAACGCTAAGCCCCACTGTGCACGTTCCATGAAAAGAGAGATACTGCAGCCACGGTGATTTCTTCTTCTCTTGGTGTGGCTTCCACATTAAAAGCTGTTTTTATTTTGCTGCGATTTTTTTTAACTATTCCACAGCCGACCGAGCGGGATGATTATTTACCGGCTTTTATGGTCACGAGCCACGTCCCGCGATTGTGAATTTTCACGACACTGAGAACCGCGCCGTTAAAAATTCACACAAGTGCACACGTACTGTTCCCACGAGTCGCCTTCCCATCATTAGACGATACGGATGCGCTTCCCCAAGCGTTGCGCTGCTACACGCTACAGACTACAGACTACACCCTTTACACTACACTTTACACTACTCTACAGACTACACGCTACAGACTACACGCTACACGCTACAGACTACACGCTACACGCTACAGACTACACGCTACACGCTACACACTACACGCTACACACTACACACTACACACTACACGCTACACGCTACAGACTACACGCTACACACTACACACTACACACTACACACTACAGACTACACACTACCACACTACAGACTACACACTACAACTACACCTAACACTACACACTACAACACTACAGACTACACACTAACACTACACACTACACGCTACAGACTACACACTACACGCTACACACTACACACTACACGCTACAGACTACACGCTACACTCTACAGACTACACACTACACACTACACACTACACACTACACGCTACAGACTACACGCTACAGACTACACACTACAGACTACACACACTAAGACTACACGCCACACGCTACACACTACACGCTACACACATATTCCCCACTCGGTGCGCTGTGCTGATTTTCTTCTTGTTTATTTCTTGTTCTAATGTACTTTGGCCCTCAGTAATAGATGGCTGCATCTAGAGTCAGGGCCCCCCCCCCCCGGTTCCTGATGAGCGACCGTCTCGATGGAGTCCTTCAGAACGGCCCTATTTGTTTCTGGAGCTTTATCGTTGTTGTTGTTGTTGTTGTTGTTGTTCCCATAAAGCTCAATGCTAACAGAGCGGGAAGGGTCCGCTCACTCCAAGGATTCCCATTGATTTCTGTTGTCTCCACAACAGAGGGCGCCGAGACATCACCACGGGGGCCGTCATCATCAAGGAGGGGCCCCGCCATCGGCCCCCCATCCTCATCCTCCACTTAGTTTGTTTTACGTGGTTTCGTGCTCTTTCACCGCATTCGGGGAAACAATGTTGTTGTTGAGATTCTGTCTTTATCTGTGTGTGTGTCTCAGGCATCCGTCCAAAACGGCCATTGAGGTGGACTTGAACGGTATTGTCCAATGAGAGAGCAGCCGGCAGCAGGGTGCATTTAGAGAAAGCCAGTATTGAGTTGCGCTGAAGCAAAGTAGATTAAGGGTTTAGTGCATCGGTGTCCCGTCAACGGTGAGTTCACGGACCTCCTCCTGGACGGCGGGCAGACGTGCGGTGCCATTGGGCATTGTTTTTTTTTTTGTCTGAGTTTCTTTTAGTGGGTTCAACACAGTCACGGATGACGATGTTTTTACGCAAATATAAATCGGACGTTACCATTGTTTAGTTTGAGTTCATGGGAATGTCAAAAGCACGACAGGTTTCATTGTGAGTTCAGTGAAGGGCTTTTCCGGATGAAAGCTACGTATGCTGAAACCCTGAAACTATGTAAAAGAGAAGCGAGGACATTCAACCGTATCAGCATATGTCAGCATATTCATAACATTTTATGCTCGATATATTATGGCCTGAAGAAATCACACCACATGCAGGTTATTTAGCCGTTCAAATTGTTGTTTTGTGGTGTGCTAGTGTCTTGACATTGCCTACGACTTTTGCTTGGTTGCTCATTTAATCGACTTTTTTGTGCAAAAAAGTGTATTTTTTCGAATGGGTCTTCATCATCATGAGACACTTGTTTTAGTTCATTTTAGTTTTCCAAATGTCCTTTTTTTTTAACGTCGGCTGTAATTTACATTCATTTAAAATTGAGAATGAAGGAATCTCAAGCTAGCCTAAATGTAATTGAACCTTAGCTCCAAAAACAAGAAGCCACAATCACCTCATCCCTTACTCATCATCCTCTCCCATTCAAAACCTGTTGATATCGATGTCAGGGTTTTATGTCCGGGGGGGGGGGGGGGGGGGGGGGAAACAGTGTCCCCCTTTTCAGATGCAAATCCCAAGATTAGTTGTGAGATAGTAAAGGAAAAAGACGGACAAAGATAACCAATTAGTTTATTTTGTGCGCCGCCGACCGCCGAGTGAAGCTACGCGCCGCGCCGTCTGCTCGGACCACAATGGTATTGATTGGCTCCCCCTCAGCCAAGCGGCTTGTTTTGCTGTTGTCTGGGCTTCATAAATCCAACCACCTGTCGGGGGGGCGGGGGGGGGGGGGGGGGGGATCTAAACACGCATATATCAAGACGAGAAGCCCCCAAACCCAACGCAATCAATACTCTGCGCCTATATAGTCGCGTCTCAATATTAAAAGTGTAGAAACAAAAGCTGCTCCTTTGGAGGTAAAGACTGTAAATAGTGGGAATATTCTGACTTTCCCTTCAATTGTGATATTTGTGAGATTTGGATTGTTCTGTTGCACATTACATTTACATTTAAATTTTGGGCATTTGGCGCTTTTATCCAAAACGACTTACAAAGAGTACTGTTTGTTGTTGTCTCCTTCAACAACAGTATTCGTTGAAGGAGAATAAAGATAAAGATAAGAATGGAGCTTTCATTTCACTGCATATCCTGTATGTGTATGTGACAATTAAACTCCTTGAATCTTGAATCTTGAATCTTGAAACAGTCCCGGCACACAAAAACGGCGGCAAACCAACGCAACGCAGCACTTACAGAGCGCACACGCTTCCCTGCTGCGTAGAATCACCGCAGAATAGGCATGTCGTCTCTGTGACATATTCTGTGGGCGTGTGCTCGGCAAACTTTTCGATTTATCGCCGAAAGAATACGTTTAAAGAAGGCGTTCGGGGGTTCGATGGGATCCCCTTTGGAGGGTTTTTTTTTTTTCCGGCGGGGACCAGGTTCGCTTGTTGGACAGCGATGATGAAAGTGTCCTGGAATCCATTAAGCCGCAAAGTGAATTTTCTTTTCATTCCAGGGGCTCGGGATGAGGCCTCCGGTTCTGCCTTTTCTTTATCACCACCACATGCGGTGAGGCGGGGCCCCGGGCACGGCCGTGTTTAGCGGGGACAAAAGTCTCTTTTCACACTTGGACGGCCGCAGGGGACGCCGAGTTAGAATTCGATTACAGAGATAGCATCGGACAACACGCACGCACGCACGAACACGCGCGCACACACACACACACACACACACACACAAAGATGCACATTCGGGATGTGCAGTTGACGTGCGCTGAGGCCGGCATGACAGCAGAAGGGCCCCTCAGAAGCACACAGAAATCAATGGGTAGATTTAAACAGGGGCCAAGCGGCGGCCATAATCACAGAGCAGATAAGGACCTCGTCTGCAGATAACACCGACATGTGAGAACACCGCCGCCGGACACCCGGGACATAGATTGAGAGATGGCAGATTTGTGTGTGTGTGTGTGTGTGTGTGTGTGTGTGTGTGTGTGCCCACCCAGTGCTGGGTGGTGTAGATAGATACTGATGGAGGTGTGTGTATTTCTCGTATGGGATTTAGACTTACAGGGGGGGGGGGGGGAACTAATTTCAACAAATCTCTTATTTTGTTGTCTGATGGTATCAGTTATTTAAACCTGCAGCGATGCGATACAATTTTGTGATAAAAAGAAAGAAATCTCGACATCGGGACTTGATTTAGCGACCTCGAGGATGTCAAATAATGATCCAGAACAACCGCTTACCGACCATTACTGTTGCCACTGGAAACCCACGCTGCCACACATACGCACACACACACACACAAACACACACACACACACACACACACACACACACACGGCAAAAAGCAGGGACTCACGTCGATGACGGTCCACTGCTCGACCACGATGGCGTCGTAGGCGGGCGCGCCGGTCTCCCCCCCGCTCGCCTCCTGGAAGATGAACACACTCTCCACCGACATGGGCAGCAGGTCTAGAGAGAGAGAGAGAGAGGGAGGGGGGGGGGGGGGGGAGATTAGCTCACCATCTTATTATGATGTACATCTTAAATATGAAAGAGAGAGAGAGAGAGAGAGATTATCACACGATGTTGTAACATGCATCTTAACTATTAGACAGAGAGAGTGGGAGTGGGAGAGATGGAGCGAGAGAGAGAGAGAGTGGGATCGGGAGATAGGAAGGGTGAGAGAGAGAGAGAGAGAGAGAGAGAGAGAGAGAGAGAGAGAGAGAGAGAGAGGAGGGAGAGAGGTGATGGAAGGGGGAGAGAAATCTGGGGAGAGAGAGAGAGAGAGAGAGAGAGAGAGAGACGTGATGGGAGGGTGGAGAGAAGGGGAGAGAGGGAGGGTGTGAGAGAGACATGATAGAGGGAAGAGAAAGACGGGTAGAGAGGGAGGCTGGAGAGAGAGAGAGACGTGATGGGAGAGGGGGAGAGAAGGGGAGAGAGCGGGAGAGTGGGAAGAGAGACTTGATGGAAGGGGGAGAGAGAAGGGTAGAGAGGGAGGGTGGAGAGAGAGAGAGACGTGATGGGAGAGGGGGAGAGAAGGGGAGAGAGGGAGAGGGAGTGGGAGAGAGACTTGATGGAAGGGGGGAGAGAGAGAGATGTGGTTGGAGGGGGGAGGAGAGACAGAGGGAGGGTGGAAGAGAGGAACATGACAGGAGTGGGGGAGAGGCAGACAGCCGGGGGAGACGGAAGGAGGGAAGAAAAGAGTAAGAGTCAATGGGGGAGGAGAGGGAGAGACACATGGGGGAGGGTGAGGGGGGAGAGGGATGATAGTATTTACTAGAAGGAAGCAAGCAGACTTTCCCTTCTTTCTGGGAAAACCCTGCAGGCCACAGATGTAATGATACAGCTCAGTCATGCACACACACACACACACACACACACGCATACACACACTCACACACACACACACACACACACACACACACACACACACACACACACACCCACAGACCCCCCCCCCACACACACAAACACACACACACACACACACACAAACACACCAGCCACAGACCCACAGAGAGAGAGAGTGTGAGAGAGTGTGAGGATGCAGGTTCAGATCTACAGGGTCTTTTGGACATTAAGACATGGCTCCTCTCAGCGGAGACTGAGGCTACTCCTGGACCCAGTCCTGGCTGGACAGGGTCCTGGCGGGACTGGGTCCTGGGGGGACTGGGTGCTGGTGCAACAGCGTCCTGGCGGGACTGGGTCCTGGGAGGACTGGGTGCTGGTGCAACTGGGTCCTGGCGGGACTGGATCCTGGGGGGACTGGGTCCTGGGGGGACTGGTTCCTGGGGGGACTGGGTCCTGGCGGGACTGGGTCCTGGTGGGACTGGGTCATGGGGAGACTGGTTCCCTGGGGACTGGGTCCTGGCGGGACTGGGTCTTGGGGAGACTGGGTCCTGGCGGGACTGGGTCATGGGGAGACTGGTTCCTGGGGGGACTGGGTCCTGGCAGGGACTGGGTCTTGTGTGTGTGTGTGTGTGTGTGTGTGTGTGTATGTGTGTGTCTGTGTGTATGTGTGTGTGTGTGGTTATTCCCCGGCATATCATGGGCCAGCCAGACGCCCTGCTCTCGATCAAGGCTGGGGTCGCTTGATACGTGCGCCCGCTTTGCGTGTGCACACACACATGCACTTCACAGGCTAGCCACACACACACACACACACACACACACACACACACACACCACACACAACACACACCACACACATACACACACACACACACACACACACACACACACACACACACACACACACACACACACACACATACATACACAGCATCTGTAGTTGTTTGTTGTTTGATGCGTGTGTGTGTGTGTGTGTGTGTGTCTTTTCATGCATGTGTTAAGCACACACATGCACACACAGCACTGTACACATATAACACACAGGAGCCATGGCACTGTGCATTGTTTGTGCTCACGCACGCACACACACACAACACACACACACACACACAACACACACTTTTCATTGTTCTATATGTAACTTGTGCACACACACACACACACACACACACACACATACACACACACTGAAGCCAGCAGCCGGGTCCTGGGGTCCACACTGGCCTGAGTGGTTTCTCATTACTTCCTCTGCATTTACACACTAATACGTTTTACTGGCTTACTGGGACCCGGGCCCCACCATCACACACTCCACATTTCATTACAGACCATAATAATAGAGGAGAGAGACGGAGTGGCCGAGCGGGGTGGAGACGGAAAAGAAGAGGGAGAGAGAGGAGCGAGAGAGAGAGAGAGAGAGAGAGAGAGAGAGAGAGAGAGAGAGAGACGAGAGAGAGAGAGAGAGAATGAGGGCGAGGGCGAGGGACTATATAGCTGAGAGCAAATTGAGAGAGAAAGGACATGAATAGGGGGAAGGAGGGGAGGAAAGATGGATGGAGAGTGGAAGCCAAGTTGGAAAGAAATAGAGTGAGAGGAGGAGGAGAGCGTAGCCCCACGGACAGGGGGGAGGGGGAGGGGGAGGGAGGGAGCGAGGGAGGGAGAGAGGGAGGGAGGCAGGGAGGGAGAGGTAGAGGGGGAGGGAGGGAGTCAAGGAGAAAGATGTATGGAGTGGGAGGGGCCAGCCGGCGCTTCAGAAAGCCATTTAGGGCATCGCCACACTACCTCAAACACACACCTCCTTTTTCACACACAGACACACACACATACACACACACACACACACACACACACACCCACGCCAAGGTGGGTGTGCACTAACTCCACTCTTGTCGTGTTCATTCATTTTCACGGATCACTCTTCCCCCCGCAAATGATTCACGACAAGCCGACGAGTCACTTCAATCAGTCCATTTGTCAATCGGTCCGTTTTTCTATTACATTTCGGTGCTACTTTTCAGGTGCGTATGCGTTTCTCCTCGACACACGTTCACTCGTCCATGTAAAACGCGTTCCATTCGTCTTGTCCGGTTCTCCACCTTTCCCGCTGGAGTCGGCCCACGGCGAGTATGGATGCACTCTCACACGGGCTGCTGGCGCACGACAGGATAAAAGCGTCCACCCAAATAGTGATCCTGCATCTATTATTCCCGCATAAAGTGCATGTTGTAAAAGTGTAAAAGGCTTGTTGGTATTGACCGGAGTGAGGTCAGAGCCCCGCTGATGCTCTCAGGACGCCCGGGGGGGTCGATAGAGGGTCGATGGTCACGGGGAGATGTTAGACTTGTTAGCCGCGTGTGAGCGAGCGTCTCCGGGACACGGAATGGATGCTCCTGAATTTTCGTGCGTCCGAAATAGAGTCCTATTTCAAGCGGTGTATAAATAATTGCACAGCCCCGCCACATTCACGCGCTGTGTGCTTGTGTTTGCGCAGCTTAAACAATATGGCTCAATATAGGCAGTGGCTCCGGAGGTAGAACGGTTGTTTGGCCACTGGAAGGTTGCCGGTTTGATCCCCGGCTCTAAGTGTGGCGGTGTCCCTGAGCAAGACACCCTAACCCTAGCTGGCTGCTGCCTTGCATGGTTGGCACATCACCGTTGGTGGATGAATGTCTATGTATGAATGGGTGAATGTCAGGCAATGCTGTAAAGTGCTTTGGATAAAAGTACTGTATAAATGAAATCCATTTACCATTATGATGGTTGTTTGTAATGTGCTACGAATATGATACGAAATATCGATGCTTTGTGCATAATGTGTGTGATGTGTCCCACTGCTGGATCATCAACAACAACAACAACATCAACAACAACAACAACAAGTTGTTTAGACTCTCAGGGAAAGCACAAGGACCGGAGGCATCTCCCGCCGTATCCACGGAGACACACACACACACACACAGATAGATAGATAGATAGATAAACACATGTCTCAGATGCCCAAGGTCACAAGGTGAGACATCATGCAAATAGCAAGGGAATACAGTGAGGAGAGAGAGAGAGCGAGCGAGAGAGCTGTTGGGCATGGATCCTCTCAGCGGAGACTGAGGCTACTCCAAAATATGTTTAGATATTTAGGAGCCGCAACTCGGACAGGAGAACAGAGAATACAGAGGAAGCCCCTTTACACACTGGGTGTGTGTGTGTGTGTGTGTGTGTGTTGTGTGTGTGTGCTCGAGGCTGCTCTTTCTATCTGGCAGTGCTGTACGTGTAATGAATGAATGCCAAATAAAGTTGGCCTTCACGTTAGCTTGGAGTAGGATCACATTCTTTATTTAACACAAACGCGAGGCGGGCGAGGCTTAATTCAGTGTGTTTTTTCTTTGTCATCCATTGAACGATCAGAATCCACAGCGCTTCCCTCCTCGTTAGCATTTTTGTCTAGACTCTCGACCCTGACCTCTGACCTCCGGTGGGCCACACGTGTCATGTCTGGTGAACGCGCAGGCTGGTGTCGGCGGTGTGGTGACATCATCATTTAAACATGGCCGCCCCGCCAGACGTCTGGCCGCTTATCTTAACCGTTCTTTTCTCTGCTTATCTATATTTCAGATGGGAGCGTCGGGAATCAGAGGGAGGGCGTGTGTGTGTGTGTGTGTGTGTGTGTGTGTGTGGGGACGTTTTTGTGCATTGGGTGCCATCATGTGTGCCTTAGAGAGAGAGAGAGAGAGAGAGAGAGAGAGAGTGTGCGTGTGCGCGTGTGAGTGTGTGTGTGTGTGTCTGTTATTGTGTTGTGTGCAGTGTGGGTGTGGGCATGTGTGTGTGTGTGTTATTGTGCCGTATGTCCATGTGGTGCGTTATTGTGTTGTGCGTACCGTGTGGCGCTATTGCGAGCAGCATGCAGTGTGTAAGTGTGTGTGTGTTGTGTGTGTGTGTGTGTGTGTGTGTGTGTGTGGTGTGTGTGTGTGTGTGTGTGGATATGAAGGCAGGGGGTTGAGGGAAAGGTTATGATGTTGAGGTAGATCAGCACGGTGACATGTGATTGGACGGCTGTTCCACCGCCTGGAGCCACTGGGGCTTAAGTACAGTAGTAGTGGCCCCTGTTGTCCGGCAGACTAGAGCTGGTCTCTAAGGTCAGGCTGTCACCCCCAAGCCTTGATATTAGTAAGTCATATTAATAAAAATAAATCAGTATACATTAAGTTAGGAGCCGAGACCTGCGTCCCTCGATAGCGCTCATGCCCATTGCTAAATACTTTCTCTTTTATTTTTTCCATTATTTCTATTAAAGGTACAACTTAAAGGTACTATATGTAAGAATCAGTGCATTCTGAGCTCCGTGGGTTGACGCAATAACAATCAGAAGCTAATGTTAGTTCTAATCATAATTAAACCTTGTACACATTTAAAAAAGCTATGAAATATACATATATTTTTAATTATCCACGCTTACATATTTCCTGCAAAATCCGACCCGACTCAAATATAACATAAATCAGACCAAAAGCTGTTCGACGCAACAGAGAGAGTCGGGGAAGCTCTAATGTTTGAACTTCAACCACAACCTGCTCACAAACTGGCAATTTAAAGTGATTTGTGCTGTAAAATCCTACATGTAGTCCCTGAACGGATTCATTATTCTTACATACAGCACCTTTAAGCTTTCTAATATAGCTTTTCATTGTATTTTGTGTCACCATCTTCTTATAAAGGTGACACCGAGCAGTTTCACACTAACCGGCACGTGAGCAAAAAGGCAGACGTCTGGCTGAGCCGTCTCTCCACGCATCCTCTCCTCTTTATTGTCAGCGGGATGTTTCACCGTTTGATTTATTGCCGTTTATAGCCGCTTGTCTGAGGGTGGCTGGACCCAGCGGGCCGGCCGGCCGTCTGAAAAGCACAGTGTGCTGTCAGAGGAGGAGGAGGAGCAGCAGGAGGAGGAAGAGGAGGAGGAGGAGGGGTAGGAGGAGGAGGAGGAGGGGGAAGCTTAAACTAGAAGCTGTGCTCCAGTCAACACCATTACCGTCAGCCCCCACCCCCCCCACCCCCACCTCCCCTTGTCCCGACTCCTGAGGGGGGTTTCTGAGGTTAGGACCACCTCTTAGGGTGTGTGTGTGTGTGTGTGTATCTGTGTGTGTGTGTGTGTTTTCCAGGATGTCGTCTGCATATTAATTTGTACATATGGGGGCCGTGTATGTGTGTCTGTGTGTGTGTGTGTGTGTGTGTGAGAGTGTGTGTGTGTGTGTGTGTAAGATATTAATGTTTAATGTGTGTGTGTGTTGTGATTGTGCAGCCTCAGAGGGGCTGGGTCGGCAGATCCAATATGGCTGCCTTATCTGACCTGCTGCTGTCTGCCCCCCGAAGCAACGGCTCCACTGCAGGGATTATTAAACATGACACACACACTCTCACACATGCACACACACACGCACGCACACACACACACACACACACACAACACCACACACACACACACACACACACCACACACACAACACCACACACACAACACACACACAACACACACACACCACACGACACATCTCACACACACACACACACACACACACACACACACACACACACACACACACACACACACACACACACACACACACACACACACACACACACACACACACACACACTCCACACACACACACACACACACACACACACACACACACACACACACACACACACACACACACACTCTTACAGACACACAAACACGCACGCACACACACACACACAACTGTGTTTTATTGGGTTGATTAGTCAGTTGGTTAGTGTGTGTGTGTGTGTGTGTGTGTGTGTGTGTGTCTGTGTGTGTGTGTCAGTCAGAAAGTGTGTGTATTGCTCCTCGCTCTCCCTAGACAGCGCTTGTGGCTCCCAGACAGGCGGGCGCGGGGCAGAGCTACAACATCGTTTCTGGGAAGGAGACATGCAACGTGAACACGGCCATATATCGCACAACAACGTGACGACACTTCACTAGTTGTTTAGAACGGTTTTAGAATTTATGTTTAGAAGAATACTGCAGGAGTGAATGGGGAGTAAGCCATTCCATTGTACTTCCATTGGCAATAAAGAAATCTTGAATCACTCACGTCGATGCAACGACGCAAACTTTGCTTTCATCTCCTTATCTAGCATTTCTTATGGTCCTTTCATGGTCGCTCACTTTAATGTGAGATTTAAGCTCGCTTTTTTATTTTTGACCTTTTTTTACGTCTTCCTGTGATCTCGTGTTCCTTGCATGCGTGTCTTCTACCGAAACGATTGATATAATGAAGACCTTTTTTTCCATAAAATGTACACAGGATCAGTCTCTTCATATGATTATAGAAATATAGAGCAGCTGGTGCATGTGGGGGAATACTATTTGACAAGCTTTGAATTGCTAGATTTATAATATAATATAATATAAAACACACTATTTATAAAATGTCATATTTATGGCGTGGGTGTGTGTGTCAGGGTGTGTGTATGTGTGTGTGTGTGTGTGTGTGTGTGTGTGTGTGTGTGTGTGTGTTGAGCAGAAAGTCATTACTACTCTTAATATTAACGTGTGATGACATCAGAGGATATTTGAGGTGGGAGGGTGGGGTAGGTGGGAGGGTGGGGGTAGGTGGGTAATCTCTCACCAAACATGACTTGAAACGAGCTGCAGGAAATGAGTTAATTAAAGCTGCGCTGTACCTGCAGGAGGACGACGCAGGAGAGGGATTAAGGCGCAGGGGTCGTCAAAATAGCAACCCTTAGTGGAGGTGAAAGTACCCGTGTGCTTTATGAGGCTAACTTACGTATCTTTCACGTTGGATATTGGTAATGTGAGGGCGCTATTGTATTCCAGGTTGGTTAGTCTCGCAGGTGTTTATGATGTACTTCATGTTAGCTTTGTGAGACCATTCCGATCGAGCAAGGTCACGTTCTGTTTCTCTCTTAAGATCGGTCTGGCCGGGCTTCAAGCTATCTTGTTTGTGTCTCTGAGCCACCAGTGGTTCGGACCAATCAGCATTCTGCTGGCAGCTAGGGGCGTGGTTTAGGTGTGATGACAGCGAAAAGCAACCGTTTGTTTGGAAACAACAATGGCGATGGACAGATGGTTTCGTCCAATCACCTGCCAAGGATTTTTTTTAAAGTCCCCGCCCTTTTCTAAACATTTTCCAATGACGACTTCCCAGATGCTTCTGTGAAACAAACCATCTACTGAGGGGAGACACAGCTATTTATTGCTGGCACTTTATAAAATATTTTATAATAAATCACAAAATGATTTGCTCATATTAAGCAGTGAACTAATGATGCCCTCTGTTGCTCCGGACTGCGGACGAGACATCCCAGACAACATCTCACCTGCAATTGTCTCCCTGTCAGGAATCTACGACAGCTACGTCTTCAAAATAACGAGCTGCAATGCTCAAGAACCGAACCCTGCCCTACCTTACTTTTGACCTGCTGGTGAACCAGTAGTGTCGTGTCTGCCCTGAGTGGGTGGGGTGGTGCTAAAGTCCCGCTCCCCGCACCATCAGCCGCCCGCCTTCCCCTTCCCTTGAGCAAATCAATCACGGAACTTGCACGGCGTTAACGTGAACCATCCGACGTGAGCTCAACAAAATCTCCCCAAACACGGCACTGCACAATAAATGACAAAAAACACAATTGAACAACGACAAAAAAAAACCCGTTCAAGTCCAGATTCCAAAAAGCGGTGCGGTTCTCACGACTTGAAAAGCACAATTTTCACACGGCCGGGCGCCATGGCGACTCCTGCCGCTTGTCAACACAGAGGAGGAAATTGACAGTCCTGCGGCGGTGCACATAGTCAGAAGGCACGGCACTCCAGTTTCCAAACTCTAACCCCGTCACCTCATCACCAACACCCCCCCCTCCCAAGCTGAACATCAAAGCATCAGTGAATTTCTCTGTTCGGCAGAATATCTGTATGTTTCGCTCGAACAAATTGGGACATTTAAGAAAGGGCATTTTAAATGTACGAACGAGACTTTGGAACCGGCTCTAGGCTGGGTTGGGTTCCAGAGAACCTTCATGTTTCTAGCCGACGTCGATGACATAGTCCAGTCGTTGCTTGGGGCTGATGACGTCACACAGGCCGACGACGCCGCACCCTCCTAGATGATGACATCACAGACTTTTACGCAGCACCCCGTGTCGGTCGGTCGGTCGGTCGGTCGGTCGGTCGGCTGCTCGCTTGGAGCCGACGCGACGACGTCACACACACACACACATCACACAGTTCTGGGGTTCATCCTGCTGCTGCTGCTGCTGCTGCTGCTGCCTCCGCCTCTCTCTCCACATGTTCATCTCTCTCTCTCTCTCTCTCTCTCTCTCTCTCTCTCTCTCTCTCTCTCTCTCTCTCTCTCTCTCTCTTCTGCATCCCTCCAGTGGTGAGGAGGGAGAGAAGACCTCTCCATCGTCGCACTCGGGGGGTGAAACACTCTCCTCGTTCGCTTGTCAAAACATCACGCCTGGGGCGGTGGTGACAGCTGAGTCGGTGTGTGTGTGTGTGTGTGTGTGTGTGTGTGTGTGTGTGGTGTGTGTGTGTGTGTGTGGTGGTGGTGGGGGGTGGTGGGGGCGTAAGATATATTATAAGCCACCAGCGAAGCTCCTTTCAAATGAGCTTCCGTCTGCTGCTTGGCCACTCGGTGAGAGCGGGGATGACGCGCAAGAAAACGTCAAGCGGTGTACAGCGTTCAGAAGAGTCTCCCCGGGTGTGGGTTTCAAACTTTTCACATTTTCACCTTCCTTCTATTGCTTCAGCGAAACTATTTCAGCACGGGGCCCGCTTTGTTTAAAATCCTGTCTTTTTTGGTTCGTATTCGAGTGACGCGACGGGCAAAATAACAACAACAGAAAACAAATTCAAAAACGAAAAAAGGGTGAAAATGCTGCCGCTCTGGCGTCGGTGTTGATCCTTGAAGTCTCTGGTTTGATGAGTCGCTTGGTGGCTGCTTGGAGGATCCTCAGCTTGGCCCACTTAATAGCCGGTATGCAAAGCAGGCCCATAAAAAATGCAAGGGACACACAGTGTGTCGTCCTTTTAACTCTGCGCTGAGCCGCGCACAACACGGAGGAATCCGACGCCCCCCCCTCCCGTCGCTGAAGCACCGATCTCTCGTTATTTCTTTTTTTTTCCTAAACTTCGAGAACATAAGGAGGACGGAAGCGTTTTGACGTCTTCACCGCGTCTTCTGCTTACACGTTGTCACAGAACGTTTTTTTGATTTGATTTTCCAATGCGACGCGTTGATCTTCGTCTTGCTTTAATCATTTGCGGCCACACAGGGTACGTTAAATGCTAATTTGCGCGACGCCGAGTGTCTTTGCCCGGCGATTTCCGACGTTTCTGGCATCGCTCTCAACAAATGGAGTCCTTTTGCAGTTTGTTGGGTGGGTATCCTTTTCATGGAGGCTCAGACGGCAGAGAACAGACGGCGACATTTTCCGGGAGGGGAGGGAGGGTGAGGAATTCTTTGCGCGTCACCGTGGTGGAAGTGTCACGTTGTGAAATGAAGGGACGGATGTGAATCAGTGCGAGGGTGGAGGCCCAGATGGGTTGTGTGTGCAGTCCACTTGCATTAAGGTGGTGGTTGTGGAGGTGGTGTTGGGTGGTGGTGGTGGTCTAGTGGTTGTGGTAGTGGTGACAGAGGTGCTGGTGGTGGTGGAGGTGATGGGGATGGAAGTGGTGGTGATGGTCGGGGTGGATGTGTGGTGGTGGTGGGGGTGGTCTAGTGGTTGTGGTGGTGGTAACAGAGGCGGTGGAGTTGGAGGTGATGGGGATGGAGGTGGCGTTGACGGTGGAGGTGGCGGTGCAGTGGTTTGTCATGGTGGTGACGGAGGTGGTGGAGTTGTGACGGAGGTGGTGGTGGTGGAGGTGGTGGCTGGAGGTGGTGGTCTAGGTGCGTGGTTGTGACAGAGGTGGTGGTGATGGGGATGGAGGTGGTGTTGATGGTGGAGGTGGTGGTCTACTGGTTGTCGTGGTGGTGATGGGGGTGGTGGTGGTGGTGGTGGTGGAGGTTGGTTGTGGTCGGTGGTGACGGAGGTGGTGGGTGTGGAGGTGACGGTGACGGAGATGGTGTTGATGGTAGAGGGTGCGGGTGGTGTGATGGAGTTCATGACAAGTTCATTGTGCTCCATTTTTGGCGGGAACAAAATGATGGTGGTAGTGGTGGTGGGGGTGATATTACTCATAACATGGTTTTCTCTCTGATGGATATAATGAGGCACGCTGAATGGGTCCATTAAAATGGCCGTCTCGTTACTGGGAGAAAAGAAAGGAAGCAAATCCTGTTCCATCCATGTTCCTCTCTAATGGCCACATGCTGGCTGCTTTATATAGACTATGTACGTACTGTATGTATGTACACTATGTATGTATGTATGTATGTATGTATGTACACTGTATTTATATATGTATGTACCCAAACCACCCCCCCCCCCCCCCCCCCCCCCCCCCCCCCCCCCCTGACCCCTGTGCCACCCCATTACACATTAACCCCACCCCGCGGGCTGGCACCATGCCCCGCCGGTTCCCAATCAAACAGCCGCCCTGAGTAAATAATACCCATAATTCATTAGTGTGGGAAAGTGAAAGCGAAACGCAGATAATTAACCCGAGAGAAAAAAATGAGCTCCCCTCTTTGCATATTTCCTCACCCCGCCGCTGGAGTAATGAGGTGCTCTACAGTGGCTGGTCCTCACCCTCCCGTAACATTAGGTTATTCTAATCTACGGTAGTTCGCACTGCGCACGCGGCGTACAGCCATCACTGGAATGGATGAGCAAGTCAAGCGCTGAGAGCCGATAGGATTCTCCCAAGCTGAACATCAAAGCATCAGTGAATTTCTCCGTTCGGCAGAATATCTGTATGTTTCGCTCGAACAAATTGGGACATTTAAGAAAGGGCATTTTAAATGTACGAACGAGACTTTGGAACCGGCTCTAGGCTGGGTTGGGTTCCAGAGAACCTTCATGTTTCTAGCCGACGTCGATGACATAGTCCAGTCGTTGCTTGGGGCTGATGACGTCACACAGGCCGACGACGCCGCACCCTCCTAGATGATGACATCACAGACTTTTACGCAGCACCCCGTGTCGGTCGGTCGGTCGGTCGGTCGGTCGGTCGGCTGCTCGCTTGGAGCCGACGCGACGACGTCACACACACACACACATCACACAGTTCTGGGGTTCATCCTGCTGCTGCTGCTGCTGCTGCTGCCGCCTCCGCCTCTCTCTCCACATGTTCATCTCTCTCTCTAGTGTATGATATCTCCTATCTATCTGTTTGGGGCGTGGCTGAGAAGGGGGGGGCGCAAAAAGCTGAACCAGATCAAAAAGGTTTGAATGTGGATTTGGAGCCAAAGAATCCCATTGGCTCTGGAAGAGGGCACGAGGACTTATTAACGTCATCAAGGAGGAAAGAAAGCGTCTTTGTTTTTGTCTCTACTCTCGCCGCCATTTTGAAAGCTCGTACATTTCCCCAAAGACGATGTGGGTTTGAATGCGGACACGCAGCCGAGCCACGTCAGCAGCAGATTGGACCGGGCAGGGGAGGAGAGCGAGAGGCGAGGGAGAGGTTGTGATAAAAGTGAACTCGTTGTTTCCCACAGGAGGCGGGGGTGTAGGAGGAGCACAGACAGAGGGTGGGGGTGTAGGAGGAGCACAGACAGAGGGTGGGGGTGAGGAGGAGCAGTAGACAGGAGGTGGGGGTGTAGGAGGAGCAGGCAGAGGGTGGGGGTGTGGAGCAGCAGACAGGAGGCGGGGGTGTAGGAGGAGCACAGGCAGAGGGTGAGGGTGAGGAGGAGCAGAGGGTGGGGGGCGGAGATGAGGAAGGGTAAGGGTCAGTGAAGTTCAGATGCGGCCGTTGTGTGACCTGATGCAATCTCTGGCCAGTCTCTGGATAGAATATCAATGAATCTGTTCCCTGGATCTTACATGATGGGATGTAAAGAGACACTGGCCGCATTTAGGAACAAAGCGTGAAAACAAATCTTTCATGGCGTATATATCTTTGGTATGTCAAGCCAAAGGACTCCACTAGTCTCAGTATATAGCTTGGCATCTGCGGATAGCGCATTGTTTCTCACCGTTGTCGCCACCCAGGTGGAAGTAGCCGTCGACCAGCGAGGCGCCGTTGTTGAAGTGCTGGGTCATGTGGTCCAGCCAGTTGGCCTCCACGCCCTTCACGCCCTCATCGCGGTTCTGCACCTTCAGCGGGACCTTCACCGTGTAGTACTTGGCCTGGCCCTCTCGCACCGGGGGGTGGTTGAACAAGGCCAGGAGCTCCACCCCTGGAGATCAACCAATGAACCAATTAGCAAAGACTGTCCAATTGACACATAGCATAGCTTATTACAGTTTACATTTAGTGCATTTGGCCGACGCTTTTATCCACAGCGACTTACAAAGTGTACATTTGTTGATGGAGACAGCATCATATCTGTGATGTTGTGATACATAGAGATAAGAATAGAGCAGGTTTCAGGTTTCAAGAACGAGTTTCATAATCTCATAATCTTATTCAAAATGAACAAAATGAACCAATAATCCATTCATCAAACAAAAACTCGTTGATTTATGAATAACACTGTTGGAAAAGGGTTAATGCAATTCACCAACACACCAATTGACAAATGCCATCCATTCACCAAATTAATCAATTAATCAAACTAAATGAGTTAATGCTATTAACCATTTTGACAAATCAATCAATTAACCCACTTAATGAATTCATCAATCAAAGGAACCCAAGGTTGGCTTCATGGCAACACCACAAGCGACGCCTCACAGATGATGCCAACAGCTCAGAGTCTGAACAACGCGACAACTCCGAACATCGTACCGCGATTCCCTCTTTAAGGAAACATGTGACTAGGGTGGTGTTGCCATGCAGCCCCCCCACCCCCCCTCCCAGCCTTCACAGCTTTAAAGTGCTGTTCCCTCTAATCTCTGAAGACCGCACAACAAATCCAACACGCCGACAAGCCACAGTGTTTACCACAAACACGCTGCTCCAAAAAACTCTTTGCTTTAATCCCAACAGAGATCTGGGCAGGAGTCCCAGCTGAATTTGGTGGGGTTTTTTTTGTGCGCGCTGCGTCGAGCGGCGAATATAAAAACAACAACAGTTCTCCGAAACCCCATTGTTAGCTCTTTTTCACTCCACTTATGTACACCCTCCATTTTTCTGCGTCAGTCCTGCGGGAACAGCACAAGGTCGGGATCCATGGCAACAAGATGTGGCCCCCATCTTGTTGGCGATATTAGGTGAACTGAGGGTAAATAGAAGTGTTCTTTTGTGTGTACCTGGGTGTAGGGGGGCGGCGACCGGTGGACAAATGGCCGTAGAATGATACGATTAGGCGCTATTGTCGCACATTGTTAATAGCATGAGTTTGTTTTACCCAGCGGAAGCTGTGCGCAGCTGCTGTGTCCACACACACACACACACACACACACACACACACACACACACACACACACACACACACCTGTGAGTCAGTAGGTGTGTGTGTGTGTGTGTGTGGGGGAACAGACAGTGTTTGTGTTTTCATTTTTAACCTTACCCAGCGATGCACTCGCTACGCGGTGTACAGCTAACAGGGTATACAATGTAGAACACAGCACCCCACCTTATGCTGCCCGGCAGACCTTGAAATGGAATGGAATAGTATTATATTATTTGGCGATGGGAATCGGCAGCGACGTCACAATGTGATATCACGATTCTTTTGTGCCGATACGATACGTAATGCACTTCTGCTCTTATCCCAGCTATTATGCAGGCTACCTAGCAATTATGAAACTCGTTCGATTAACCTTGCAACTATAAGTGCTTGAAACCTGCTCTATTCTTATCTTTATGTACCACAGCGATATATTGCTGTCTCCTTCAACATACGTACTCTTTGTAAGTCGCTTTGACCAAACTCCCTATATGTAAATGTAAATGTAACGCAATGGACCTTTCCCTACTCAAGCGGCAAGTCCCGCCCCCCCTAGTTACTGTTGCTATGGCCCACAAGCTTTCCCACAGCTCTGCAGCATGTTAGTAATGTCCACTGAACAACGCCCCCCTGCTGATGATTCTCTCTGAGTATCTTTCTCGCTACTTTATCTAAGAGAGTTGTACAGAAAGGCCTGAACTATTGTACACAAGGATATATCCATGACATTCGGATTTCGGACGGAGCAGACGACAACATAAAACTTGATGCTAAGTGTTGGCGATCTGTGTGGAAGACACAAACTCCACATTGAAATTCGTCAGGACAAAATGGTGGAGTCCTACTGCTCATGTAAAGCAGGGTGAGTACGTTAGTGATGTGTTTACAATGAAAATAAGCCTAAGATCTGCTAACTACTAGCTACAATGGGCTAATCACCTAGCTATGCTAATCACACGATGGCGCGGTAACAATCTGGTCCGAGCGAAAAAACCCATTTCACTGCTCAATGTACCTGTACACTGAAATAGGTGACAAATAAACCTTTTGAATTTTAACTAATTATCTAGCTTTGTATGTTTTTGTGTCGGCGCTGCTGTAAATTGATGTGTGGAGTCTATCAACCATTTGATTGTTGCACTTGTGAACTTTCAGTGTTTTAAGTAAAAACATCATAAAAACCACTGCGTTCAGTAATTGCCTTATCAGATACAGCACCTGGAAATAACTCAGACACAAAAATGACAGAACCACTTGATCACATCCAGTCAATGCTTTGAGGGTTGTGCTTGACTTATGTCACTATAAAGCTGACTCTGTAAAGCCAGTGCAGATGACACCTGGGTCTTACATTCAGTACCATCAATAATGACTCAAGTAGAAGGAAATTCTTCAGGCATGTTTTTAATAATAATGTCTCTATGAGGCCATATGTAGTTGTCCAAATGTAAAATACATAAGCTCTA
Source organism: Coryphaenoides rupestris (assembly GCA_002895965.2). Taxonomy (NCBI): domain Eukaryota; kingdom Metazoa; phylum Chordata; class Actinopteri; order Gadiformes; family Macrouridae; genus Coryphaenoides; species Coryphaenoides rupestris. The sequence goes on from PIJE02000487.1 coordinate 263,589, forward strand.
TCCATGTATTAAAAACAAGTCCTGCAGACTGCATGGATACTCCAGATCTCGATGAGACGCGCTCCCTGTAATCTCTCTGGATATCTGTGGTCATTATTGCACGTTCCCCAAGCGCATCTAAGAACCATGTTGTTCTAACTAAATGTAGCTGTAGTCTAATCTATGAACACAACAACGTGGGACAAGCTTTGTTTGTGGGACATCATGGCGGCTCTGTCTTAAGAAATCAGGCAATCTTATTGGTTATTATTCTCCGCGTGACTGACAGTGTGGAAAGGTCCGTTCTGTGAATGCGCTACGATATTACATCTTTGGGTTCTGCTCATTGTTGTTTTTCGAAAAGAATGAATCCAGATCACCACAGATCATGCAGACTGTCTATCGGTGCATACAATACAGCGCCGCCGTTAATTCGATTCGATTGGTTTTTTAAGTCAACCTCTTTTTGAATCCCCCCCCAACCAGAGTGGCGTCCGAAGATCGCGCGCGGCGATCCGAACATGAAAGCAACGCGTCTAAAACGGCAGCCCGGTTGACTCTGAGCAGACAGGCGTGAATAATGTATTAACGGCTTCCCAGCCCGCCTTGTTTACTCGAGGCGGAGGAATATGCATAATGCACTGCTGCGGGCCCCAGAGGGCCGCGCTACGCTACGCCGCGCGCCGCTACGGCCGCCGCGACGCCGCCGATACGCTAACACTACCGCGGCGATACTTAGCGCGGTCACAATACATCACGGTGAGAGGCTGGCGGAGCACATGTGACATATCGCGATGCGAGTCAAGTGAAAAATGAGAGGCTCTTGATTGGGTGGTGGGCGTGGGGGTGGGGGGGGGGGGGACTAGGAAAAGGTGAATGTGTGTGTGTTGCGTGTGTGTGTGTGTGTGTGGGGGGGGGGGGGGGGTTGATCTGAGCAGCTGCAGTTTAAATAGTCGAGGGACGCCGGCCTTTAATGGAAATATTGGAATGGTTGTCGCGCACAGATTAACTGGTTGGATGGATGAACATGCACATACAGTATATGCATACACACACATGCACTCTCTCACACACACACACACACACACACACCACACACACACACACACACACACACACACACACACACACACACACACACCACAACACACGCCACCCACACGCACATGTGTGAAATCATGCACTCACCAGTACAAACACATATATTGATATGGATGTCATGCCTCAAATCACAGGCACAGATTCACAGCAAGCTAGCCACACACACACACACACACACACACACACACACACACACACACACACACACAGACACACACACACACACACAGACACACACAGACACACACACACGAAGAGAAGTGCACAAGGCTGCTAGCTGCGCTCACAGCTGTGTGTTGGGTGGGGGGGGGCTGTGGTTCGTCTGTTTCAGTGTATTAGCCGCTGCGTCTGCCCTGCACCAGACAGAGCACCATGAATCACATCTAATGGTTCCTCGCAGCACCCCGCTGACAGCCCGGTTCCCACATCGGCCCCAAACGTTGTCATCTCTCACTCTCCGGAAGAAGACACACGTCACGGCCGACCGAAGCCCCCGCGGCCGCAGGGTCAGATTAGGGACGCCGGTGGGGCCAAATCAGATTTTGCGTTTGGCAATATGTGACCGAAATGTGATTGATTCCGAGGGGGGTCTGAGGGGGAACATCTCAGGAGATGTATAGCTATTATATCTCTGTTTCTATATATAGATGCAGATCTGATCTGTGGCCAAGCCGACCTCCTCGGGTCCCGTCAGGTCTGAAGCCTGTGGTTAATGTCTACTACCCCGGGCCCCGGCTGTTCTGCCCGGATACTCGGCAGGCGGATCAGATATGTTTTAAGAAGAGCCTCTATGAGTTCCTGCTAGGGCTGAGCAATCCAGCACAATGCTATCAATACTATATAAATATTTCTGTCCTCCAGATGTAAGAAAACGTGTTTGTTTGGTGGAGACCCAACCATTATCACATTACAATTTGGCTTTTTTCAGTAAAAATGAAAATTGTGATGCAAAAATGATCGTTCCCACTAATAAGTTGCAGTTTTTCTGACCATATCGTTCAGCTAGTTTGTGCTTTATTGTTCTCACAGGAAGCAGGCCTATTTGGTTTGATTCTTCAACTTTTATTATTCAATCTATTAAGCCGACAGTCCGACCCCATCAGTGTGGGAGTGTGCCCGGAGTCCTGGTCATGTGAGGTGAATGATTCAGTGAACTAGACCGCAGACACGGGTAGAGTTCACATTCTCCGGGTCAGGGCTGCCGTTTTTGGTGTGAAAAGTCAGGTCAAAGGTCAAACACCGCGACTGACGCGATGGTTTATGAAAAGCAGATGTTGGACATCAGTATGTGTTTGACCTGCGCCAGTACACAGTCATACTCCCAACAGCGACTGATCTGGTTGAGCTGGTTAAAACGGAGGCGTTTTAACTTAAAATGTCTGAAAGTCTGAATTCTAAAGTGACCTCAATGACTGAATGAGGCTGTTTCAGATCTATAAATACATTCATTTAATTCATTAATTAAATGGCGTATGTGGTCGTCTAGCGAGCAAGCGACGTGGAAGGCATGATTGCTCAAAGAAAACAAATACTACTTATTTATATATTTGTATAACTCATAGCTATAATTTGTTCTTGGCGAGTTCCTCGTGGGTTCTGCAACACATTGAGTCTTTCCCACAGTGTAAAAGTAGTTGTTGTTAAACCAGCCGGTCACTAATTGATCATATCCCCATGACGTTCGCGCCTAATTGATATTTGCGAAGATTGAGACTTATCTCTGGAGAGACAGCGGCAACTCATGCTGTCCAGGGGGCCGGGGGTGGGGGGGTAGACGGGGTGTGTAAGGCGAGGGTCCGTAACACACTGGGTTCTTTGTGTTCATTCAATCACAGCCGTTTCTCCCCAGCCTGGGAGAGTTCAACTGATCCATGGTCGATCGATGATCAACCAATTCCGTGGTCGATTCATCATTCATGATCATGATCATGACATGAAAATATATCTGCGTCACTCTGAATATACAGTCACCTTTGGCTACTGTCAGTTCTTTCCCTTCATATTCTCGTCTGTTCCCAAAGATAAATAGTTTGACAGATGTCTGTATTACACTCTGTCCTCAACCAGACAGGCCCATGTGGTGTCGGACAAATATTTACTCTAAAAACAAGTTTGGCTTTGGCTATGAATAAAAAATATGTTTTCTGGGAGAAAGTAGGAAAACAACACACACGCACACGCACACGCACACGCACACAAACACAAACACAAACACAAACACACACACACATATACACAGATGCCTGACCCCGAAAATATACAAGGAGCCCACACACATGCATAGAAGCATGCAGGCAAAGACGCACACGCACACACACACACACACACACACACACACACACACACACACACATTGCGACTAGTACACAATCTGTATATAATAACATGATTATATACGCCTTCCAAGTGCTTTGAACCTAATCCCATGAATCGCTGCTGTCATGGGAACGGACAGAGGGCTCTCTTAGATGCCGCTAATCTGCATGGCAGCGTCCCGGCCGGACCAGAACCTGGAGGTTCACTGGCAGCAGGCTCTATGAAACACAACTGGCTTTGAAAACTCAGAACCGCTTCTGTGATACCGACCCAAAAGCGCTGAGTGCTGCGACCGCTCGCAGCCAGAAACTCCAGCCGCCCGCCGGCAACGCCCAACACTGCTGCCCGCGGTCCAGCCGGACGTGGTGCTGGTGGACGGACGGACGGACATGTTCCGCTACGCTGGGTTCTGGACACCAGAGGGGAACCTCAAGTCCTGATGTTGGAGAGGGAAGTGTGCTAAAGTGGCTTCCGCCCTGCACCTCACAAGATGAGAGTTGAGTGAGTTGAGATTGTGGAGTGTGTGTTTGCTGGTGGCTGGTTTAAGCAGCCTCACCGGCCCAAGGTAGAGTCTGGGGTTGGCTGAGGTGCATTGACTAATCCAGGCCCACAGGTTAAACCAGCCGTCACCACACACACTCAGGAGGGCTGCTGTGATCGCTACCCGCCTGTTTCACCGTTCATCCTCTCTTGCTCTGCTCGTTGGTCTGTCTATCGCTCTCTCCAACTCTCCCTCTCCATCTAACTCTCCCTCTCTCTCTCTCTCTCTCTCTCCATCTCTCTCTCCATCTAACTCTCCCTCTCCTCTCTCTCTCTCTCTCCCTCTCTCTCTCCATCTAACTCTCCCTCTCATCTCTCTCTCTCTCAATCTCTCTCTCTATCCAATATTTACAGTATATGTCCCATCTCTTTCTCTCTCCATCCATCTCTCTCTCTCTCTCCATCCATCTCTTATGTCTCTCTCTCTTTCCCTCACCCTTCTCTCTCCATCCATCTCTCTCTCTCTCTCCAACTCTCCCATCTCCATCTCCTCACGTCTGGTCCAGAGATCAGTGCTTGGACTCCTATTTGGCAGAGATCTGATCCCATGTCATCCATCCCGAGCCTCCCTGGCCAGGGTCTCCATCCCTGTTGTCGTGGCGATGCTGAGGCGGGTGGAGGAGGGCTAGCTGTTGAGGCAGAGGCCAGATGGAGCAACCGGCTGCGGAATGCGCGTGTGTGTGTGTGGTGTGTGTGTGTGCGTGTGTGTGTGTGTGTGTGTCCTCCTTGGTGCTGGAAACACATGCGCACACACAGACGCAGACACGCACACACGCACACACGCAGGCGCTCACACGTATCTCACATGTGAGTTGGCTCAGAGATGCGGCGTGTTTCCATGTGTGTGCTCGGGCGCGCAGAACGGCGGAGGCAGGACCCGACACCTTCCCGCTCACACTCCTACACACTCCTACACACACTCCCACGCACACACACACAGACACACACACACACACACACACACACACACACACACACACACACACACACACACACACACACACACACACACTCACACACACACACACACAACCACACACAACATCAACAAACACACAACACACAACACACAAACACACACACACACACACACACACACAACACACACACACACACACACACACACACACACACACACACACACACACACACACACACACACACACACACACACACACACACACACACACACACACACACACACACTTCTACACATACAAAAATGCATGCACAACTACCCAGTTAAACACTCAGATGAAGCCTCCTACATACAGTATGTAGACACAGGCTGCTGTGTGTGTGTGTGTGTGTGTGCGCGCGTGTGTGTGTGTGTGTTTTTTGTGTGAATGTACATAGGATGTGTAGATATAGATACAGTGGATGTGCTCATGGTGAAAGCAATATATAGAACAAAGGCTATTAATACACAAGTACACTGAGGCCGACCGGGGACACAACGCAAGCAAGAGAACCACACTTCAAAACGTCTTCAAGATGCCCTGCGGCCAATTCCACAGCCGTCGCTGAGTGTGGGCTGAGAATTCATATTCAGCGAGTGTGATTTCATATTCCCGTCGCTTACCCCTGGCTGTACCCAAGGCTGCGTGGTGTTGAGGTTGTTGATGTTCTGTTACTTTATCCCCAACCCCCCGCCTCATGTTAAACCTATAGTTTCATGTTAAACCTCGTCTCATGTTAAACCTCGTCTCATGTTAAACCTATAGTTTCATGTTAAACCTCATCTCATGTTAAACCTCGTCTCATGTTAAACCTCGTCTCATGTTAAACCTTGTCTCATGTTAAACCTTGTCTCATGTTAAAAACCAAGTCAACGCTCCCCAAGTCAACACTAACATGAGACAAGCTCATGTTAGTGTTGACTTGGGGAGCGTTGACTTGGTTTTTGTCTCGAGAGTCTGAGTCTCTGGGGCTTAACGCTCAGACTCGGATACACTTTCACTTTTTACTCTCCGAAGTAAAATCGATGTGCGCGGCCGCACGTTTTTTCCTCTTTCGTCCGCCAGGAGACGAGCAATTAGGGTCCCGGGTTTGAACCCCCTTCCGCGCCCCGGGGGTCGACCTGCGTATCGCTAATGAGCAGGGAGCGTGTTGTTTAGGTGGCGTCACGGGGGGGAGCCACTTCACCTTCCGGACGGCTCTTCTTCGATTGGTCCATTGCATCGACGCGGGGGGGGGGCTCTCATTAACCGCACTGTTTTTGGAGTTTTGGTGTTCGGTTGCATGCAAGGTTGTTGGTTGAAGTTTAATGCGGTCGTCTGCGCATGAAAATCAATTCTGTTTGCTGATGACACAGCGTTCTGTCTCGACGCTGAGGCAGAGGCTGGGGGAGGCTTTGGATAATTAAGACCCTGGCACTTAGAGGAAAAACTGTACTTGTTCTTCTATTTGACTGGGATCCGTATCGGATCCGTATGCTCTTTTTCTTTTTCATAGACCTGCTGCTAATGCTGTGTATTCGGTCATTCGTGTGTGGGTTTGTGTCGTCAGTGGATGTATTTTCAGAAGTCCCTTTGAGACGTGATGAAGTGCAATACAGTTAAAATGAACCTTGACATGAGCGGCAAATGGCTTTAGAAGTCTCTGAGACACTCACCGTCTCCTCTGCGGTGGCGCATGTACCGCGGACGAGCCCTGGGGTCCCCGGCGTTGGTTCTGTTGTTGTTCAGGACCAGCGACTGCTTCTTCTCCTCCTCCTCCTCCTCCTCCTCCTCCTCCTTCCCCTCCTCCTTCACCTCCTCCTGATCAGGGGAGGAGCAGGAGCTGGCCGGGGGGCCTCCCTCCACGCCGCTCCTTGCCTCCGTTCCAGTGTTCTCCGTCAGCTCCTCTCCTTCTCCTTCCCCCTCGTTCCCCGCCACCCCGCTCGGGCTCCCGGGGCCCTTGGCGTCCGGCACCTCCTCCAGGATCACCCCGGGGCCTCCGCCGCCGGCGCCGTGGTGACCGGGACTGGAGGGCTCTGGCGGGCTGCAGCTGCCCAGCGAGCCCAGCACCGAGCTGGGGCTGGAGTGCAGGGAGAGCGAGGGCGTCTCCGGCTCCCTGATGCGGGTGCACGGGGCCCCGTACGGCTCCTGGACGAAGCCCACGAACCTCACGCCCTGGTCGGCAGCGTCCTGGACCTGCTGTAGGGAGCAGTGGAGGAGGAGGAGAAGGGGGAGGAGGAGGAGGAGGAGGAGGAGGAGGAGGAGGAGGAGGGGAAGGGGTGGTGGTTACAAGCTGTCATACAGGGATGTGTTGTGTGCTAATGAGATCTAATGCAGGAGATGAGAGCTGATTTAGGCTATTGCCGTAAGGAATGACTGCAAATACACTTCACTGGACTTCAAAGCAAAATCAACATATATATATATATATATACAGTATATATACATATATATATATATATATAAGTATGACTAATTACACCATAATCCTATTACACGTGCAACACAGTGTTCAAAAATCACAAAGAATGAAAGCACACATTTTCTTTGCAGAGAAGGAACAAAACCATTAACCTTTTTCACATTTTGCCCAAAACAAATCAAATAAAAAGTATGGCCAGACGCTCTGTGGCAACAACCTTTTTGCAGAACCTGAATATCGCCGTTTGTGTTCGTCTGCTGTTGACTTAAAAGCTAAAGTTCACTCTGTGTTTGCACTGGCGATACCCTTGGGCAGCAGAGTTTGGTTTATTTCAGCCTACGGATTGATACACCAAATCCAAATCAAACAGAAGCCGAAGTCAAACTCAAGTAGTCAAGTGTATTTCTTCTGAAACCTAAACAAAAGAGCGACGGACCAGCGTTTCTGGGGAAGTTTGCCCCGTTTGTTGGATTCTACCGCCTCTTCCTCATTTACCCGCTCGTCCCCAGCTGCCTCTCGGATCACCCTGCGCTTGATTAGATTGGAGCCGGGCCGCAACCCTCGCCTGGCCCGCTCTGCGGCGTGAATTAAGCGCCCCCTCTCTCTCTCCTCGTCTGTTGTACCAACTGTCAACTGTCTGGGCGATCAACGTCGACTGGTTTCTTATTCCCCCCCAAGAGATTGAAACGTTAACCCTCGCTGAATGTTAATGACGCCGTTCTCAATTTAGCACAGCCATACACCCCCCCGCCGCCACCCCCACCACCCCACCCCCTGCTATCCGACACACACACACACACACACACACACACACACATACGCAGATAAACACACACACGCAGATAAACACGTGCATAGACAATCACAGGCCGATGGGAAAACACTTAGAGACACACATACACACGCACACACATGCACACACACGTGTACACACACACAGACACATACACACACACACACACACACACACATACGCAGACAAAGTCACACACACATACACGCACACACACTGACACATGTACACAGACTGTCATACACACATCCAGATAGAAATGCACGCGCACAAAATCTAATTCGCAGACAGACGGCAACAAATTACATTTGGATTGACAGCGGCACGCTGGTGCGCACACACACACACACACACACACATGCACGCACACACACACACACGCGCACGCACACACGCACGCACGCACACACGTGGCACACCGTCTGAATCCCAGCGAAAGGCAGGCGGTAGTGGCGCTATCACCGCGTCACGGGAAGGCGACCACAATCAAATCAAATCAAGTCGCGCTTTATTCCGAAATGAAATTGGAAAGTGGCCATGTGGTTTCCGGTGGTATTGTTTAATATCCAGGAGGCGCCCCCCTCCTCCTCCCCCCCCCCACCCCCCCCCCCAAGCAGAATTCTGCAGATATAAATGATGGAGAGGCGCTGTCGGTGGGGGGTGAAAGCAGGAGACAACATACAATATGTCGCCGCCCACCAGCGCTCTGTCCGTTGCGTGTTGCTGTTATACTGTCCGCGTGAGGTTATATGTTTCCGGGGATCGCTAATAGATCGTTCATCATCATCGTCATCGTTCGAAAGTCATTTATCAAGTGCAAAATAACAAACATTTGCCGCTTAATGTTGCAGTTCAATTCGAATATTTGCTTCATGGATCATTACGAGAGGAATCGTTTCGTTTGTTCTGGGCTGCTTGAAGCAAGCGCATTTAAGACATCACTTTGGACTCTGGTAACTTTAACTTATTCGTGACATTTTATCGACTAAACAATTGCTCAATCCATCGTAAAAATAAGCTTTGGGTTAATCGACTGAAGAAAATCGTTAGCAACAGCCCTAATTATTGATATTGTAGATAGCGGTTATTAGGAATAGTAATGACGTTGTTGTTAAAAATATTGTTTTTGTATTCATTGTTGTATAGCTGTGTAGAAGAGAACAAGAGCAATATTTTATCGGATTATCATTTGAAATGTAAGTCTTGCCACCACGTTGACGTTAAGTTCATCGGTTGTAGAGGTGGTTCGATGAGTGAAGACACGATAAACGGACCAAACTGACCAGTGCAACTCTCGAAAGGTATATACTGGGCAGGAATACAAATATATAAACCACATCAGCCATCAACATCTCTCTCCATTTCTATCAGCTTTTTCCAATCTGTTTTTCAAAATGAACGGTGGGGGGGGGGGGGGGGGCACCAACTTTTTTGAAACGTAGGCTATATATATTTATATCTATATATATATATAAATAAATACAGGCCTATATTCGGGGACATGCCCCCGACGGCTGGCTGCAGAATATAAAGTGTTTTCTGCCGTGATAACCCATTTCAGTTCAGACTTGAGAGCACATTTCCCATTTCCCCGCAATTAATTAAAGAAGGAATCAGGGGGGGAGAAGAGAGGAGAGAAGAGAGAGAGAGAGAGGAGAGAGAGAGAGAGAGAGAGAGAGAGAAGAGAGAGAGAGAGAGAGAGAGAGGTGAAGGTCTGGATGGAAATAACCCAGTGTGTGATGGAGAGAGAGAGAGAGAGAGAGGGAGAGAGAGAGACAGAGGGAGGGAGGGACAGGGGGAGGGGGGGAGAGGGAGAGCGACAGGGAGATGGAATAGAGACACACATTCAAAGATGGATGCCGACAGCATCGATAGAAAGAAACGAAAAAAAGGAGGGAGAGAGAGAGAGCGAGAGAGAGAGAGAGCGAAGAGAGAGAGAGAGGAGTTCAAAAGAGAGACAGGTCAGAGGGAAACGCATGCAGACAGACGGCTGAGCGAGTGAGACAGGAAGTTAGCAACCGTGGCGGAAACGGAGCGACGTTAACAGAGTGTGGCGGCGAGGGACATTTTTTCAAAATACAATGTGTTACAACGATTGGAAGTCCTGCTTAAGAACGCGGGTCAAAGCGACTACCGCATTCAATGAGAGCGAGAGAGCCACCCACCTCTTCCCCCCCCCCCCCCGCCCCCCTCTTCCTGCTCATCCGTGTCCACTTCCTTTTTAATAGATTCCTGGCGTGACATGTACCACCTCCCTCTCCACCCCCTGCTGCCTCGCCACCCTGTCTACGCTCTCCGCTCTCGCTCTTCCTCCTCCTCCTCCTCCTCCTCCTCCTCCTCCTCCCCGCTGTCACCTCCCACTCTCTCCCCTTCTTCCTCCACCCTCTCTCCTCACCACCACCTCTCACCATCCCCACCCTTCATACACTCTCCCTGCTGTGCCACCTTCTCCTCCCTCCCCCCCTACTGCGTCTCCCACTCCTCATCCTCCTCCTTCTCTCCTCCCCCCTACTGCCTCTCCTCCTTCCTCACCCCTACACCTCTCCTCCTCCTCCTCCTCCTCCTCCTCCCACCCCTGCTCCCCGCACCTCCCCATGCGTCTCTCTCTTCTCTCTATCTCTTTGTCTCTCTCTGTCTCGTCTTCTCTCTCTTTCTCTCTCTCTCTCTCTCTCCGCGATAATGATCAGCGGTTGGATAATGAGGTCCTGCAGGAGATCCAGGCAGGTGCTGGCTAATGGAGGCCCCAGTGTTGCGGCTCCACTAAGGGGCTGGGTGGCTGGGGGGGGGGGGGCCGGGGGCCTGCAGGTCCATGACTTGTTGATCACACACACATTTAGGACAGAATGACTAAGGGCCTGGCGCTTAAGCAGTACACAAGCTACGGTGGTGCCAGGATCACCACCCTCTCTCTCTGGCTCTCTCTCTCTCTCTCTCTCTCTCCCCCTCTCTCTCTCTCTCTGTCAGGTGGTGGTGATGGCGGTGGTTGAGGGGGGTTGGGTTAAGGGGGGGGGGGGGCACATTAGTGTGAGACCCCCCCCCCCCACCACGCCCCCCCCACCCCCCGCCCATGTTAATGTTAGCAAAGTGGTGGCCTCCGAGAACAACGCCTCTCTTGATACCACCCCCTGGATAAAGAGCTAGGGTAGATGGGAGAGTCCCAGCCAGAATAATGTGCTACAATTACATATTAAGAAGACCTAATGACAGCTACAAGTTACATCATGATGAAAGACCAATGACAGCACAAGTTTACATATGATGAAGACCTAATGACAGCACAAGTTACATATGATGAAGACCTAACTGACAGCTACAAGTTACATTATTGGATGAAGAACCTAATGACAGCTACAAGCTACATTATGAAAACCTATTAGAGCTACAAGTTACATATGAAAACCTAATTAGAGCTACAAGTTACATATGAAAACCTAATTAGAGCTACAAGTTACATATGAAGACCTAATGACCTAATTACAGCTATAAGTAATATCGTCTTAGATATTACGATTACGATTGAGAGCCACTAACGCATCAGAATATACTGTATTATAGATATGTGGACACTGATCCAAAGAGCCTCTCAACAGCTTCGCTTCAGCTTGTGTGCATATATTCATATTCATAAGCGTGGTGCGGCCCCAGTGAGAATCAAACCACGTACCCGCTCGCAGTGTTAATGCCTTGCTGTGCCAGGGAAGACACCCGGGTGCATAGTCTCCTGTGGTGACAGCCACGATGCTTTGTTGTATGAGTAGAGTTACATGAATCACCATTTAAATATATTTCCAAACATATATATATATACATATGTATACAATATATATTCACTGAAAACTATCTTTTTTGTAATGTGATTCTCATATTTACGTATGGTAATGTCTTTTTTAATTGTATGACGACGTCACAGATGTTCGAGTTGATAATGTCCTCCTGACCTCTGACCTCTGGACCTCAGCAACCTACTTAGAGTTACAGGCAACACAGGAAGTGACGGGTACTGGGTGGAGCCCGGCTCACCTTCTTGACGTAGCCCTGGATGAGCTCCGGGGTGGGGACCCTGGTAGGCAAGGCAGGCACTCCTCCAAGGTGGAGGGGTGTGGAGGACAGCTCTGTCTTGGGCTCCTCTCCATACCCATGCAGGACACACACACACACAACACACACAACACACACCTTCACACACCACACACCACACACACACCACACACACACACACACCACAACACACACCACACACACAAACGGGTGGAGGTTGGAGTTAGCTCGGGGGGGGGGGGGGGGGGGGGGTCAACCCTGGCCACGTTTTCACGGCGTGGCAACACAGCACACACACACACACACACATACAGGCACACACCACATACATACAGGCACACACACACACACACACATCACCACACATACATACAGGCCACACACCAATACAGGGCAACACAACAACACCACATACACACACACACACACAACGACACACAAAACGAGGTTGTAGGTTGGAAGGTCAGCTGGGGTCACCCCTGGCCACGTTTCACACGTGCACACACACACACACACCAATACAACACACACACACACACAACACTCAAACGGGTGGAGGGTGGGTCAGGCTGGGGTCCACCCTGGCCCACGTTTCTCCACGTGCACACACACACACACACATACAGGCACACACACATACAGACGCACACACACACACACACAACACACACACACACACACACACACACACACACACACACACACACACACACACACACACACACAACACACACACCACGCGGCAGTTACCGTTCCGTGCCTTCTGGCCTTTTTGACATCCTGCTGTCTGCCATGTAACTATATCCTCCAGAATGCTAATCAAATGATACATTTTGCCGCACGATGGCACAACCAGCAAAATGGCGAGGAGTATATCAGGGCAGATACAGCGCCTGTTATGCACACTGCCACATGTCACCCCCAGCACGGGACGGCTTCATAAACGCAGACGACGCTCGTCTTTAAACTGAAACAACGCGACGATGTCACGCGTTTGGAATACGACCATATACGGTGCGCCGAAAAAACGGGATTACCTGCCGACTACTCGTGTGGTTTATACTGCTGTTCAATAATGAGGATAAAGTACATTCTCGAGGTGGCCCAGTGTGTTGTTTGCTCATGTTGCGCCCGCCGCGTGGTGTGTGTGTGTGTGGGTGGTCGGTCCGAACTATTTATTTACAGCAGAAAAGCTCAGCTCGGGTAGCACAGCGCGGCGTAGAACAGAACCCATCACTCATGCAACCCGCTGCTGGGCCTGCTGGCCGGGTGGATTGATGGGCCTGGATGGAGTAAGGTGGAGGAGCTAGTTTGTTAGCGGGGTGATGGATACAGAGCCCCAGTCCCCCCCCCCCCCCCCCCCGCCCGGAGCTGCTGGCTTCAACGCCCGACGTCCAACCCCTGACGACCTGCTGCTTAATGACATCTGAATACACTGAAAGCTTAATAGAATGTATAATATATTAGTGCTATATATATATTATATTATAATATAGGTATTATATAGGTATAATATATTATATTTATATAATTATATTTTTTATATTTTTTATATTTCTCTTAGGTCTAGACTCACTGTAAATTTGTTATTTTATTTGTATTATTCTATTCTTTATTTCTCTTCATCAGTCTATTGCTATGCAACCTCTGGCACAAGAATATCCTTCAGGATTAATACAGTTTTATCTTATCTTATAACTGTTGGGTTTTCTTTGTTGTGTTGTTTGCACAACCTGTGTGTGTATGTATGTGTGTGTGCATGTGTGTGTGTGTGTGTGTGTGTGTGTGTGTGTGTGTGTGTGTGTGTTGGGGGGGGGAGCTCTGCACAGGGCAAACGTTGCAGTGTGCTCGTCCTTGTACGTGTGACAAACAGTTTAACTGATTGGATAACTGTTTGTCTAATCAGGTTTGGCGGTGCTGGGCTATCTTATGCCTTATGACGGCGTTCGAAGAGCCGCGGCTTCCCTTCTGCTTGTTGTTCCAGCGGCACGTGCACGTCACGGTGCGCACGTACCGCCGATGAATTGTCTGGACGGGAGCAGAACTCAAACAGCAACAGGAAACGGAGAGTAGGGGAGAGAACTCAAATGCAGAGTTATGGTTCGGCGCCGACCAGGAAAATCCATAGTCAACTAAAAGCCAGCGAGAACACTGCAAATCCAATGCAAATCTCATTTGATCCACACAGCAAACACACACACACACACACACACACGCACACACACACACGCACACACACACACACACACACACACACACACACACACACACACTGTCCTTCTGCGTGAGGCCCTGTCGGTGTGTGTGTGACCAGCACAATCTATTTATACGGTGGTGTGTGTGTGTGTGTGTGTGTGTGTGTGTGTGTGTGCCACCCTGCAGAGGAAGGGTCAGACCTGGCCCCTGAGGAGACCCAGGGGCCCCCACTTCCTCCTCCTGGCTCCTCTTCCTGTTGACACACCAGTGGACACACATACACGCACACACACCACAACCCACACACACACACACACACACACACACACACACACACACACACACACACACACACACACACACACACCCTTTCCTCATTGCAAAGCTATGTGCTTGTGTGTGTGTGTGTGTGTGTGTGTGTGTGTGTGTGTGTGTGCGTGTGTGTGTGCGTGTGTGTGTGCGCTTGTGTGGGTGCCTCTGTGTGTGTGTGTGCTGAGTTTAGGTGGGCTTAGGTGGTCGTGTATGTGGGTGTGTGTGTGTGATGAGTACAATAACTGTCAGTTTGAACTCTGGGCTGAATGAACCCCTGATGTGTGCGTATGTGTGTGTGTGTGTGTGTGGGTGTGTGTGTGTGTTGTGTGTTGTGTGTGTGTGTGTGGGTGTGTTGTGCGTTGTGTTGTGTGTTCATGTGTGCTTGTATGATGTATGGGTGTGCCAGCATGTGAATCCCATTTAAAGGTTATGCACATTATTTTGATGCTTATATCAGGGCTCATCTGTGTGTGTGTGTGTGTGTGTGTGCGTGTGTGTGTGTGTGTGTGTGTGTGTGTGTGTGTGTGTGTGTGTGTGTGTGTGTGTGTTCTTCTAATGGCTGACCATTATGCTGAGCATTAAAATATACATTTTCTCTTTGATGCTTCAGAACACAGCCAGCTGCTCACTAGTCTCCCCCATCAAAAGAACACAGTTACACTGCTGTCATCACCGTGGTTACACTGCCATTGTCACTACGATTACACTGACACCATCACCATGGCTACACTGCCATCATCACCAAGGTTACAGCGCCATCATCACCGCGGTTACACTCCCGGCATCGCCGTGGTTAGACTGCCGTCGTCACCGCGGTTACACTACCATCTCACCACAGCTACACTGCCTTCATCACCGCAATTACACTGCGTATTGTCACCGTGGTTATGCTACCATCGTCGCCACGGTTACGCTGCTGTCGACACGGTTACGCTGCTGTCGACACGGTTACACTGCAATCCCCGTGCTTACACGACTGTCATCGCGGCGGTTACACTGCCGTCACCATGGTTACACTGCCGTCACTACCAAATGTCCCCATGATGGAGAGAGAGAGAGAGGGAAGATTGATGGAGAGCGAGAGTGAGAGAGAGAAGGGAAAATAGATGGAGAGAAGGGGAGATGGAGAGGGAGAGAAGCCTGATGAAAGGCTGATATGTAACGTTACAACGCACCCCCCCACCTCGTCTCAGCGCTGCGAGGCTGTAAACAGCGACATCTAGTGGTGCAGCAGGAGAGTGTGACGTCACGTTCCCTCACATGCTCTGGGATCACACACACACACACACACACACACACACACACACACACACACACACACACACACACACACACACCACACACACACACACACACACACACACACACACACACACACACACACACACACACGCACCTCACTCTCTCTCTCTCTCTCTCTCTCTCTCTCTCCCTCTCTCTCTCTCTCTCCTCTCTCTCTCTCTCTCTCTCTCTCTCTCTCTCTCTCTCTCTCTCTCTCCAACACACACAACCGGCTCTGATAAGACACACACTTACTGGAGAGAGAGAGAGAGGAAGGGAGAAGGAGAGAGAGAGAGAGAGAGAGAGATAGGATAGACTAGGGGAGTTAAAGAGAGAGATGGAGAAAGAGAAAGAAATGGCAATGATGACAAGACAAAAGCCAGCGTTCTCGTTCCCTCAAGATAAAAAATAAAAATCCATATTCATGAATTCTAAATGATGCCATCCGTGCCGGTGATTCATGTGATAGAACCCTTCTGGAGAACACACTGCAGGTGACGGGGGAAACACGAGCGTGCATTTAAACTCCACCGTGTCGCTAACGCACCAGCGTTCAGTCGGGTGCTTGTCTGCCCAGCAGTGTTTTATACGGCAGCCGATGGTTTGTTTTCTGCGTATTCTGTACACCACTGAATATAGGGGGAGAGAGAGAGAGACAGACAGACAGGGAACAGGAGAGAGAGAGACAGAGAGAGAGGTAGAGCATCAGAGAGAGAGAGAGGCAGAGTGGAAGAGGGAGAGAGAGAGAGAGGCCGGTACTGTGAGAGAAAGAGAGAGAGAGAGAGGGATAGGCAGAGAGGGGCAGGCGAATGTGTGTGTGAGAGAGAGAGAGGCAGATAACGGGTGAGAGAGGCAGAGAATGAGAGATAGCGCTCAATCGAGAGAGAGAGAAAGGAGAGAGAGCGAGAGAGAGAGAGAGAGTATGATAAAGCGACATTGAGATGCACGGGTAGATTGCTGACGGATACTGCTCTTTGTTTGGTTGAAGACATGACATCACGGCCCGTCTATTAAGACAGTGTCAGGCCCTGACCCTCGTTGCCCCCGGCAACACCCGCAGCTACCTACAGGTCTACTTCCAGGCGTGAATCAAACGCCTGTGTTTCCCAGAATGCCTCTGGGGGCGGCTCTCTGCAGATACGCATTAGTCCTTGCTATAGTTAGTTTAGCTTCCTCCTTTATTTGCACCTTTTGAAGACGTATGTGTCACGCTATGCCGCTACATAGACACAAGCGTTTAATGTATTAAAATATAGCATCATGGTGTGTATGTGTTTACTTCCTTTTTCACCTGGAATAAAAAAAGAAAAGAAAAATACTTGTTCAAATACCCGTCTTAATGCCAGACCTCCGCGCCAGCCTGCGTCATCCTATCACAGCCCACATCCCTGCTCAGCGGCGCTATACCTCGCTGTCTCCGCCTCCTCTCTCCCGCTATACATATCTCTCGTCTCCTGCCTTTATCCATATCCCCTTCCTTCTATACTGTACATCTCTCTTCTCTCCCCCCTCCCTCTATACATCTACCTCTCCCCCTCCCTCTATATACTGTATCTCTCTCTCCCCCTCTCGCTATACATCTCCCTCTGTACTTCTCTCTCCCCCTCTCTCTACGCATATCTCTCTCCCACCTCTATACATCTGTCTCTCCCCCCTCCCTCAGTGTGTACTGTATATCTCTCCCCC
Source organism: Coryphaenoides rupestris (assembly GCA_002895965.2). Classification (NCBI taxonomy): domain Eukaryota; kingdom Metazoa; phylum Chordata; class Actinopteri; order Gadiformes; family Macrouridae; genus Coryphaenoides; species Coryphaenoides rupestris. Next base: position 281,191 of record PIJE02000487.1, read on the forward strand.
TCCCTATATACAGTACATACCTCTCTCCATCCCTCTATACATCTCTCTCGCCCCCCCCTCCCTCGATACATATCTATCTTCCCCCTCTATAATTCTCTCTATATTTGTCTGCCTCCCACTCCCTCGATACAACTCTCTTTTCTTCTCTCTATAAATCTCTCTTCCCATCTCTCTCTCTCTCTCTCTCTCTCTCTCTCTCTCTCTCTCTCTCTCTCTCTCCCCCTCCCCTTTACCCCTCCCTCCCCGTGGATTCGGAGCGCCCCATACATTACACAGTAATGATGAATACGTTCCATCAGACATTGCCCGCTGAACTGTAACCCTATTACACCGCAACCAAATTGAACACGGGCAAAATTTGACAGGTGACATTTCAAATTTCCAAAGCGTTCCAATCTATTCTAATCATTGGCACCCCCGACCCCCCCCCCCCACCCCCCCAGACCCAGCAGTCTCTAGACTTCCCCCCCCCCTGCACAGTAGACTGTACCGGTGCTTCTAGACGAGGGTCCGTCTCGTCTGACAAATCGTGTTCTCGCGTTTCTACAGTCATGAGCCACTTATCCCGGCGTGGCGTTCAGGTGACTCAGTGTCTCGTGCTTACAAATGACTCGTTGTTGCACAGACGCACCGCCGTTGCCGCCGGCGCCGGGGGCGAACTTCTTGGCCGCGCAGCGCACTTCTGTGACTTCCATCTCCGCTGTGACTCCCATCGCAGTCTGACTCGCAATAGCACTGTGACTTGACTCCCCTTTCAGGTTGACTCCCACTACATCGTGACTCCGGTCCACACCGCGACTCCCCATCTACTGTACACCGTGAGTCCATCTCCATGCTATTCTATGGACACCGTGACTCCATCTTCACCGTGACTCCCACATCACACCGTGACTCTCATCTACACCGCGACTCCATCTTCACCGTGACTCCCACAACACCGTGACTCTCATCTACACCGTAACTCCTTCTACACCGTGGCTGCATCAACACTGTGACTCTCATCTACACCGTGACTCCATCAACACCGTGACTCTCATCTACACCGTGACTCCATCTACACCGTGACTCTATCTACACCTTGACTCCCACAATGCTGTGACTCACATCTACACCGTGACTCCATCTACACCGTGACTCCATCTACACTGTGACTCCATCTACACCGTGACTCCATCTACACCGTGACTCCCATCTACACCGTGACTCCATCAACACCGTGACTCCATCAACACTGTGACTCCCATAGCACTGACTCCCAGTGATGACTCGCCTCATAGTCTGCCTCCCACCGTACTGTGACACCCATTGCAGTTTGGCACAGTGTGACGACTCCCGTCGCAGTCTGACTTCCATTGACACTCTGACTCCCATCTCCGCGTGACTCGCAGTGTGATGACAGCCGGGCTGTGTGTTAGCGTTAGCCTCGGTACACAGCCTCGGACTCCTTTGAGCTGCGGTGTGGAGAGTGAGAGTGAGAGAGTGTGTAGTGAGAGACTGGACTGTGGCACCGTGTGTGTGCTCAACACCCCCCACACAATGTCGTACGCTGGCCTGTGGTCTCCCACTCCCCCCCTCCCCCATCCCCCCCCCCCCACCCCACCCGCCGCGCCCCCACCCCCCCTCTCTCTCTCTCTCTCTCTCTCTCTCTCTCTCTCTCTCTCTCTCTCTCTCTCTCTCTCTCTCTCTCTCTGCCTCTCCCCTGCTTTCCTTTCAAACCCTAGTTTTCTCCTCCTCCTCCTCAGCTCCCTGATCCTTCTATCCCTCCCCGCCTTCACCCCTTCACGCCCTCCCTTTCTCCCCAACAAAAGCGTGTTGGTGTGTGGGCGTGTGTGTGTGTGTGCGTGTGCGTGTGCGTGTGCGCGGCGCGTCGGCGTGCGTAGCGACGCGTGACCGACATGCGTGCGCGTGTGTCTGTGAGGGAACGCAGCGGTCCGCTCAGCTGAAACCGTTTTCACGAAAAAGAATAAAATAAAATCAATACTTCTGCCGTCTGGGCTTCTGTCGAGGCTGCCGGGGGTTCAGCGGGTGGGCCGAAGACGGACAGTTGGAGAGACGTGTGTGTGTGTGTGTGTGTGTGTGTGTGTGTGTGTACTGGCTCACCGCGGAAGCCCGGGTCACCCAGTAACACACGACAACATGCAAGGTCCATCACCACAGCCCTCGATGTTGGTCTCAAGGAAGCCCGTCTGAGCTGTGGTCCTAACCCCCCCCTCACCCCCCCACCCCACCCCCCCACGCCTCCCCCAGCATCCTCCCACCCGCCTCCAGGTTCGAATCTGGTCTTGTGTCCCCCGTTGGCTTTTAAGTGGAGCGGGTTTATTCGCGGACCTGTATTGTTTGGAGTGTTGTTGTCAGTGTTTGACCTCTTTGCCGCTGGGTTTCCCATTGTTATGTTGAACCATTATTTATTTAGCTGCAGTTAGTCAACAAATAAAGAAACAAGCAAGCAGCCCTTCAGGAACTGCTCTCTTGTTGGACGTGATGCCATGTGACTCTCAAGCATTGTCTCTCTCTCTCTCTCTCTCTCTCTCTCTCTCTCTCCTCTGGTCAGCGCAAGATTGTCAGTGTACAGTAATAGCCACCAACTCTGCAGTGTAAATACCTGCCAGGACAGTGAAGCTTTTCTCTTAAATCTAATCTAAATCATTATTGATTATTCTCATGGACTCTCATCATGATTCATATTTATTTCTCAGTAATCAATAAGGAATGCGCCTCTAAATGTGGCTGTACGTGACACACGCACACACGCACACACACGCACTCATGCACGCACACACACACACACATACATACACGCACACACACACAACTGCACACACACTGCAAATTGTCCTGGCAATGATGGTGATGCGAGTGCTTTATTTATCTCACACGGATGCTAGCACTCTTTAGTGGGTGGGTCACCTGCAGTGTAACACACATACACACACACATACACACACACGCGCATACGCACACACACGCACACACACACGCACATACACACACACACACACAGCTCCCTGGTAGTGGAGGGGTTAACAGGGACCAGGCTGCAGTTCCTTGGAGAGACCAGCTGGTAGATACTAGTACAGTTACAGAGGGACCCTACTATACACCCGGGGATGCAGCTGCATGTACTCAGAAGATTGTTGATGTGGAAGATGTTACCGGTGAACCGCGAACGGGGGAGGGGGGGAGGAACGCGCGGGGGGGGCGGGGGGGGGGCGGTTGGCGGCGAGGGTCAGAGAGGGAGCATCCTCTCCATCCTGCACATAGTCACCCTCCAATGACTGGGAGTTAACTGCGGGCACTACGCTCATGATAGGTAAAATAACCTACCACACCGGTACTCCGCTCCCCAATGTCTGAAATCCAGTGGGCGGTCTGCCATTAAGCGGACGGAGGGCTTAAACATAAAGAAAGGATATTATAGTACCCTAGCAACGCCCACAGGCTACTACTAGCTGAACTCGATAACTAGACACTTCAACCCCTTATCATATTACCGCCTGGCGCCCAGCCCCCCCCCGCCACCATCTGCCCCCCCTGAGCTCAGTGCGTACGAAACATCCACATATCTATAAATATGTTAGCCTATCTCCTCCCCCAGTTCATACCAGACGTGCTCTATCTCTCCTCCTCCTACCTGATCTCCTCGCTACCTACTCATATACCCCGAAACCTTGTAAATTTCTCACTCACCATAGGCATACATCTTATGGAGAAAAACACGTACACCGAGGCTAACTAATCTATATAATGCCAATGTACTTCACTATAACGTCTACGCCTCTATTTGGGCATCACAGCGAGGGCAAAATGCAATACTCCTTCCCCAACCTCACCCATCACAACTAAATAATGTATAAGTATACAAGAGGAACCCTATCCTATAACCATCCCCGACACTCGTTACAAGCAGTAGTTCCACCGACAGTCGTGACTACTCCATATATCCATCTGAGAAGGGTGTAAGTGTTACCTAAGTACACCCAACCCCAGGTACTCACTCCCCCCCCCCCCCCACAGCGTACCCTTGGTCTCGGTATGGCGAGGCGTTGATGATCATCAGGGGGCCCAAAAAACGTAACGTTCCCCTCGACTCGGATACTCTGGCAACATATGGCACACCTCCCCCCTCCTACGATAGTACAGAGGTACTCCCCCACCCGCCCTGACCACCCATTAAAACCCAGCCTCCTCCCGCCCCAGATAGAATAAGTAAATAAGGGCTGGCTTCAATTAGCTAGTGTGAGCGCCGCCGGTGGCAGCTGCTTAACTTGCCGCTAATCACCGTGTGCGTGGCTAATAATCCCGTCCAGAGGCTCTTAAACACACACACACACACACACACACACACACACACACACACACACACACACACACACACACACACACACTTCTCTCATATGTACTCATTATTGTTTTTACTAGCCCGCAGTCGCGTGAGCATCGTACCACGCCACCCCAGAGGTAAACATAGCCGCACGCAGGGGCCCCCCGACCACAGGTTTTATATTTTAGCTTTTCATCTCCTCGCAGCCAGGCTTGTTTGCTTGACACTCACGTCCTGTTTTTTTCCGAGGGGGTAAAAAAGAAATCGCTTGTTTTGTTTGCCGGGATAAGTGCAAAAACGGGAAGTGAGGAGGGTGGGGGGAGCGGAGGGGGGGGTGGGGGGCTGAGCAGGTGAATGTTAACAGGGCCGGGGTGACGCCGGGAGATGGGCTCACAGACAGATCCTATTCCTCACCTGTCTCTCTACAGGCGGCAAACTCACACGGACCAGGCATACAAATGACGGGAAAACCCAAAAAAAAAAGGAATACGCCTAAAGTCAAAATAAATAAATCATTCGACAGTTCGTTCTCAGGACAATCGGCCATAACACCAGAGAACACAAACTGTCGGTCAAAATATCGTTTGGACGCGGAAAGATGTGGTTAGCTTAGCTCTAAGGGCTGTAGAAAGGTCTGAGGCTAGCAGCAGTCGATTATGGTCTGGAAACCGCAGAGTGAAAAATATATGATCCATAGTACTTATTCGCTCGTACTTAAAGTATTTAATTTGTTGCAGTGTATAAACAGTATATCTCGACGGCTATAGAGATGTTGTGAAGGAGATTAGATGGCCGTGCCAGAACAGAGCCATTACCTCAAGGGACCTTAGCAAACTAAACAAAAGCTAGCAGGCAGATTGGGTAAACTGTTTCTCCAGATGAGGAACACATTGCAGAGAACCAGGGGTTCCAAAACACATACAAAAGTACAAACAAGGAAGTGATGTTCTGAATTTGCCAGATGTAGAGAAAGGAATTTGCATTTTGTGGCTACGTTTGCACAACGTGTGTGTGTGTGTGTGTGTGTGTGTACATGCATCCATGGGTTTGTGCAGGCGTGTGTGTGTGTATGCATGCATCCGTGGGTTTGCGCATGTGTGTGTGTGTTTGTGTGTGTGTGTGTGTGGGATCGTGTATGCGCGTATGCTTGTGTGTCATGTGTGCATGTGTTGAAATAGAGCAGAGCGTCGTTCCCCCTTTATGCAAAGAGTGTGCACGTTAATCTCCCGAATGCTCGTGCACGGGTCTCTAAATCCGGCCGTCTCTCCCATCTCTCTGTTTGCCGTCATCATATGAGGACTTGAGTGAATAAACAGGCCTAACAAAACAGACCCTTCCTCAGATGTGCACCTCTCTGTTTGACCTTCTATGGACGTGGCCCGTTCAGCCTCCCCTATCGTTCCAGTCACGTGACGCCATCTTGGTGCTTCTTGACCAAAACAGTCTGGAATAGCCAAGCGAGCAGTTGTTATTATTCTCATTAGAATGGGCACCAGAAAGGCACCAAGATGGCATCTCGGAATGTGTGTGAGATCATCCCTCCTATTCTCAAATTGTCCTTGAGGGAGGCAGCAATCTCACTGTGGTGGGTATGAATGACAAGGTCCGTGTTGTTAAAAAACACACACACACACACACACACACACACACACACACACACACACACACACAACACACAACACACACTCCACAACACACACACACACACACACACACACACACACACACACACACACACAACACACACACACACACACACACACACACCGTAGAACTGCCTGTCTCTGACCGGGCACAGAGAAAGAGACTTTGCTGTCACACACGCCGCACACACACACACACACACACACACATGCGCATGTGCACACACATAAACACACACACACACACACGCAGACATGCGCACACACATACACACACACACACACACACACACACACGCAGACATGCGCACACACATGCACACACACACACACATGCATGCACGCACCACGCGCACTCATGTATAAACACCATCACCCACACACATAAACACCATCATACACACACACACACACACACACACACTCCTACTGAGTCATATAAGATGTGCTCGCTGAGAGAGTGTTCAGTTCTCTTTCCGTGTGTGCACGTCAGAGCATTTAAAAATAAATGAGTAAATATGAAAATTAATAAACCAAAAGATTGGAGCACAGGGGCTCAGGACACACACACACACACACGCACTGCAGTGACTGGTGCCTGCATTTGCATCAGGCTTCTGAGTCAGAGAGAAAACAGCCTCACACGCGTTTTCCCTCCCAGCATATATTACCAGTGTAGCTTCCACTAGCATCCTAGCATGCACGACACACACATTCTG